>OY997266.1:56951728-57331728 GCA_963921465.1 Triticum timopheevii
TGATCTCTCACTAAAATTATCAAGAAGTGTTCTCCCTGAGTATGCACCGTTGCCAAAGTTCGTTGTGCCCAGACACCACGTGATGATCGGGTGTGATAAGCTCTACGTCCATCTACAACGGGTGCAAGACAGTTTCGCACACGCGGAATACTCAGGTTAAACTTGACAAGCCTAGCATATGCAGATATGGCCTCGGAACACGGAGACCGAAAGGTCGAGCGTGAATCATATAGTAGATATGATCAACATAGTGATGTTCACCATTGAAAACTACTCCATCTCACGTGATGATCGGTTATGGTTTAGTTGATTTGGATCACGTGATCACTTAGATGACTAGAGAGATGTCTGTCTAAGTGGGAGTTCTTAAGTAATATGATTAATTGAACTTAAATTTATCATGAACTTAGTACCTGATAGTATTTTGCTTGTCTATGTTTGTTTGTAGATAGATGGTTCATGCTGTTGTTCCGTTGAATTTTAATGCGTTCCTTGAGAAAGCAAAGTCGAAAGATGATGGTAGCAATTACACGGACTGGGTCCGTAACCTAAGGATTATCCTCATTGCTGCATAGAAAGGTTACGTCCTGGAAGCACCGCTGGGTGCCAGGCCTGCTGCTGATGCAACTGACAATGTTAAGAACGTCTGGCAGAGCAAAGCTGATGACTACTCTATAGTTCAGTGTGCCATGCTTTACGGCTTAGAACCGGGTCTTCAATGATGTTTTGAACGTCATGGAGCATATGAGATGTTCCAGGAGTTGAAGTTAATATTTCAAGCAAATGCCCGGATTGAGAGATATGAAGTCTCCAATAAGTTCTACAGCTACAAGATGGAGGAGAATAGTTCTGTCAGTGAGCATATACTCAAAATGTCTGGGTATAATAATCACTTGATTCAACTGGGAGTTAATCTTCCGGATGATAGCGTCATTGACAGAATTCTCCAATCACTGCCACCAAGCTACAAGAGCTCTGTGATGAACTATAATATGCAAGGGATGAACAAGACTATTCCCGAGCTCTTCGTAATGCTAAAAGCTGCGGAGGTAGAAATCAAGAAGGAGCATCAAGTGTTGATGGTCAACAAGACCACTAGTTTCAAGAAAAAGGGCAAAGGGAAGAAGAAGGGGAACTTCAAGAAGAACAGCAAGCAAGTTGCTGCTCAAGAGAAGAAACCCAAGTCTGGACCTAAGCCTGAAACTGAGTGCTTCTACTGCAAGCAGACTGGTCACTGGAAGCGGAACTGCCCCAAGTATTTGGCGGATAAGAAGGATGGCAAAGTAAACAAAGGTATATGTGATATACATGTTATTGATGTGTACCTAACTAGAGCTCATAGTAGCACCTGGGTATTTGATACTGGTTCTGTTGCTAATACTTGCAACTCGAAACAGGGACTACGGAATAAGCGAGCACTGGCCAAGGACGAGGTGACGATGCACGTGGGAAACGGTTCCAAAGTCGATGTGATCGCGGTCGGCACGCTACCTCTACATCTACCTTCGGGATTAGTTTTAGACCTGAATAATTGTTATTTGGTGCCAGCGTTGAGCATGAACATTATATCTGGATCTTGTTTGATGCGAGACGGTTATTCATTTAAATCAGAGAATAATGGTTGTTCTATTTATATGAGTAATATCTTTTATGGTCATGCACCCTTCAAGAGTGGTCTATTTTTATTAAACCTCGATAGTAGTGATACACATATTCATAGTGTTGAAACCAAAAGATGCAGAGTTGATAATGATTGTGCAACTTATTTGTGGCACTGCCGTTTGGGTCATATCGGTGTAAAACGCATGAAGAAACTCCATACTGATGGACTTTTGGAATCACTAGATTATGAATCACTTGGTACTTGCGAACCATGCCTTATGGGCAAGATGACTAAAACGCCGTTCTCCGGAACTATGGAGCGAGCAACTGATTTGTTGGAAATCATACATACTGATGTTTGTGGCCCAATGAATGTTGAGGCTCGCGGCGGGTATCGTTATTTTCTCACCTTCACAGATGATTTGAGAAGATATGGGTATATCTACTTGATGAAACACAAGTCTGAAACATTTGAAAAGTTCAAAGAATTTCAGAGTGAAGTGGAAAATCATCGTAACAAGAAAATAAAGTTTCTATGATTTGATCGTGGAGGAGAATATTTGAGTTATGAGTTTGGCCTACACTTGAAACAATGTGGAATAGTTTCGCAACTCACGCCACCTGGAACACCACAACGAAATGGTGTGTCCGAATGTCGTAATCGTACTTTACTTGATATGGTGCGATCTATGATGTCTCTTACTGATTTACCGCTATCGTTTTGGGGTTATGCTTTAGAGACGGCCGCATTCACGTTAAATAGGGCACCATCAAAATCCGTTGAAACGACACCTTATGAACTTTGGTTTGGCAAGAAACCAAAGTTGTCGTTTCTTAAAGTTTGGGGCTGCGATGCTTCTGTGAAGAAACTTCAACCAGATAAGCTCGAACCTAAATCGGAGAGATGTGTCTTCATAGGTTACCCAAAAAGGACTGTTGGGTACACCTTCTATCACAGATCCGAAGGCAAGACATTTCTTGCTAAGAATGGATCCTTTCTAGAGAAGGAGTTTCTCTCGAAAGAAGTGAGTGGGAGGAAAGTAGAACTTGATGAGATAACTGTATCTACTCCCTTATTGGAAAGTAGTTCATCACGAGAACCGGTTCCTGTGACAACTACACCAATTAGTGAGGAAGCTAATGATAATGATCATGAAACTTCAGATCAAGTTTCTACTGAACCTCGTAGGTCTACCAGAGTAAGATCCGCACTAGAGTGGTACGGTAATCCTATTCTGGAAGTCATGTTACTTGACCATGATGAACCTACGAACTATGAGGAAGCGATGATGAGCCCGGATTCCGCAAAATGGCTAGAAGCCATGAAATCTGAGATGGGATCCATGTATGAAAACAAAGTATGGACTTTGGTTGACTTGCCCGATGATCGGCAAGCCATTGAGAATAAATGGATCTTTAAGAAGAAGACTGACGCTGATGGTAATGTAACTGTCTATAAAGCTTGACTTGTTGCAAAAGGTTTTCGACAAGTTCAAGGGGTTGACTACGATGAGACTTTCTCACCCGTAGCGATGCTTAAGTCTGTCTGAATCATGTGAGCTATTGCTGCATTTCATGATTATGAAATTTGGCAAATGGATGTCAAGACTGCATTCTTGAATGGATTTCTAGAAGAAGAGTTGTATATGATGCAGCCGGAAGGTTTTGTTGATCCAAGAGGTGCTGACAAAGTGTGCAAGCTCCAGCGTTCCATTTATGGACTGGTGCAAGCATCTCGGAGTTGGAATAAACGCTTTGATAGTGTGGTCAAAGCATATGGTTTTATACAGACTTTTGGAGAAGCCTGTATTTACAAGAAAGTGAGTGGGAGCTCTGTAGCATTTCTAATTTTATATGTAGATGACATATTGTTAATTGGATATGATATAGAATTTCTGGATAGCATAAAGGGATACTTGAATAAAAGTTTTTCAGTGAAAGGCCTCGGTGAAGCTGCTTACATATTGGGCATCAAGATCTATAGAGATAGATCAAGACGCTTAATAGGACTTTCACAAAGCACATACCTTGACAAAATTTTGAAAAAGTTCAAATGGATCAGGCAAAGAAAGGATTCTTGCCTGTGCTACAAGGTGTGAAGTTGAGTCAAAATCAATGCCCGACCACAGCAGAAGTTAGAGAGAAAATGAAAAATGTTCCCTATGCTTTAGCCATAGGCTCTATCATGTATGCAATGCTGTCTACCAGACCTGACGTATGCTTAGCAATAAGCTTTGCAGGAAGGTACCAAAGTAATCCAGGAGTGGATCACTGGACAACGGTCAAGAACATCCAGAAATACCTGAAAAGGACTAAGGATATGTTTCTCGTATATGGAGGTGACAAAGAGCTAGTCGTAAACGGTTACGTCGATGCAAGCTTTGACACTGATCCGGACGATTCTAAATCGCAAATCAGATACATGTTTTTATTAAACGGTGGAGCTGTAAGTTGGTGCAGTTCTAAACAAAGCATCGTGGCGGGATATACATGTGAAGCGGAGTACATAGCTGCTTTGGAAGCAGCAAATGAAGGAGTCTGGATGAAGGAGTTCATTTACGATCTAGGTGTCATACCTAGTGCATCGGGACCAATGAAGATCTTCTGTGACAATACTGGTGCAATTGCCTTGGCAAAGGAATCCAGATTTCACAAGAGGACCAAGCACATCAAGAGATGCTTCAATTCCATTCGGGACCAAGTCCAAGTGGGAGACATAGAGATTTGCAACATACATACGGATCTGAATGTTGTAGACCCGTTGACTAAACCTCTCTCACGAGCAAAACATGATCAGCACCAAGACTCCATGGGTGTTAGAATCATTACTATGTAATCTAGATTATTGACTCTAGTGCAAGTGGGAGACTGAAGGAAATATGCCCTAGAGGCAATAATAAAATTATTATTTATTTCCTCATATCATGATAAATGTTTATTATTCATGCTAGAATTGTATTAACCGGAAACATGATACATGTGTGAATACATAGACAAACATAAAGTCACTAGTATGCCTCTACTTGACTAGCTCATTAATCAAAGATGGTTATGTTTCCTGACCATAGACATGTGTTGTCATTTGATTAATGGGATCACATCATTAGGAGAATGATGTGATTGACATGACCCATTCCGTTAGCCTAGCACTTGATCGTTTAGTATGTTGCTATTGCTTTCTTCATGACTTATACAAAGTTCCTACAACTATGGGATTGTGCAACTCCCATTTACCGGAAGAACACTTTCTGCGCTACCAAACGTCACAACGTAACTGGGTGATTATAAAGGTGCTCTACAGGTGTTTCCGAAGGTACATGTTGGTTGGCATAATTCGAGATTAGGTTTTGTCACTCCGATTGTCGGAGAGGTATCTCTGGGCCCTCTCGGTAATACTCATCACCTAAGCCTTGCAAGCATTATAACTAATGAGTTAGTTATAAGATGATGTATTACAGAACGAGTAAAGAGACTTGCCGGTAACGAGATTGAACTAGGTATCGGATACCGACGATCAAATCTCGGGCAAGTAACATACCGATGACAAAGGGAACAACGTATGTTGTTATGCGATTTGACCGATAAAGATCTTTGGAGAATATGTAGGAACCAATATGGGCATCCAGGTCCCGCTATTGGTTATTGACCAAGAATGGTTCTAGGTCATGTCTACATAGTTCTCGAACCCGTAGGGTCCGCACGCTTAACGTTACAATGACAATTTTATTATGAGTTTATAAGTTTTGATGTACCGAAGTTTGTTGGGAGTCCCGGATGTGATCACGGACATGACGAGGAGTCTCGAAATGGTCGAGACATAAAGAATGATATATTGGAAGCCTATGTTTGGACATCGGAATGGTTCCGGGTGAAATCGGCATTTTACCGGAGTACCGGGAGGTTATCGGAACCCCCCCGGGGGTTATTGGGCCTACATGGGCCTCGAGGGAGAAGAGGGAAGGAACCAGGAGGGGGCCGCGCGCCCCTCCCCTTCCTAGTCCGAATAGGACAAGGGAAGGGGGGCGGCGCCCCCCCTTTCCTTCTCCTCTTCCTCCTATTCCCCCCTTCTCCTACTCCTACTTGGAAAGAAGGGAGTCCTACTCCCGGTGGGAGTAGGACTCCCCCCTTGGCGCGCCCTCCTTGGCCGGCCGCCTCCTCCCCCCTGGCTCCTTTATATACGGGGGGGGGGGGGGGGCACCCCATAGACACACAAGTTGATCTACGGATCATTCCTTAGCCGTGTGCGGTGCCCCCCTCCACCATATTCCACCTCGGTCATATCGTCGCGGAGTTTAGGCAAAGCCCTGCGCCGGTAGAACATCATCATCGTCACCACGCCGTCGTGCTGACGGAACTCATCTCCGGAGCTTCGCTAGATCGGAGGCCGGAGATTGTCATCGAGCTGAATGTGTGCTGAACTCGGAGGCCCCGTACGTTCGGTGCTTGGATCGGTCGGATCGTGAAGACGTACGACTACATCAACCGCATTGTGCTAACGCTTCCGCTTACGGTCTACGAGGGTACGTGGACAAACACTCTCCCCTCTCGTTGCTATGCCATCACCATGATCTTGCGTGTGCGTAGGAATTTTTTTGAAATTACTATGTTCCCCAACATTACCATCCTATAACCTGTAATAATTCTTTGCGGGATCAGTTCATCTTTATCATTAGGAACAACGGTAATACCTCCCTTTTTAGGAACACAATGGACATGACTTACCCATTCACTATCAGCAACAGGATAAATAATACCTGCCTCAAGGAGCTTTAGTATCTCCTTTCTTACCACTTCTTTCATCTTGGGATTTAGTCGTCGTTGAGGATCTCTAACTGGTTTGGCATCTTTCTCCACTGTAATTTTGTGTTGGCATAATGTGGGACTAATGCCCTTAAGATCATCCAGAGTATATCCAATAGCTGCTCGGTGCTTCTTCAGAGTTTTTAATAATCTTCCTTCTTCTTTCTCTGAAAGGTTAGCACTAATAATAACAGGATATACTTCCTTTTCATCAAGATAAGCATACTTAAGATTATCAGGTAATGGTTTGAGTTCAAACACGGGATCACCCTTGGGTGGAGGGGGATCCCCAAGAATTTCAACGGGAAGGTTATGTTTCAGCATAGGTTCCTGTTTAAGGAACACTTCATCTATTTCCTTTCTTTCCTTCATAAACATATCGTTCTCATGGTCTAGCAAGTATTGCTCTAATGGATCAGTAGGAGGCACAGCAATGGAAGCAAGACCAATAATATCATCCTTAATAGGTGGTTCCCTATCTCGAGGTTTTCTATGAAACTTAGCAAAATTAAACTCATGAGACATACCATTTATGCCAATGATGACAATATCTTTTTCACAATCAATCTTAGCACTAGTTGTATTCAAGAAGGGTCTACCAAAAATAATGGGACAAAAATCATCTTGTGGGGAACCAAGAACAAGAAAATCAGCAGGGTATTTAACCTTCCCACACAAGACTTCAACATCTCTAAAATCCCAAAGGGTTTAATGGTATCCCTATTAGCAAGCTTAATAGTAACATCAATCTCTTCTAATTCAATGGGTGCAATGTCATGCATAATTTCTTGATATAAGGTATAAGGTATTGCACTAGCACTAGAACCCATATCACATAAGCCATGATAACAATGATCTCCTATTTTAACAGAAATAACAGGCATGCCTACGACAAGTCTATGTATCTTAGTATCTGGTCTAGCAATATTAGCAGTCTCACCACAGAAATAAATAACATGCCCATCTAAATCATCATCCAAGAGATCTTTAACCATAGCAATACTAGTTTCAACATTAATTTGCTCAGGAGGTGTATAAGTCCTAGTATTACTCTTACGAACAACAGTCGAAGCTTTAGCATGATCTTTTATCCTAACAGGAAAAGGAGGTTTCTCAACATAAGTAGTAGGAATAATAGGATCACTATAGGTGATAGTCTTTTCTTCAACTGTAATAGGTGCAACTACTTTCACTTAAACAGGAGGATTATATTTAAACCACTTCTCCTTAGGGAGATCGACGTGAGTAGCAAAAGATTCACAGAAAGAAGCTACTATCTTAGAGTCAAGTCCATACTTAGCGCTAAATCCACGAAAAGCATCAGTATCCATAAAAGATTTAACACAATCGAACTTAGGTGTCATACCTGACTCCTTACCATCATCGGAACCCCAATCTACAGAGTTGTGTTTAATTCTTTCCAATAAGTCCCATTTGAAATCAATAGTCTTCAGCATATAAGAACCAGCACAGGAAGTATCGAGCAGGTTGCGATTATCAAGAGAAAGCCGAGCATAAAAGTTCTAAATAATCATTTCCCGAGAGAGCTCATGATTGGGGCATGAATATAACATTGACTTAAGCCTCCCCAAGCTTGAGCGATGCTTTCTCCTTCACGAGGCCAGAAATTATATATGTAATTACGATCACGATGAACAAGATGCATAGGATAGAACTTCTGGTGAAATTCCAACTTTAATCGCTTATAATTCCAAGATCTCGTATCATCACATAGCCTATACCATGTCAATGCATCTCCCTTAAAAGATAAAGGGAAGACCTTCCTTTTGACAACATCATTGGGAATACCTGCAAGCTTAAATAATCCACAAACTTCATCCACAAAGATAAGGTGTAAATCGGGATGCAATGTTCCATCTCCTGCAAATGGATTAGCTAGCAGTTTCTCTATCATACCCGAAGGAATCTCAAAGTAAATATTTTCATAAAGTTTAGTAGGTTGAGGAGAAACTCTTTGCTCTTCTGGTTGGGGTGAAGATACCCCGAACAAGCCCCTCAAAGGATTAGTTTCCATAGTGACAAGTAACAGAAAATTTCAGCACACTATATAAATGTTTCCTTACCAAGTTCCACTCACCAAAAGCGCTACACTCCCCGACAACGGCGCCAGAAAAGAGTCTTGATGACCCACAAGTGTAGGGGATCTATCGTAGTCCTTTCGGTAAGTAAGAGTGTCGAACCCAACGAGGAGCAAAAGGAAATGATAAGCAGTTTTCAGTAAGGTTTTCTCTGCAAGCACTGAAATTGTAGGTAATAGATAGTTTTGTGATAAGATAAATAGTAACGAGTAACAAGTAAATAAAGTAAATAAAGTGCAGCAAGGTGGCCCAATCCTTTATGTAGCAAAGGATAAGCCTGGACAATTTCTTATAATGAGAAAGGAGCTCCCGAGGACACATGGGAATTATCGTCAAGCTAGTTTTCATCACGTTCATATGATTCGCGTTCGATACTTTGATAATTTGATATGTGGGTGGACCGGTGCTTGGGTACTGTCCTTACTTGGACAAGCATCCCACTTATGATTAACCCCTATTGCAAGCATCCGCAACTACAAAAGAAGTATTAAGGTAAACCTAACCACAACATTAAACATATGGATCCATATCAGCCCCTAACGAAGCAACGCATAAACTAGGGTTTAAGCTTTTGTCACTCTAGGAACCCATCATCTACTTATTACTTCCCCATGCCTTCCTCTAGGCCCATATAATGGTGAAGTGTCATGTAGTCGACGTTCACATAACACCACTAGAGGAAAAGACAACATACATCTCATCAAAATATCGAACGAATACCAAATTCACATGACTACTAATAGCAAGACTTCACCCATTTCCTCAGGAACAAATGTAACTACTCACAAAGCATATTCATGTTCATAATCAGAGGGGTAATAATATGCATAAAGGATCTGAACATATGATCTTCCACCAAGTAAACCAATTAGCATCAACTACAAGGAGTAATCAACACTACTAGCAACCCACAGGTACCAATTTGTGGTTTTGATACAAGATTGGATACAAGAGATGAACTAGGGTTCTGAGAGGAGATGGTGCTGGTGAAGATGTTGATGGAGATTGACACCCCCCCCCAATGAGAGGATAGTTGGTGATGTCGTTGGTGATGATTTCCCCCTCCGGGAGGGAAGTGTCCCCAGCAGAACAGCTCCGCCGGAGCCCTAGATTGGTTCAGCCAAAGTTCCGCCTCGTGGCGACGGAGTTTCATCCCGTAAGCTTGCCCACAATTTTTTCTAGGGTAAAAGCTCTAATATAGCAGAAGATGGACACCGGAGGCCCACCAGGCCCAGGAGACAGGGTGGCGCGCCCAGTAGGGGGGGAGGGGGCGCCCCCACTGTCCTGGCTGAGGTGTGGGTCCCCTGGTGTATTTCTTTCGCCCAATAATTCTTATTAATTCCAAAAATATGTTTCGTGGAGTTTCAGGATTTTTGGAGCAGTGTAGAATAGTTTTCCAATGTTTTCTCCTTTTCTAGCCAGAATTCCAGCTGCCGACATTCCCCCTCTTCATGGTAAACCTTGTAAAATAGGAGAGAATAGCCATAAGTATTGAGATATAATGTGTAATAACAATCCATAATGCAATAAATATTGATATAAAAGAATGATGCAAAATGGACGTATCATTCATCGTTTCCAATAGAGGAATTGAAGCAAATCCGGCTAAAATCCGAGCTCTGTCACAGTTGGCTACCCCAACAGACCTCAAGCAAATCCAGAAATTAACTCGATGCGTGGCTGCCCTAAGCCGTTTTATCTCCCGATTGGGAGAAAAGGCACTACCTCTCTATCGCCTTCTTCGACACACCAAACACTTTGAGTGGACGGATGTGGCTATGGCCGGACTGGAAGAAATAAAGGCCCTCTTGGACAGCAATCCAATCCTGGCCGCGCCAAATATCGGCGAACCCATGCTGTTATATATAGCTGCAACACACCAGGTTGTAAGCGCAGTGCTCGTCGTCGAACGAGAGATGGACGGACATAAGTTCCTGCTTCAAAAGCCGGTATACTACTTATCCACTGTCCTCACTCCATGAAAGTCACGGTACCCACATTATCAAAAGATAGCATACGCGGTCTTCATGGCATCCCGGAAACTACGACACTACTTTCAAGAGTGTTCAATCACGGTGGCCTCTAAAGCACCACTCAATGATATAATAAATAACCACGACGCCACGGGCCGGATTGCTAAGTAGGCTATCGAGCTCCTCCCGTTCGACATCACATACAAACCACGGCGAGCCATTAAGTCGCAAAGTACTAGCTGACTTTGTCGCCGAATTGACAGAAGCCGAACTCCCTAAAGAGTACGGCGCATACTCCAATTGGATCATGCACTTTGACGGCTCTAAGATGCTGGCAAGTCTAGGAGCGGGTGTTGTCCTGACATCCCCCACCGGCAACATAGTCCAATACGTACTCCAAATGTTATACACAAACTCCAACAATGCAGCCGAATACGAGGCTCTGTTGCATGGTCTCCGGATGGCAGTCTCCATGGGCATTCGACACCTTGAAGTGCGTGGGGATTCGAACCTCGCAATATCTCAAATAAATGGAGACTTTGACACCAAGGACCCAAAAATGGCGGCTTACCGCAATGCCATCCTCAAAATGTCAGCTCGGTTCGAGGCTCTCAAATTCCACCATGTGGTCCGAGAAAACAATCAAGCGGCGGATATCCTCGCCCGCATCGGCGCTAAGCACGACCCCGTCCCACCTAATATCTTCTTGGAAAGGCTATTCAAGCCATCTGTGGTGTGGGAAGGGGAGACCGGCAATAACAGTCCGGATCCGACCACAACCCCAGATCCCGAACACTCTGACATAATCGGAGGCTCCGCCACCGAAATAACACCTTCGGCCCACGTGATTATGGATGTCATCGCCCCGTGGACAGAACCCTTCTTAGTCTACCTAAATAGGCAAGAACTCCCTGAGGACCAAAATGAGGCACGTTGCATCGTGCGACGCTCTAAAGCCTACAAGGTTCACGAGGGAGAGCTTATAAGAAAAGAGCTACCGGAGTACTCCAACGGTGCATCTCCGAAGAGGAAGGACGACAGCTTTTGGCCGAAATTCATGCTGGACTTGGCAGCCACCACGCTGTAGCTCGGGCCCTTGTAAGCAAGGCCTTCCGTATAGGTTTCTACTAGCCAATAGCCTGAGTAGACGCACATGACCTCGTCCAACATTGCGTCGGTTGCCAGCTTTTTGCAAATCAAAGCCATATGCCACCTACCGCTCTCCAAACAATCCCCATAACTTGGCCCTTTGTGGTCTGGGGGCTCGATATGGTTGAACCCCTTAAAGGAGGAAGCCATAATAAAAAAATACTTGTTGGTCATGGTGGATAAATTCACCAAATGGATAGAAGCCAAACCAGTTAAAACGGCCGAATCCGGAGCAGTGATAGACTTCATATCAGGGGTCGTACACCGTTATAGTGTCCCCCACAACATCATCACCGATAATGGCTCCAACTTCACAGCCGATGAGGTGAAAACTTGGTGTGGCAATATGGGCATCAAGCTCGATTACGCCTCCGTCTATCACCCTCAAACAAACAGTCAAGTCGAACGAGCAAATGGTCTTATTATGAGCGGCATCAAACCCAGCCTAGTGCAATCTTTGAAGGAATCAGATACACACTGGGTCGAGGAGCTCGACTCCATACTATGGGGGGGTGCGGACCACGCCGAATCGCACTACCGGATACACACCATTTTTTATGATCTACAGCGTAGAGGCGGTATTGCCCTGCGATATCATTCATGACTCGCCTCGAGTGCACATGTACGAAGAGAGAGAAGCCGAGCTTGATCGGCAAGACAATTTAGATGCCCTGGAGGAGGAACGTGACATTGCAAAAGCCTGTTCCGCATTCTATCAGCAACAGGCTCGAAGGTATCGAAGCAGAGAAGTACGGGCCAAAACTTATAAAGTTGGCGAACTCGTTCTACGCCTATCGGAGAAGAAAAAGGACAAGCTCAAGCCCAAGTGGGAGGGTCCCTTCATCATCGATAAAGTTCTCACCGGAGGAGCGTACCGTCTGCGTGACGGATCTGACAATCGACTTGAGCCAAACCCATGGAACGCAGCCAGACTCCGAAGATTCTACGCCTAGTGCCGAACTCTGTGTTCGTCTCCTTACCTCCGCCTGTTTTAAGTTATATCCTCTTTCTTTCTTTTTTCTGTCTTCCCTTTTTATGGCCTTAAAAGCTTGAAGTGTGTCTTGACTACACAATCTTCACGCGCTATGCACGCTCATTATACCTGGGGGCTTCTTATGCAGAAGCTTAATATAATTATCTCCCGGGCTTTATGCCCACTACATATGTGTCGCTTCTCCATATGTACCTTTTTTCGCCATTATATGCACCAATATGATTTAAGTTTTGGCCAAGCGGGGTTGGCTGGCTCCTGTGTTTATGCCTTACATTCCCGTTAGTTTGGCTAGGGCATAAGGGGAGCACCTATGCGATTGTTACTGCCGGGTCAACCGGACGTGTACCTCAGACTGGGTGAAGCTGAAAGCTAGCGTTCTGAAGGGAATATTCAGTCGGTGAACAAAAGATGCTTCTTACCTATTGAAATACATGCCCCCAGATGTTTATATCATGCGTCTCTTTTCGCAGTTCGGACATGCACATTAATGCATGCGTGCCCAGGGAAAGGAACCCTTAATGGAACTATTCTCCTTGGAAGATGTTTCTTACTATCCATGTAATATAATATAGCTAGTTGGGTACTTGTCTGTTCAAGCACTTATGACCCCTACGCCTGGTTTCCACACGTACCCCGGTTTTTACATAACTGAGCGGGTATTCGCATACACTCCGGACTGTCGGGTCCATAGGTTGAAGCGAAAAGGTCCGCCATGACAAATGATTTACAATCCGGCTAGGGACAAAATATGTCATTTGAAGTACACAGTCACTTAGACTGACTAAATTCTTCTTCTATACCATCCAACAGGCTGTCCAGCCTACAATCTTATTGGGAATACTTTGCGGCTAAACCTACCTGGTCATATACAAGACTAACGAGGATCTCTTTCCCATCCGACCATACAGGTCCGACCTCGGCCATGTGGTTCGGGTCAGCCTTGGTGTATCGCGTCTTCACCATGGCCCAGGCTTCCCTTGCACCTTGTCGGCAGGCCGATATCTTCCATAATTGGAAGTGCCGCCACGCTCCCTTGAGCATCTCTACAAGCTCCCCCATGCCTCCTGGTAGGGAGGCAGATGGACACAAGGCCTGGGCAATACCCTACATCACCTACCGAACTTGTTCGTGCAGTTGTGAAAGCTCTTGCAGAAGATCGCCTGCAGATCCGGGCATCTCCTCTTCGGGACGACCTGTCAGCATACCTACAGACATAACTCTGTTAGCCTATTTCTTTGCCGAACTATATAAAGCTTCGTTCGAGCACTTACTAAAAATGTCGCATCGAAGCCTCTTATTCTCCTTCACGGAGTCAGCAAACTGGGCCCGCACATCTTTTAATTCAACGTCCAGCCGGGTATTGGCGTCCTGGAGATCATTTTTCTCCCGAATAACCCGTGTAAGCACGCGCTCGCTAGCGTCTAGCTGTCGTTGAGCATGTTGCTCATCCCTCGGTACGATCTCCGGATTTCCTCTGGGATTGTCTGCAGAATCTATTGTTAGATTTTCATGCATGCCAAATACTGACTGGTACATGTCATTATATTCTTTTCAATCAAGACAAGTATTACCAGATGAGGCCTTCTTGGACTCCTCCATTCCGGCAACTGTGGCTCGTAGCTGGGCCTTGCACACCTCCAGCTCTTGAGACAAATTGGTGTTCTTCTGTGTAAGAACCTATGCATACAATGATCCTTAAATCAGTTGTGCCAACTGTTCCAAGTCTCAGGGGCTACTGATATACATAACTATCAGATTTACTTACCCGTATATCCTTTAAATACTGGTCCGTGGCTCTAGCAAGTGTTGGGGAACGTAGCAGAAATTCAAGAATTTTCCTACGTATCACCAAGATCTATCTATGGAGAGACCAGCAACGAGTAGAAAGAGAGTGCATCTACATACCCTTGTAGATCGCTAAGCGGAAGCGTTCAAGTGAACGGGGTTGATGGAGTCGTACTCGTCGTGATTCAAATCACCGATGATCAAGTGCCGAACGGACGGCACCTCCGCGTTCAACACACGTACAGCCCGGTGACGTCTCCCACGCCTTGATCCAGCAAGGAGAGAGGGAGAGGTTGAGGAAGACTCCATCCAGCAGCAGCACAACGGCGTGGTGGTGGTGGAGGAGCGTGGCAATCCTGCAGGGCTTCGCCAAGCACCGCGAGAGAGGAGGAGCACTTGGGAGAGGGAGGGCTGCGCCAGGGGCAAGGGTGAAGCTCCCATGTGCCTCCCCACTATATATAGGGGTGGAGGGGGCTGGTTTCTTGCCCTCCAAGTCCATTGGGGCGTTGGCAAAGGTGGGAGGAAAGAAATCCCATCATTTCCTTCCCCACCGATTGCTACCCCCCCTTTTTAGGGATCTTGATCTTATCCCTTTGGGATATGATCTTATTCCTTCTAAGGGGGGATCTTGGTGCGCCTTGACTAGGCGTGTGGGGCCTTTCCCCCACTACCCACGTTCATGTGGGTCCCCCCATGCAGGTGGGCCCCACTCCGGAACCTTCTAGAACCTTCCCGGTACAATACCGAAAAATCCCGAACATTTTCCGGTGGCCAAAATAGGACTTCCCATATATAAATATTTACCTCCGGACCATTCCGGAACTCCTCGTGACGTCCGGGATCTCATCCGGGACTCCGAACAACATTCGGTAACCACATACAAGCTTCCTTTATAACCCTAGCGTCATCGAACCTTAAGTGTGTAGACCCTACGGGTTCGGGAATCATGCAGACATGACCGAGACGTTCTCCGGTCAATAACCAACAGCGGGATCTGGATACCCATGATGGCTCCCACATGTTCCACGATGATCTCATCGGATGAACCACGATGTCAAGGACTTAATCAATCCCGTATACAATTCCTTTTGTCTAGCGGTATTATACTTGCCCGAGATTCGATCGTCGGTATCCTTATACCTTGTTCAATCTCGTTACCGGTAAGTCTCTTTACTCGTTCCGTAACACATCATCCCGTGATCAACTCCTTGGTCACATTGCGCATATGATGATGTCCTACCGAGTGGGCCCAGAGATACCTCTCCGTTTACACGGAGTGACAAATCCCAGTCTCGATTCGTGCCAACCCAACAGATACTTTCGGAGATACCTGTAATGCACCTTTATAGCCACCCAGTTACGTTGTGACGTTTGGTACACCCAAAGCATTCCTACGGTATCCGGGAGTTGCACAATCTCATGGTCTAAGGAAGAGATACTTGACATTGGAAAAGCTCTAGCAAACGAACTACACGATCTTAGTGCTAGGCTTAGGATTGGGTCTTGTCCATCACATCATTCTCCTAATGATGTGATCCCGTTATCAACGACATCCAATGTCCATAGCCAGGAAACCATGACTATCTGTTGATCACAACGAGCTAGTCAACTAGAGGCTCACTAGGGACATATTGTGGTCTATGTATTCACACGTGTATTACGATTTCCGGATAATACAGTTATAGCATGAATAAAAGACAATTATCATGAACAAGGAAATATAATAATAATACTTTTATTATTGCCTCTAGGGCATATTTCCAACAGTAAGACCACCTTGAGTAGCTCGGATGTACGCATCTCCTGAGTTGAAGGCATTGAACGCCTCTTCGGAGAAATTAGGGTCGCGTAGTACGGCCCGCCGACGCCTGTGATTCATGGTGCTCTCCACGTTGGAGTTTGTAACGGATATTCTATCCGCATCCTCTGTAGGAGGACCGTTCGGCGTTGTCCCCGCGTTGACCTCTGCCCCCGAGTACGGCCCCAGAGTCCGGCTGGTGGAGGCGTGGCCGGCAGGCTCTCCGGCCATAGTCCGACGAGCGCTTGTTCTGCCAGGGAACCATGGACATTGTTATATTTTAAAAGATGATAATTACGTAGCAGGTTTTTAATCATACCTCTGCAATGGTGTCTCACTCCTGACCACCTTTCTTTTAAGCCTACCCGACTTCGGTGCCCCTTGTTGACAAGTCACCGCGGGTTCGACACGGCGCCCCGATGGCCTTCCCTGTAAAAGGCAATACATGTGCGGTGGGTAAGTTGCAAAGAATGGATCCTTCTCGGAGGTTAGGACTCCAGTTTTACTTACACGTGATGCAGGGAGCACGCCGGGATAATCAGCTATGATGGCCACTAAGGCACCGTCACATCTTAACTGGTAAAACATCCTATCGAGGAGCTCCACAAATATGTCTGGGTCTTCTTCGATTCCGTGGTCGAGGGCCCGATCAGGGTCCTCTGGTGAAGGAAATATGCCCTAGAGGCAATAATAAAGTTATTATTTATTTCCTTATTTTATGATAAATGTTTATTATTCATGCTAGAATTGTATTAACCGGAAACATAATACATGTGTGAATACATAGACAAACATAGTGTCACTAGTATGCCTCTACTTGACTAGCATGTTGATCAAAGATGGTTGTGTTTCCTAACCACAGACATGAGTTGTCATTTGATTAACGGGATCACATCATTAAGAGAATGATGTGATTGACTTGACCCATTCCGTTAGCTTAGCACTTGATCGTTTAGTATGTTGCTATTGCTTTCTTCATGACTTATACATGTTCCTATAACTATGAGATTATGCAACTCCCGTTTACCGGAGGAACACTTTGTGTGCTACCAAACATCACAATGTAACTGGGTGATTATAAAGGAGCTCTACAGGTGTCTCTAAAGGTACATGTTGAGTTGGCGTATTTCGAGATTAGGTTTTGTCACTCCCATTGTCGGAGAGGTATCTCTGGGCCCTCTCGGTAATGCGCATCACTATAAGCCTTGCAAGCAATGTAACTAATGAGTTAGTTACGGAATGATGCATTACACAACGAGTAAAGAGACTTGTCGGTAATGAGATTGAACTAGGTATTGAGATACCGACGATCGAATCTCGGGCAAGTAACATACCGATGACAAAGGGAACAACGCATGTTGTTGTGCGGTTTGACCGATAAAGATCTTCGTAGAATATGTAGGAGCCAATATGAGCATCCTGGTTCTGCTATTGGTTATTGACCGAAAACGTGTCTCGGTCATGTCTACATAGTTCTCGAACCCGTAGGGTCCGCACGCTTAAGGTTTCGATGACAGTTATATAATGAGTTTATGAGTTTTGATGTACCGAAGGTTGTTCGGAGTCCCGGATATGATCACGGACATGACGAGGAGTTTCGAAATGGTGGAGACGTAAAGATCGATATATTGGACGACTATATTCGGACACCGGAAGTGTTCTGGGTAGTTTCGGAGAAAACCGGAGTGCCGGAGGGGTTACTGGAACCCCCCGGGGGAGTATTGGGCCTTAGTGGGCTTTAGGGAAGAGAGAGGGCAGCAGCCCAGGAGGTGGTGCGCCCCCTCCCATGAGGGGTCC
This sequence comes from Triticum timopheevii, assembly GCA_963921465.1. NCBI lineage: Eukaryota > Viridiplantae > Streptophyta > Magnoliopsida > Poales > Poaceae > Triticum > Triticum timopheevii. The sequence continues at coordinate 56,969,726 of OY997266.1, forward strand.
GAATTGGACTAGGGGAGGGGGGCGCACCCCCCCTTTCCTTCTCCTCTTTCCCTCTCTTTCCTTCCCCCTTCCCTCTTCCTAGTTGGACTAGGAAAGGGGAGTCCTACTCCTACTAGGAGGAGGACTCCCCTCTCCTTGGCGCGCCCCAAAGGGCTAGCTGGCCTCCCCCCTTGCTCCTTTATATACAGGGGCAGGGGGCACCTCTAGACACAACAAATGATCTCTTGATCTCTTAGCCGTGTGTGATGCCCCCCTCCACCATAGTCCTTGATAATATTGTAGCGGTGCTCAGGCGAAGCCCTGCGACGGTAGAACATCAAGATCGTCACCACACCGTCGTGCTGACGGAACTCTTCCCCGACATTCTGCTGGATCGGAGTCCAGGGATCGTCATCGAGCTGAACGTGTGCTAGAACTCGGAGGTGTCGTAGTTTCGGTGCTTGATCGGTCGGGCCGTGAAGACGTACAACTACATCAACCGTGTTGTTGTAACACTTCTGCTTTCGGTCTACGAGGGTACGTGGACAACACTCTCCCCTCTTGTTGCTATGCATCACCATGATCTTGCATGTGCGTAGGAAATTTTTTGAAATTACTACGTTCCCCAACAGTGGCATCCGAGCCTGGTTTTATGCATAGATGTTATATGCACGAGTAGAACACAAGTGAGTTGTGGGCGATACAAGTCAAACTGCTTACCAACATGTCATACTTTGGTTCGGCGGTATTGTTGGATGAAGCAGCCCGGACCGACATTACGCGTATGCTTACGCGAGACTGGTTTTACCGCCATGCTTTGCACACAGGTGACTAGCCGGTGTCAGTTTTTCCAACTTTAGTTGAACCGAGTGTGGCTACGCCCGGTCCTTGAGAAGGTTAAAACAACACTAACTTGACGAACTATCATTGTGGTTTTGATGCGTAGGTAAGAACGGTTCTTGCTCAGCCCGTAGCAGCCACGTAAAATTTGCAACAACAAAGTAGAGGACGTCTAACTTGTTTTTGCAGGGCATGTTGTGATGTGATATGGTCAAGACATGATGCTAAATTTTTATTATGAGATGATCATGTTTTGTTGAAGTTATCAGCAACTAGCAGAAACCTTATGGTTGTCTCTTTACTGCATAAGATGCAAGCACCAAATAATTGCTTTACTTTATCGCTATGCGATAGCAATAGTTGCAAGAGCAATAGTTGGCGAGACGACCATGTGACGACACATTGATATAGATCAAGATGATGGAGATCATGGTGTCATGCCGGTGACGATAGAGATCATGACAGTACTTTGGAGATGGAGATCATGGCCATATCATGTCACATATTTTGATTGCATATGATGTTTATCTTTTATACATCTTATTTTGCTTAGTTTGACGGTAGCATTTTAAGATGATCTCTCACTAATTATCAAGAACTGTTCTCCCTGAGTATGCACCGTTGCGAAAGTTCGTCGTGCTGAGACACCACGTGATGATCGGGTGTGATAGGCTCTACGTTCAAATACAACGGGTGCAAAACAGTTGCACACGTGGAATACTCAGGTTAAACTTGACGAGCCTAGCATATACAGATATGGCCTCGTAACATGGAGACCGAAAGGTCGAACGTGAATCATATAGTAGATATGATCAACATAGTGATGTTCACCATTGAAAACTACTCCATCTCACGTGATGATCGGACATGGTTTAGTTGATTTGGATCACGTGATCACTTAGATGACTAGAGAGATGTCTGTCTAAGTGGGAGTTCTTAAGTAATATGATTAATTGAACTTAAATTTATCATGAACTTAGTCCTGGCAGTGTTTTGCAAATTATGTTGTAGATCAATAGCTCGCGTTGTTGCTTTCATATGTTTATTTTGATATGTTCCTAGAGAAAATTGTGTTGAAAGATGTTAGTAGCAACGATGCGGATTGGATCCGTGATCTGAGGTTTATCCTCATTGTTGCATAGAAGAATTATGTCCTTAATGCACCACTATGTGATAGACCTATTGCAGGAGCAGATACAGACATTATGAATGTTTGGCTAGCTCAATATGATGACTACTTGATAGTTTAGTGCACCATGCTTAACGACTTAGAATTGGGACTTCAAAGACGTTTTGAACGTCATGGACCATATGAGATGTTCCAGGAATTGAAGTTAATATTTCAAGCAAATACCCGAGTTGAGAGATATGAAGTCTCCAACAAGTTCTATAGCTAAAAGATGGAGGAGAATCGCTCAACTAGTGAGCATGTGCTCAGATTGTCTGGGTACTACAATCGCTTGAATCAAGTGGGAGTTAATCTTCCAGATAAGATAGTGATTGACAGAGTTCTCTAGTCACCATCACCAAGTTACTAGAACTTCGTGATGAACTATAGTATGCAAGGGATGACAAAAAAAATTCCCGAGCTCTTCGTGATGTTGAAATCGGCGAAGGTAGAATTCAAGAAAGAACATCAAGTGTTGATGATTGACAAGACCACTAGTTTCAAGAGAAGGGCAAAGGGAAAGAAAGGGAACTTCAAGTAGAATGACAAGCAAGTTGTCACTCCCACGAAGAAGCCCAAAGCTGGACCAAACCCTAAAACTGAGTGCTTACACTGCAAAGGAAATGGTCACTGGAAGCGGAAATGCCCTGAATATTTGGTGGATAAGAAGGATGGCAAAGTGAACAAGGGTATATTTGATATACAGGTTATTGATGTGTGCGTTACTAGTGTTTATAGTAGCCCCTGAGTATTTGATACTTGTTCGGTTGCTAAGATTAGTAACTCGAAACAGGAGTTACATAATAAACAGAGACTAGTTGAGGAGAAGTGACGATGAGTGTTGGAAGTAGTTCCAAGATTGATATAATCATCATCACACACTCCCTATAATTTCGGGATTAGTGTTAAACCTAAATAAATGTTATTTGGCGTTTGCGTTGAGCATGAATATGATTTGATCATGTTTATTGCAATACGGTTATTCATTTAAAGTCAGAGAATAATTCTTGTTCTGTTTAAATGAATAAAACCTTCAATGGTCATACACCCAATGAAAATAGTTTGTTGGATCTCGATCATAGTGATACACATATTCATAATATTGATGCCAAAAGATGCAAATTTAATAATGATAGTGTAACTTATTTGTGGCACTGCCGTTTGGGTCATATCGGTGTAAAGCGCATGAAGAAACTCCATAAAGATGGATTTTCGGAATTACTTGGTTATGAATCATTTGATGCTTGCGAACCGTGCCTCATGGGCAAGATGACTAAAACGCCGTTCTCCGAAACAATGGAACGATCTACTGACTTGTTGGAAATAATACATACCGATGTATACGGACCAATGAGTGTTGATGCTCGTGGCGGGTATCGTTATTTTCTGACCTTCACAGATGATTCAAGCAGATATGAGTATATCTACTTGATGAAACATAAGTCTGAAATATTTGAAAAGTACAAAGAATTTCAGAGTGAAGTGGAAAATCATCGTAACAAGAAAATAAAGTTTCTACGATCTGATCGTGGAGGAGAATATTTGAGTTACGAGTTTGGTCTGCACTTGAAACAATGCGGGATAGTCTCGCAACTCACGCCACCTGGAACACCACAATGAAATGGTGTGTCCGAACGTCGTAATCGTACTTTACTTGATATGGTGCGATCTATGATGTCTCTTACCGATTTACCACTATCGTTTTGGGGTTATGCTTTAGAGACAGCCGCATTCACGTTAAATAGGGCACCATCAAAATCCGTTGAAACGACGCCTTATGAACTGTGGTTTGGCAAGAAACCAGAGTTGTCGTTTCTTAAAGTTTGGGGCTGCGATGCTTTTGTGAAGAAACTTCAACCAGATAAGCTCGAACCCAAATCGGAGAAATGTGTCTTCATAGGATACCCAAAGGAGACTATTGGGTACACCTTCTATCACAGATCTGAGGGAAAAATTTTCGTTGCTAAATTCAGATCCTTTCTAGAGAAGGAGTTTCTCTCGAAAGAAGTGAGTGGGAGGAAAGTAGAACTTGATGAGATAACTGTATCTACTCCCTTATTGGAAAGTAGTTCATCACAAGAACCGGTTCCTATGACAACTACACCAATCAGTGAGGAAGCTAATGATATTGATCATGAAACTTCAGATCAAGTTTCTACTGAACCTCGTAGGTCTACCAGAGTAAGATCCGCACTAGAGTGGTACGGTAATCCCATTCTGGAAGTCATGTTACTTGACCATGATGAACCTACGAACTATGAGGAAGCGATGATGAGCCCAGATTCCGTAAAATGGCTAGAGGCCATGAAATCTGAGATGGGATCCATGTATGAAAACAAAGTATGGACTTTGGTTGACTTGCCCGATGATCGGCAAGCCATTGAGAATAAATGGATCTTTAAGAAGAAGACTGGCGCTGATGGTAATATAACTGTCTATAAAGCTCAACTTGTTGCAAAAGGTTTTCGAAAAGTTCAAGGGGTTGACTACGATGAGACTTTCTCACCCGTAGCGATGCTTAAGTCTGTCCGAATCATGTTAGCTATTGCTGCATTTCATGACTATGAAATTTGGCAAATGGATGTCAAAACTGCATTCTTGAATGGATTTCTAGAAGAAGAGTTGTATATGATGCAGCCAGAAGGTTTTGTTGATCCAAAAGGTGCTAACAAAGTATGCAAGCTCCAGCGATCCATTTATGGACTGGTGCAAGCATCTCGGAGTTGGAATAAACATTTTGATAGTGTGATCAAGGCATATGGTTTTATACAGACTTTTGGAGAAGCCTGTATTTACAAGAAAGTGAGTGGGAGCTCTGTAGCATTTCTAGTTTTATATGTAGATGACATATTATTAATTGGAAATTATATAGAATTTCTGGATAGCATAAAGGGATACTTGAATAAAAGTTTTTCAATGAAAGACCTCGGTGAAGATGCTTACATATTGGGCATCAAGATCTATAGAGATAGATCAAGACGCTTAATAGGACTTTCACAAAGCACATACCTTGACAAAATTTTGAAAAAGTTCAAAATGGATCAGGCAAAGAAAGGATTCTTGCCTATGCTACAAGGTGTGAAGTTGAGTCAAACTCAATGCCCGACCATAGCAGAAGATAGAGAGAAAATGAAAGATGTTCCCTATGCTTCAGCCATAGGCTCTATCATGTATGCAATGCTGTGTACCAGACCTGACGTATGCTTAGCAATAAGCTTGGCAGGAAGGTACCAAAGTAATCCAGGAGTGGATCACTGGACAGCGGTCAAGAACATCCTGAAATACCTGAAAAGGACTAAGGATATGTTTCTCGTATATGGAGGTGACAAAGAGCTAGTCGTCAATGGTTACGTCGATGCAAGCTTTGACACTGATCCGGACGATTCTAAATCGCAAACCGGATACGTGTTTATATTAAACGGTGGAGCTGTAAGTTGGTGCAGTTCTAAACAAAGCGTCGTGGCGGGATCTACATGTGAAGCGGAGTACATAGCTGCTTCTAAAGCAGCAAATGAAGGAGTCTGGATGAAGGAGTTCATTACCGATCTAGGTGTCATACCTAGTGCATCGGGACCAATGAAAAGCTTCCGTGACAATACTGGAGCAATTGCCTTGGCAAAGGAATCCAGATTTCACAAGAGGACCAAACACATCAAGAGACGCTTCAATTCCATTCGGGACCAAGTCCAAGTGGGAGACATAGAGATTTGCAAGATACATACGGATCTGAATGTTGCAGACCCGTTGACTAAGCCTCTCTCACGAGCAAAACATGATCAGCACCATGACTCCATGGGTGTTAGAATCATTACTATGTAATCTAGATTATTGACTCTAGTGCAAGTGGGAGACTGAAGGAAATATGCCCTAGAGGCAATAATAAAGTTATTATTTATTTCCTCATATCATGATAAATGTTTATTATTCATGCTAGAATTGTATTAACCGGAAACATGATACATGTGTGAATACATAGACAAAACTATAGTCACTACTGTGCCTCTACTTGACTAGCTCATTAATCAAAGATGGTTATGTTTCCTAACCATAGACATGTGTTGTCATTTGATTAGTGAGATCACATCATTAGAAGAATGATGTGATTGACATGACCCATCCCGTTAGCCTAGCACTTGATCGTTTAGTATACTACTATTGCTTTCTTCATGACTTATACATGTTCCTATAACTATGAGAATTATGCAACTCCCGTTTACCGGAGGAACACTTTGGGTACTACCAAACGTCACAATGTAACTGGGTGATTATAAAGGAGTACTACAGGTGTCTCCAAAGGTACATGTTGAGTTGGCGTATTTTGAGATTAGGTTTTGTCACTCCGATTGTCGGAGAGGTATCTCTAGGCCCTCTCGGTAATGCACATCACTATAAGCCTTGCAAGCAATGTAGCTAATGAGTTAGTTACGGAATGATGTATTACGTAACGAGTAAAGAGACTTGCCGGTAACGAGATTGAACTAGGTATTGGATACCGACGATCGAATCTCGGGCAAGTAACATACCGATGACAAAGGGAAAAACGTATGTTGTTATGCGGTTTGACCGATAAAGATCTTCATAGAATATGTAGTAACCAATATGGGCATCCAGGTCCCGCTGTTGGTTATTGACAGAGAATGTTTCTAGGTCATGTCTACATAGTTCTCGAACCCGTAGGGTCCGCACGCTTAACGTTTTGATGACAGTTTTATTATGAGTTTATAAGTTTTGATGTACCGAAGTTTGTTCGGAGTCCCGGATGTGATCACGGACATGACGAGGAGTCTCGAAATGGTCGAGACATAAAGATTGATATATTGGAAGCCTATGTTTGGACATCGGAATAGTTCCGGGTGAAATCGACATTTTACCGGAGTACCGGGAGGTTACCGGAACCCCCCCCCCCCCCCTCCGGGGGGGGGGGGGTTATTGGGCCTACATGGGCCTCGAGGGAGAAGAGGGAAGGAGGCAGGAGGGGGCCGTGCGCCCCTCCCATTCCTAGTCCGAATAGGACAAGGGAAGGGGTGCGGCGCCCCCCTTTCCTTCCCCTCTTCCTCCTCTTTCCCCCCTTCTCCTACTCCTACTTGGAAAGAGGGAGTCCTACTCCCGTTGGGAGTAGGACTCCCCCCTTGGAGCGCCCTCCTTGGCCGGCGGCCTCCTCCCCCCTGGCTCCTTTATATACGGGGGCGGGGGGGCACCCCATAGACACACAAGTTGATCTACGGATTGTTCCTTAGCCGTGTGCGGTGCCCCCTTCCACCATATTCCACCTCGGTCATATCGTCGCAGAGTTTAGGCGAAGCCCTGCGCCGGTAGAACATCATCATCGTCACCACGCCGTCGTGCTGACGGAACTCATCTCTGGAGCTCGGCTGGATCGGAGGCCGGAGATCGTCATCGAGCTGAACGTGTGCTGAACTCGGAGGCCCCGTACGTTCGGTGCTTGGATCGGTCGGATCGTGAAGACGTACGACTACATCAACCGCGTTGTGCTAACGCTTCCGCTTATGGTCTACGAGGGTACATGGACGAACACTCTCCCCTCTCATTGCTATATCATCACCATGATCTTGCGTGTGCGTAGGAATTTTTTTGAAATTACTACGTTCCCCAACAGCCCCATGAGAGGGTGGTGTTCCTCACCCACTTCCTCTGCGGACTAGGTTTTCCACTTCACCCATTTGTCCGGGGGCTCATGTTCTACTACGGCCTGGATTTCCACGATCTGGCCCCGAATTTCATCCTCAACATCTCGGCGTTCATCATCATGTGCGAGGCCTTCCTCTGCATCCAGCCCCACTTCGGCTTATGGCTGAAGACCTTCAATGTCAAGGCGAAGGTAGTGGGCGGCCGCTAGGCGGAGTGCGGAGGCGCCATGGTGGGCAGGATGCCCAACGTCTTATGGCTTGAGGGCTCCTTCGTGGAGACCATAAAGGGGTGGCAATCGGGGTGGTTCTACATCACCGAGCTGCGTGACCCTAAATGGGCAGCGGCCCCCGAATTCCGATCTGGCTTCCCTACACGGCTCACCTCTTGGAAAGAGACGGGCCTGACATGGGGTAATTTGGAAGAGCTGACCGGACTTCAATCCTGCGTCCAAAGCCTGGTGAACAAGAAGCTCAAGCTTGTCAACGTAGTCCAGGTCATGCTCATCCGCCAGATCCTCCCGTGCCAACAACGGGCCTTCAGCTTGTGGGAGTTTGATCCGGCACAACACCAAACCTTGAGCAGGCTCTTCGACACTACGTACGAAGATGCCTGGAAGGTGCTGTTCAAGGGCGCCGAGGCTCCCGCATCCGCTACCGAAGATCGCGGATACAGCTCGCAGCGTCAAGCCAGCGAGGTAAGCTACTTTACCCTCTATGGGACTCTTGTTCTTCATAGTTTGACTCTATGCGGGATCTAAACTCCCTTACCTTTGACAGGCCTGGCAGAAGACGTCCAGGCAGGTTGACTGTCCGGCTCCCTTGCCAGAAGGCCCAGCGGACGCCCGATTGACGGGGCTGCTGGTTCCGGCACCTCACGTGGTGCCGGAGAAGAAGACCAAGAAGAAGGCCACGAGAACTCGAAGGAGTTCCCGGCGCCAGGTGTTGTCAGACTCATCGTCCGATGACTCTGAGGCGGACTCCTCCCGCAAAGACGAGGAGGAGGAAAAAGAGGCCTCTCCCCCAGCGGGGGAGAGAAGAAAAGGAAGGCCGCCCCAACTGGGGAGGCCGGAGGGTCCAAGAAGGGAAGGACTCTTCCTCCGGACTACTCCACCAACGCCGACGACGGCGAAGAGGAGTGGCCACCGAGGGCTAAGCCCCTGGCGACATCGTAAGTGTCCGGATACCAGAATAACTCATGGCGTTTCATTTGTCGTATAGACTCTCCTAACGCCGAATATAACCCTGCAGCCCACCCAAGGACAGGCGCGACGTTTCAACGAGCGGCTCCCTGGCTTCGTCGGACGTGAATAGCACTTCACTTCCGGCTGCCTCCTCTCCTCGCGCTGCGGATGATGCTGAGGTGGGGTCCCGAAAGGGGCCCAGCCAGGAGGAGGAGGTCCAGGAGGCGCCGCAAGGCAACCTCCCGGACTCCAGGCACAAGGGGGATCAAACCCCAAAGGGCTCTATGTCTGGCCCTTGGCCGGACTCCGTACTGGAACCTTCAGTGGTTCCGGAGTCCGGCAGGCAACCCCTTCGTAAGAAGGGAGAGACTATGACACCGGTGACCTCCGTCCAACCGGAGGCACCGGATAATTTGCTGGAGGCGCTTAACGGTGCCTCCATCAACGAGGAGCACCGCACTATTATGAGTGTGGTGATCCAGAGAGTTCAGTCCGCCAAGAGCGGGCTGACTGAAGCCCGTGCCAGCCTTCTAACAGGCTTTGAGGTATGTATTTAAGATATGTAAAAATATTACCGCATGGACAGTAGCCCCTGATGCTCAGTTTGGTGTTCGGAAAGAAAAGCCGAACTGAGGATCTAAAAAGATGTACACAGGAGTCTAACATAAGTATGTCAATATGGGGAATGCAGGCTGCACTGCTGACCTCTGCCGCACTGACTGTGGAGGTCAATGCATTGAAGCAGAGCCTCGAGCGGTCCGAGAACGAGCTCGACCTTGCCAAAAAGTAGCTCGAGGACAAGGAAGGTAAGTAATACCTTATGGAAGTATATAAAAGATGTGGTTGCAAAAAATAACAGGAATAACGTGAGAATTGCAGGTGCCACGAACGAGGTGGCGACCCTGAAGGAAGCGGTGTCCAAGGCTGAAAGCAATGCGGCCGCGGAGCGCACCGAGCGAGAGAAGCAGGAGGCGCGGGTGGCGGAGGTGCGGCAAGAGCTCCAGGCTCTCGTGGAAAAACACGAGGGTTTGGAGCGTGACTCAAAGACTCGAGAGTCCGAGCTCGCCTCGGCCCTTGAGAGGTCAAAGCCGATAAGGCCGAAGCCCAAAAAGCCCTCCAGGAAATTGAGGCAATGAAGAAGATAGCGGCGGGTAAGGCATTCTTCATGCAAAGCAAGCACGTGAAAGTGAATTACTTGTTACTTACCCGAATCTGGAGCTCTCCAGGAGCATTCGCAGATCTGCCCCGCAGTGTGTCCGATGCTGCCGCATTCTACCCGGCCGAGGAGGGGAGCTCGATGGAGAAGGTGTTCTGGTCTCAGTATGCTGAGGCCGGACACTCGGTGCCCTTGAGCGACTAGCTGAAGCAGCTGGTCGAGCTCCATAAGGTGGCCGAACAGGCCATGAAGGGCCTCATAGTTCGGCTGTGGCCTAAGGAAGCCATGCCTAGGAGCTACTTCGGGCTGGTGAGGCGGCTGGTGGACGCCTGTCCATGGATTGAAGTCATCAAGCGCTCCGCCTGTATCGAAGGTGCCCGTAGGGCCCTTGCCCGTGCTAAAGTGCACTGGGGCAAGATGGACGCTGATAAGCTTGTGACGGACACTCCACCGCCGGGCAGGGAGTATCGCAAGCCCGAGATGTATTATAAGGGCGTCTTGAAGGGTGCCCGCCTTATAGCGGGTGAATGCTCCAAAGAAGTAATTTTTGAGTAAACTCGCATTTGTTATCCTGTACGCTTGAAAACTTGTTCATATGCGCTAAGCAACGCTTGTGAATTTAAAATATTACCTTTTGTGCGGCCGTTTATTAAATTTGAGAGATGGTGAGTCATCGGCTTCTGCCCCCATGCCACGAGTGCTGGGGTGTTCGGGATAAACTTGAGCGCTCTTTTTCCCATTCTTGGGTCCTTCGAGGGAGGCGCTTAACGCAACGAACAAGGCAACCAGACTATAATGCTTGAACACTCTCACTTAGCCATAGAATTCTATAATTTTAAATTTTGGCGAAGCCCCTAGTATTCGGAAGACCGAATTCGGGGTGCTATCCACGCTTGGGCCGGACAAAGCCGACTCCTCGCTCTAAGCGGCATAAGTCTTTAGGGACTCGAAAACCTCTCGAACAGCGACCGGCTCTCGCCCTATCATGACGGTCAGTTTTAGCTTTCTCCACTGAGGTGCTTAACCCAGCTCAACCGGGGCACAATCGCAGTGGTTCTCCCAGCGCTACCTTAGCCGATATAATGGAACGTAAGGTACCAAAACATGGGAGCCAGGCAAACCCAACTATTGACCCAAGACATGATTCGGAGCCGATGCATATAATGCTATAAGTTCGGGGTGCCGCACTTGTGAAAGTGTTCGGACTTATCACACCATATTTTGGGGTACTTAAGCCCCTGGTGTATTTGGCCGTACCAAAGCGTACGGGTGCAACATGTCATAAGTGAACATATATAGATAAAAAAAGAATGCAATAATGGGCAGAAGCTATGTATTGTTTATTCAAAAAGGCTGCGGTAAAAGCAGAACGATACAAATAGTGCGATAAGCAATGGACAGGAATATTTGACCTGTCCCCCTCCAGGGTCGAGCTGCGGGATGATATGTGAAACAAGTATACTGCTCGTTATAGAGACCACCTAGACACTCGACGTAGCTTTATGCTTCCCTGGCTGTTGCATCGTGTGTTCGGCGATTCTACTGCTGGACAGGGCTTCTTGAGAAAGGAGTCCTGAAAGTAAAAAAAAAGAATGACACAATTGGGAGCCCCTAGTGCGGTTGAGCCGCATTCTGGGCCTGCCGTGGTCGTGCCCCTCCCCCTATGCCCATGGTATTTCCAGAGCGTAATTATGTACGCGTAGTACTAGTTTCGCAATTTCGCGAGGGCTGGGGTTGGGGCCGCATTGCTACGCGTTCTCGGGACGTGCCAGGCGGTCTTGTTGTAGGTTACTCCGGGCACGCTTGACGTTGTCCGGACGTTTAATAGCCGGACTAGAGAATTTCCTTGAGAGGCTGCTTTGTATTTCCGCCGCGAGGGCCGCCGTATGCTCCTCCGTTGAGAGAGAGCGTTCGGTGTTTCCGTTGACCGAATGACTCCTCGAGGGCCTGGCATCTTGAGCTTGAGGTATGCGTAGTGTGGCACCGCATTGAACTTTGCAAATGCGGTTCGTCCGAGCAGTGCATGATAGCCGCTGCGGAACGGGACTATGTCGAAGATTAACTCCTCGCTTCGGAAGTTATCCGGGGATCCGAAGACCACTTCAAGTGTAACTGAGCCTGTACAGTTGGCCTCTACACCCGGTATGACGCCTTTAAAGGTCGTCTTTGTGGGTTTAATCCTTGAGGGGTCTATGCCCATTTTGCGCACTGTATCCTGATAAAGTAGGTTCAGGCTGCTGTCGCCGTCCATCAGGACTCTAGTGAGGTGAAATCCGTCAACGATTGGGTCTAGAACCAATGCGGCAAATCCGCCATGGCAGATGCTAGTGGGGTGGTCCCTTCGATTAAAATTGATTGGGCAGGAGGACCACGGATTGAACTTTGGGGCGACTGGCTCCATCGCATATACGTCCCTTAGTGCATGCTTCCGCTCCCTTTTGGGTATGTGGGTTGCATATATCATGTTCACCGTCCGCACTTGTAGGGGGAAACCCTTCTGTCCTCTATTGTTCGGCGGTCGGGGCTCCTCCTCGTCGTCGCTATGTAGTCCCTTATCATTGTTTTCGGCATTTAACTTGCCTACCTGCTTGAACACCCAACAAACCCTGTTGGTGTGGTTGGCTGGTTTTTCGGGGGTGCCGTGTATCTAGCACGAGCGATCGAGTATTCGGTCAAATTGGATGGGATCGGAGTATTTCTTTTGAATGGCTTTTTCCGCTGACCGGGTTTAGAGCCTCTGAATCCGGCATTGACTGTCGTATCCTCAGCATTATCGCCATTAATGCGGTGCTTGTGCTTGTTGCAACGCGACCTGCCGTTGCTGTCCTTGGTATCCGAATTACCAGGGCTCTTTGTCATGTTGTTACTATGAGCTAGCCAGCTGTCTTCTCCCGTGCAAAAGTGGGTCATGAGTGTTGTGAGGGCTGCCATGGATTTCGGCTTTTCCTGTCCTAGGTGCCGGGCAAGCCACTCGTCGCGGATGTTATGTTTGAAGGATGCAAGGGCCTCTGCATCCGGACAGTCGACGATTTGATTTTTCTTGGTTAGGAACCGTGTCCTGAATTGTCTGGCCGATTCCTCTGGTTGCTGAATTATATGGCTTAGGTCATCGGCGTCTGGTGGTCGCACATAGGTGCCCTAGAAGTTGTCGAGGAATGCGGCTTCCAGGTCTTCCCAACAACCAATTGACTCCGCTGGCAAGCTATTGAGCCAATGCCGAGCTGGTCCTTTGAGCTTTAGTGGGAGGTATTTGATGGCGTGTAGATCATCACCGCGGGCCATGTGGATATGAAGGAGGTAGTCCTCGATCCATACCGCAGGATCTGTTGTGCCATCGTATGATTCGATGTTTACGGGTTTGAAACCCTCGGGGATTTGATGATCCATTACTTCATCTGTGAAGCATAGTTGGTGTGTGGTGCCCCTGTACTGGGCTATATCACGACGTAGCTCAAATGAGCTTTGTCTGCTGTGTTCGGCTCGGCCGGATTTGCTGTATCCGGCATGACGGTTATCGTCACGTGTGGTGAGGCGCCCACGCTATCCATAGATCGATCTTGTTTGCATTGCCTTGTCCTCCAATATATCTCGCAGGTCTGGCGCATTTCCCTGTGCCTTGGTACTTTTTGAGCGACGCCGGGGTGCGGCTTGAGTGGAGGGCCGAAAGGCCTCTCTGTCGCGGCCACGAGGTGGCCGGTCGACCACATCATGTGCTGGTGATGTAGGTTTGGATGCTTCCTCCTCTAATCGGGGTAGCAGCCTGCGTTTTGGGTAGCTCTTGGAGGGGCGTTCGAGTTCATACTCTTCAGCCGCAAGGACTTCAGTCCATCTATCAGCTAGCAAGTCTTGGTTAGCTCTAAGCTGCTGCTGCTTTTTCTTGAGGCTGCTGGCCGTGGCCATAAGCCTGCGTTTGAAATGCTCCTGTTCGACGGGATCCTCAGGCACGACGAATTCGTCGTCGTCGAGGCTTGCCTCATCTTTGGAGGGAGGCATGTAATTATCGTCCTCTACCTCTCTGTCTGCCGCTCTCTCATGAGGGCTGGCTTCTCCATCCTCCTGCGCTGAATCCTGCTGGAGGGGGCTGTCTTCGGCACTGTCCGGGGTGTTATTGTCTCCCATGCCGGAATCACCATTTTTGCTGTGGCGGGATTTAGAGTGGCGCCGCTGATGCCGGCGCTTGGGCTGTTTCTTGGAGGGGTCATCCTCCGTTGTTCCATCGCCATTCCCATCTTTGGGATGTCCACCATGTATACATCGTATGATGAGGTGGTCTTCCAGTGCCCTGTAGGCGCTGGTTCTTGGTCGTCTCCTGCATCGTCGTCCATACCGTCGATGTCTTCGGAGTCGAAGTCGAGCATGTCGGTTAAATCATCGACAGTGGCTACTGTAACACCCCAAAAATTTAACCAGGTTTTAGTTATTAAAATTTTGCCAAGAGTTTAAATTTTTTGCCTGCAAGAATATCTCTGTTGATTTCAAAACTTTTCTTTTAATATTAAGGAGTTTTTCCCAAGTGGATCCTTCCAAAACATATTGGACTTATTTTCCCTCTCATTTAAAAACATCTCTCAATCAGTAGATTTATTTATTAAATTATTTCACCCTGAGCTTATGACTTGTTTTAAAATTTGGAGCTCTTTTTGAACTACAACCATTTGATATATTTATCTAAAAATCCCACCAAAATTTGGAGATGTCATGTGATGCTTTTAAATCACTTTTATGCAAAAAGATATTTCATTCATTGGATATTTTGAGTTCTACACCAAGTTTTCAAATCTGGTCTAGTGGGCAATTTTACACTACAACCTATTTAAATATTTCTTTAAAACTTCTACCAAAATTAGGGGAGGTCAGTAGGAGCATATTATTCCATTTTGTGCAAAAACCCATTTATGTTCTTTGAAAAATTTGAGTCAATCATCCTATTTTTCATTCTGGTCTAACTTGATGATTTGTACTCCAACCATCTTCCAACTTGCTCCTTTACCCATGAGCTTTCTCCTGCTTGTAGTACACCTTACCAAACCCCTAATTCCAAGAGAGTGAACCCATTGGAGTAGTTTTAGTCCATGAAACCATATACTTTTCTTTCTGACCAGATTTGGTTTTCTCAAAGTTTTGCACTAACAAGTTTCTAAATTTGGCCAACTAACCTTACCACCATCTCATGCTTCTAAAGAGACTTTGATCTGAAGATTTGGGCCACCCCAAGAGTTGCCTAGATGCCATTAGCATTTTGTCAAACACCTGGTGTGCATGGCCAGTTTTGACATGATTTTGTCTTTGCATTGTGACCTTGCACCTCTGGGCAAACCAACATGTCCACTAATCTCCTAGGGGACCCTATCCTAGACCTGCTAATCCCTAGCTCCACCCTAGCCGCCTAGCATGCTCTGGCATTTCGTCGAACGCTTGGCGTGCATGCTCTGGGCGCGCCTAGGGCGCACGTTTTGCATGCACGCGCACCGAGCCGCCGCGTCCCACTGCCGACGCCCCGCGCTCGTTCTGGCCATTCCCCTCTCCCAGTAGACGCCCCCGACCCCTCCCGCGTCACAGAGCTGCCCCTGGAGCTCCACAGCTCCGCCGTCAGGTCGGCCACGGCGGCTAGCGGGCGGCCACAGCAACCTTTGCCGTGGACGGCGCCGCCCGAGCCTCCTCTGCTCGCCAGCTGCCCTCGTGAGCAGTCCATCCTCATCCGCTCGCCCTCCCGACCCCGCTAGCCTCCACCACGTCGCCCTGACCGCTACAGAGCGGCGGTTCGCCGGCAACCTTATCCACGGCCGTGGAACCGCCATGGCTACGCTATACAAGGGGGGCCCCGAGCTCATCCAAGCCTTCAGGCAGCCTCATACCATCCCACTGGTACTCCTACAACCCGCAATCGACGACGGGAGGCCATCTTCCTCGTCTCCGGCCAGCTCGGCCGCCGTTGCGCCCCGGTGCCGTGCATCGCCAGCAGAGCCTCCCCCACCCTTCCAACACCACCGCTCGACTCCCCTTGACCCTGTGGAGCTGCCCAGCATCTCAAACACGGTCGAGAGCCACGGCATCCCAGAGCCCCAAACCCACCCGAAGCTTCCTCTGCCGCGGGGCTCACCTCCGGCGACTCCCTTCGCCCCCACCACCCTAGTGACCACCGGGAGGACCGCCCCGGGGTGGCGGATCCATCCCGACCCTCCGGAGCCCGAGAGAAGCCACCGTTCGCCGACAATGATCGCTGGAGCCTCACCTCTGTTCGGCCAGAGGAAGAAGGAGGCGGGGGGCGACTGGTCAATCCTGACCAGTGGGCCCCCTGGACCCACTGTCAGTGACCCAGCCCCGCCACCACGTGACTTAAGTGAAGACGTGAAACCACAAAGTACGTTTCCTCCGCTCCGAAAACGTATTCCTGTCTGAAACGTTTTTCTTTTTCTGTTTTATTTAAAATCAGATTTGACCAGAACTTTGACTGACTATATCTTTTTAAATATAACTCCAAATGAATTAATTCTTTTTCCTACCTCTCTCAAATATTGTCTAGTTTATTTTAAGATTTATTTGAATAATTTTCAGAACAACTTTTTGTGCTGTTTTTATTTTATGTGTTAATTCATTTATATTGCTAAAATAGGATTTTTGAAGAGAGGAGAAATATTTCAAGAGTTTGAAATGCACCCTGCCTTCCCGTGACCTGAAGGCAAGCATTCTGAACCCCGGCATAATATTTTTGTGTGTTCGGTGACACGTTTATAACATCACCTCACTTCGGAGAAACTTGTTATTTCATGTGACATGATCATATGCATGGGTGCATGTTATTGATTTCCATGCTGTTGGAAATGAACACACTTGTGATGATAATCACCCTCATGTGCATTGCATGCATACCGGCAGGAACCCGGGAAAACCTCTGCCTTGGGTAGGCATGAGTTTGTCGCCGGTCTCCGTCGGGACGGTTATGTCTGGTATGGCATGGTAAGGTGATATGAGCGGTGACTCTGTTGGTTGAAATATATTCGTTATGCTAATCATGCAGGGAATACTTAAACCTCCTGAGTCGACCGTAGATCGAGTCTTGTTCCAGTAACCCCCACACTTGTTTCGTACTACCACTCGTCTCTACAGCAAGTAGAGTACGGTTCAGTAAGTTGTCAACCTCTTTCTAGCACACACCGTACAGAGAGGCCAGGGTGGAAGATACCGGTTGTAGCTGGTAGGCAGGCCACCTGGTCCGGGGGCATGGGTGTTTCCGGTTGTGACCGAGAGGGGAGCACCCCTTAGAGCGCGCGATATAAATTTGATCCCATGCTACGCGAGGTTGTAGCCTCCCCACTTAGAGTTTGCTTAACAGGTGAAGTGGGTGATTCTAGACACGTGTGAGTTAAGCTGGTGTGTGCAAGTTAGGTGTGTTTTCAACAAAAAGACCGTAGACGGAATTAGTCCCGATGGACTGAAGAAATCCGTTACTCGCGGGTAAAGAGTACACCCTCTGCAGAGATTAAACCTATTCGAATAACCGTGTCCATGGTTAAGGACTACAGTCTGGGATGGGTCAAGTGTCAGTCTTAGTGTCGGTGTTCAGAGGTGAAACTGTTAACCAGAACTGGAACAACATGGATTGTGACTTGTGACTTATGATGATTATGATTATTATTATTGTTGACTAACCCGTGATATTATTGTTATTATCGAGTATCTCTGGGATGGTTCTACCTCCGGGATATTCACTATGATTGTTTATTTTAAAGCCCTTTATGTGGTGTCGCTCAGACGCCCGACTGTGGCATTTATTTTAAAGCCCTTTATGTGGTGTCGCTCAGACGCCCGACTGTGGCATTTCTTTTAAAGCCCTTTATGTGGTGTCGCTAAGACGCCCGACTGTGGCATTTCTGTTAAAGCCCTTTATGTGGTGTCGCTCAGACGCCCGACTGTGGCATTTCTTTTAAAGCCCTTTATGTGGTGTCGCTCAGACGCCCGACTGTGGCATTTCTTTTAAAGCCCTTTATGTGGTGTCGCTAAGACGCCCGACTGTGGCATTTCTTTTAAAGCCCTTTATGTGGTGTCGCTCAGACGCCCGACTGTGGCATTTCTTTGAAAGCCCTTTATGTGGTGTCGCTCAGACGCCTGACTGTGGCATTTCTTTTAAAGCCCTTTATGTGGTGTCGCTAAGACGCCCGACTATGGCATTGCTTGTTATTTAATTCATAAATTTTAATACTAGTATGTTATTGCATATTCATAAATAACGAGCTTGCATACATCAGAGATTTATTTTTTGTGACTGACGTCATGAGCATAAAATATTTTCGGCACATCATTGTTATATTATACCTGTGTTCATGATGTTTGCGAGTACATTAAAAGTACTCACTGGCTTGTCCCTGGCTATTGTCTTGGCCAGATTTTCTTGCACGGAGAGGAGCGACGCGATGACAGCCCCGGAACCTAAGCAACGATGATAGCAGCCTCGTGAAGATAGGAGTTAACCTGGTCAGCTGTTCCTGTGGGAATTGGAGTCCCATAGACACTAATGATCCACAAACCGCTTGCGAAATAAACCACTAGAAACCCTTTGTTGTACTCACAGGCCAGAATGGTCTTGTACTGCATATTTTGTATTTTGCTTGGAATTTCTGTATCAAGTTGGAGCCTCATCAGCTAACAGTAATCCTAGGGCTGATGAGCACGACGGTCTTTTCTGGAAATTTATACCTGGAAAACCGGTCGTGACAGACTTGGTATCATAGCCAGGCTGACCATTGGCTAATCCTATCTTAGCCAGGTCGAAAAACCTAGGAAAAACCAACCCACCAGACCCTAACCAAAACCCCAGCCAAGCTTCCCGTGCAAGATAGCCACACAGTGACCCCGATACTTTTGGCAGTCGGTGCCTAACCTATCAACCTAGCATGTCGATCATGCACCAGTAGCCAGCACCCAAGGTGTCTCATTCGCAAGCGTGTGAAGGAAGACTCCGTTCCCTTTTTCTATAAAAAGGGCACGCTAGTCCCAAATCAGCACAGCACAACCTCTACTCCAAATCGAGCCAAAATATCTGGTACCGTCGTGCACAACGAGACCACAGCAACCAACCTTGGAGGTTTTGTGACCATACTCGCAAACCTCACCCGTCGTGCCTATGCGTTGGAAGAGTATTTAACCCAGCACGTGATGGGTTATCTCCAGAGTCTCGCAGATTTAAATCCTCAGATCGCCATCGGCACATCAATGAGGCCCGACCAGGAGAGACACATTCATCGTCTAGTCAATCCACTTTCCCCAATGGAAGAGGAGTGTATCCCTGTGACAGAGACATTTTCTCAGGGCCCCGTCCAATAACCGTTTTTCGATTTAGACGTCACTGCTATATTTATTATCGCAACCTTTATTTATGTGTTGTAACGTATGCGTGGTACCCCGAGTTTGCGCGGCAAGTAAATTATTTAGTTTCTATTATTGTGAGTAGCTCTGTTGCGGTTTGACTCTAATGTATTACTGTTTTCTCTCGCGAAAAATCCTGGAGTAAGATTTTTCTTCCCTGAATTGCTGCATCATACATCTTTCCACGACGAGGATTATTGTTATTTCCCGCAGCACCCCGGCAGCAGACTCACAACCATAATCATTCTAGCACATACACTGCTTGCAAAACCTTGCAACGGTGTTGCATCTAACTGAGCACCTCCTAACAACAGTCAGCGCCCGACACACCCCACCTACTCCTCGTGATCACCACCACCGCGGAGAGCCAGCACCCGATCAGCAGCATCGCGACGATCATCAAGGATCATCGCGCACAGGAGCACGGAGAGCCCCAGCACCGCTGCCAGCCCTCCGCACAACAGGATCACGTACCAGTCCAGCACCGTCGCCGCCATTAGAGCCTCGCCTCGAGCTTCGGCAAACGGAAACAAAGGAAAGAGGAGGAGAAGCAAGGCCAGGTGTGAGGAGAAGAGAAGAACACCTCGGCCGTTTTATAGCTCGAGCTCGGTGTACGGTGGGCGAGGTCCACCAGCGCCGCTCGTTGCCCGATCGCCGGTGTTCGAAGGAGAATCCTTGAGCAGTGCCGACAACGCACTGGCCCGCGAGGTGAGTGCACGCTGCACTGGCAGCTAGCACGCCGCGCACTATCACGGTACGGCCTAGATGCCCTACGCGCTAGGCGACGCCGGTGAGAAAGCCGGGAAAACGCGCGGGAGAGAGGAAGAAGAGAGAGCTAGAGGAAGAAGGAGAGACTGACAATGGGCCCCGGTCCCACCTGTCAGCCAGAGAGAGCACTTTGCTCTCGGGTACGACCAACGTATTATTAAATTTAGAATTTATTCTAAATTCACGGCGTCCAGCGTAGAAATCACTCGTTTTCATAAGCATGGATTTTTCCACACAGCGCCAGTACCACACTGTAGTTACTCAACACTTATTGCCCTCTCACTGTAGCCTCTTTTTACCGCCTGTGTAAAATGATCTTTTGACCAAGTAAAAGTATTTTTGTTGTACAACTCTTAGCAAATCTCGAGGACGAGATTTTTTCTTAAGGGGGGTAGTATTGTAACACCCCAAAAATTTAACCAGGTTTTAGTTATTAAAATTTTGCCAAGAGTTTAAAATTTTTGCCTGCAAGAATACCTCTATTGATTTCAAAACTTTTCTTTTAATATTAAGGAGTTTTTCCCAAGTGGATCCTTCCAAAACATATTGGACTTATTTTCCCTCTCATTTAAAAACATCTTTCAATCAGTAGATTTATTTATTAAATTATTTCACCCTGAGCTTATGACTTGTTTTAAAATTTGGAGCTCTTTTTGAACTACAACCATTTGATATATTTATCTAAAAATCCCACCAAAATTTGGAGATGTCATGTGATGCTTTTAAATCACTTTTATGCAAAAAGATATTTCATTCATTGGATATTTTGAGTTCTACACCAAGTTTTCAAATCTGGTCCAGTGGGCAATTTTACACTACAACCTATTTAAATATTTCTTTAAAACTTCTACCAAAATTAGGGGAGGTTAGTAGGAGCATATTATTCCACTTTGTGCAAAAACCCATTTATGTTCTTTGAAAAATTTGAGTGAATCATCCTCTTTTTCATTCTGGTCTAACTTGATGATTTGTACTGCAACCATCTTCTAACTTGCTCCTTTACCCATGAGCTTTCTCCTGCTTGTAGTACACCTTACCAAACCCCTAATTCCAAGAGAGTGAACCCATTGGAGTAGTTTTAGTCCATGAAACCATATACTTTTCTTTCTGACCAGATTTGGTTTTCTCAAAGTTTTGCACTAACAAGTTTCTAAATTTGGCCAACTAACCTTACCACCATCTCATGCTTCTAAAGAGACTTTGATCTAAAGATTTGGGCCACCCCAAGAGTTGCCTAGATGCCATTAGCATTTTGTCAAACACCTGGTGTGCATGGCCAGTTTTGACATGATTTTTTCTTTGCATTGTGACCTTGCACCTCTGGGCAAACCAACATGTCCACTAATCTCCTAGGGGACCCTAGCCTAGACCTGCTAATCCCTAGCTCCACCCTCGCCGCCTAGCATGCAATGGCATTTCGTCGACGCTTGGCGTGCATGCTCTGGGCGCGCCTAGAGCGCACGTTTTGCATGCGCGCGCACCGAGCCGCCGCGTCCCACTGCCGACGCCCCGCGCTCGTTCTGGCCATTCCCCTCTCCCAGTAGACGCCCCCGACCTCTCCCGCGTCACAGAGCTGCCCCTGGAGCTCCACAGCTCCGCCGTCAGGTCGGCCTCGGCGGCTAGCGGGCGGCCATAGCAACCTCTGCCGTGGACGGCACCGCCCGGGCCTCCTCTGCTCGCCAGCTGCCCTCGTGAGCAGTCCATCCTCATCCGCTCGCCCTCCCGACCCTGCTAGCCTCCACCACGTCGCCTTGACCGCTACAGAGCGGTGGTTCGCCGGCAACCTTATCCACGGCCGCGGAACCGCCATGGCTACGCTATATAAGGGGGGTCCCGAGCTCATCCAAGCCTTCAGGCAGCCTCATACCATCTCACTGGTACTCCTACAACCCGCAATCGACGACGGGAGGCCATCTTCCTCGTCTCCGGCCAGCTCGGCCGCTGTTGCGCCCCGGTGCCGTGCATCGCCAGCAGAGCCTCCCCCACCCTTCCAACACCACCGCTCGACTCCCCTTGACCCTGCGGAGCTGCCCAGCATCTCAAACACGGTCGGGAGCCACGGCATCCCAGAGCCCCAAACCCACCCGAAGCTTCCTCCGCCGCGGGGCTCACCTCCGGCGACTCCCTTCGCCCCCACCACCCTAGCGACCACCGGGAGGACCGCCCCGGGGTGGCGGATCCATCCCGACCCTCCGGAGCCCGCGAGAAGCCACCGTTCGCCGGCAATGATCGCCGGAGCCTCACCTCTGTTCGGCCAGAGGAAGAAGGAGGCGGGGGGCGACTGGTCAAACCTGACTAGTGGGCCCCCTGGACCCACTGTCAGTGACCCAGCCCTGCCACCACGTGACTTAAGTGAAGACGTGAAACCACAAAGTACGTTTCCTCCGCTCCGAAAACGTATTCCTGTCTGAAACGTTTTTCTTTTTCTGTTTTATTTAAAATCAGATTTGACCAGAACTTTGACTGACTATATCTTATTAAATATAACTCCAAATGAATTAATTCTTTTTCCTGCCTCTCTCAAATATTGTCTAGTTTATTTTAAGATTTATTTGAAAAAAATTTAGAACAACTTTTTGTGCTGTTTTTATTTTGTGTGTTAATTCATTTATATTGCTAAAATAGGATTTTTGAAGAGAGGAGAAATATTTCAAGAGTTTGAAATGCACCCTGCCTTCCCGTGACCTGAAGGCAAGCATTCTAAACCCCGGCATAATATTTTTATGTGTTCGGTGACACGTTTATAACATCACCTCACTTCGGAGAAACTTGTTATTTCGTGTGACATGATCATATGCATGGGTGCATGTTATTGATTTCCATGCTGTTGGAAATGAACACACTTGTGATGATAATCACCCTCATGTGCCTTGCATGCATACCGGCAGGAACCCGGGAAAACCTCTGCCTTGGGTAGGCATGAGTTTGTCGCCGGTCTTCGTCGGGACGGTTATGTCTGGTATGGCATGGTAAGGTGATATGAGCAGTGACTCTGTTGGTTGAAATATATTCGTTATGCTAATCATGTAGGGAATACTTAAACCTCCTGAGTCGATCGTAGATCGAGTCTTGTTCCAGTAACCCCCACACTTGTTTCGTACTACCACTCGTCTCTACAGCAAGTAGAGTACGGTTCAGTAAGTTGTCAGCCTCTTTCTAGCACACACCGTACAGAGAGGCCAGGGTGGAAGATACCGGTTGTAGCTGGTAGGCAGACCACCTGGTCCGGGGGCATGGGTGTTTCCGGTTGGGACCGAGAGGGGGGCACCCCTTAGAGCGCGCGATATAAATTTGATCCCATGCTACGCGAGGTTGTAGCCTCCCCACTTAGAGTTTGCTTAACAGGTGTCGTGGGTGATTCCAGACACGTGTGAGTTAAGCTGGTGTGTGCAAGTTAGGTGTGTTTTCAACAAAAAGACCGTAGACGGAATTAGTCCCGATGGACTGAAGAAATCCGTTACTCGTGGGTAAAGAGTACACCCTCTGCAGAGATTAAACCTATTCGAATAGCCGTGTCCATGGTTAAGGACTACAGTCTGGGATGGGTCAAGTGTCGGTCTTAGTGTCGGTCTTCGGAGGTGAAACTGTTAACCAGAACTGGAACAACATGGATTGTGACTTGTGACTTATGATGATTATGATTATTATTATTGTTGACTAACCCGTGATATTATTGTTATTATCGAGTATCTCTGGGATGGTTCTACCTCCGGGATATTCACTATGATTGTTTATTTTAAAGCCCTTTATGTGGTGTCGCTCAGACGCCCGAGTGTGGCATTTATTTTAAAGCCCTTTATGTGGTGTCGCTCAGACGCCTGACTGTGGCATTTCTTTTAAAGACCTTTATGTGGTGTTGCTAAGACACCCGACTGTGGCATTTCTATTAAAGCCCTTTATGTGGTGTCGCTCAGACGCCCGACTGTGGCATTTCTTTTAAGCCCTTTATGTGGTGTCGCTCAGACGCCCGACTGTGGCGTTTCTTTTAAAGCCCTTTATGTGGTGTCGCTAAGACGCCCGACTATGCCATTTCTTTTAAAGCCCTTTATGTGGTGTCGCTCAGACGCCCGACTGTGGCATTTCTTTTAAAGCCCTTTATGTGGTGTCGCTCAGACGCCCGACTGTGGCATTTCTTTTAAAGCCCTTTATGTGGTGTCGCTAAGACGCCCGACTGTGGCATTGCTTGTTATTTACTTCATAAATTTTAATACTACTATGTTATTGCATATTCATAAATAACGAGCTTGCATGCATCAGAGATTTATTTTTTGTGACTAACGTCATGAGCATAAAATATTTTCGGCACATCATTGTTATATTATACCTGTGTTCATGATGTTTGCGAGTACATTCAAAGTACTCACTGGCTTGTCTCTGGCTATTGTCTTGGCCAGATTTTCTTGCACGGAGAGGAGTGACGCGATGACAGCCCCGGAACCTAAGCAACGATGATAGCAGCCTCGTGAAGATAGGAGTTAACCTGGTCAGCTGTTCCTGTGGGAATTGGAGTCCCATAGACACTAATGATCCACAAACCGCTTCCGCCATCAACCACTAGAAACCTTTTGTTGTACTCACAGGCCAGAATGGTCTTGTACTGCATATTTTGTATTTTTCTTGGAATTTCTATATCAAGTTGGAGCCTCATCAGCTAACAATAATCCTGGGGCTGATGAGCACGACGGTCTTTTCTGGAAATTTATACCCGGAAAACCGGTCATGACAGCTACGAAGTGGGTGGAGGGTGGGCTTTGAATTTCTTCGTTGTCCGCATCCCAACCTTCCTGACCATAATCCAGCCAGGGCTCTCCTGATAAAAGAGAGTGACTTTAGCGAATTCAGGATGTCGCCAAAGGGCGAGTGCTGAAAGATGTCCGCGGCAGTGAACTCCATGATCGGCGCCCAATCGGATTCGATTGGCAGGGACGCGGAAGGTTCGGAGTCCGGAGAGGAGTCCGGCACCTTGGAGTCACGAGCTTCGCAAAGGACAGGGTTGGTGTTCGGCTCAATCGCCGTAGAGATAGCAGCCCCCGAGGCAGTGTCCAGCCACCCGTCCTTGATCGGCGAAGTCGGCTCCGAGCTAAGGGTCGGAGCGGACACTGGTGCGGCCTCCAGGGCACTGTCTGGCGGCAGAGCTAGATCATGCCCATCGTGGCAGTGCAGCGTGCTTGGCTGTGGCTCGAACCCGTCGAAGATCAAGTCTCCGCGGACGTCAGCCGTGTAGTTCAAACTTCCAAATCTGACCTGATGGCCAGGGGCGTAGCTTTCGATCTGCTCCAGATTCCAAGCGAATTGGCCTGCAGTGCAAAGCCGCCGAATATGAAGATCTGTCTGGGAAGAAAAGTCTCACCTAGGATCGCATCGTTGTTGATGACCGGAGGACCCATCGGGCCTAAAGATGACGACACAGAGGAACTCTCAATGAAAGCACCAATGTCGGTGTCAAAACCGGCGGATCTCGGGTAGGGGGTCCCGAACTATGCGTCTAGGCGGATGGTAACAGGAGACAAGGGACACGATGTTTTTACCCAGGTTTGGGCCCTCTCGATGGAGGTAAAACCCTACTCCTGCTTGATTAATATTGATGATATGGGTAGTACAAGAGTAGATCTACCACGAGATCAGAGAGGCTAAACCCTAGAAGCTAGCCTATGGTATGATTGTTGTTCGTCCTAACGGACTAAAACCCTCCGGTTTATATAGGCACCGAAGAGGGTTAGGGTTACACAGAGTCGGTTACAATGGTAGGAGATCTACATATCCGTATCACCAAGCTTGCCTTCCACGCCAAAGAAAGTCCCATCCGGACATGGGGCGAAGTCTTCAATCTTGTATCTTCATAGTCCAGGAGTCCGGCCAATGGTCATAGTCCGGCTATCCGGACACCCCCTAACCCGGGACTCCCTCAGTGGTAACAACATCAATAGTAATACTAACGATAATAGTAGCAATTTTGTAGTGATTGTAACAGCAGTAGTAACAATAGTAACTTAGTAAAGACAATATGAGTGAAGTGTAGGCATGTAGTAGCTATGGATATTTGGACATCAGTCATCATGTAACAGTCACAACCTTGAGTGATACACGATAGCTCTAATTCATTAATCATATGTAGGCATGTTTTCTGTATATAGTCATACATGCTTATAATAAGAACTTGCATAACATCTTTTTCCTACCCTCCCGTGGCAGCGGGGCCCTAATGGAAATCTAAGGGTAATTAAGGCGCTCCTTTTAATAGAGAAATGGAATAAAGCATTAACACATATAGTGAATAAATGAACTCCTCGAATTACAGTCATCCCCGAAGGGTATCCCAATTATTGTCACATTGGGATCTATAGTTCAGAACAATAATAAGTGCATATAACTTGCATGTAGGATCAAGAACTCAGATATATTCATGAAAAAATAATAGATTCAGATATGAAATCATGGCACTTGGTCCCTAGTGACAAGCATTAAGCATAGTAAAGTCATAGCAACATTAATCTTAGAACATAGTGGATACTATGGATCAATCCCTAACAAATTCACTCAATTACATGACAAATCTCATCCTTCTCCATCTACCTCTAGTATGCCTACGATGAAATTATTCACTCCCGGTGGTGATTATCATGAGGATGTTGATGAAGAAGGGTTGTTGATGACGACTACGATGAATCCCCCTCTTCGGAGTCTCGAACAGACTCCAGATCAGCCCTCTCGATGAAATAGGAGGCGGTGGCTCCGTATCATAAAACACAATAATTCTTTCTCTTTGATTTTTTCTTGGGAAGACAGCACTTATGGACTTGGAGGCAGGGCAAACGGAGCTCTATGGGCCCCACAAGCTCACTAAGCATGCCCCCCGGGGGGGAGGGGCTGGGCTTGTTGCTCACGTGTGGACCCTCTGGTAACTCTTTGTGCCAGTTTTTTATTAATTCCAAAATAATTCTCCATAAAATTTCGTCCAATTCTAACAACTTTTTATTTTTGCACCAAAAACAACACCAAGGTAGTTCTGCTGAAAGCAACATCAGTCCAGGTTTGTTTCGTTTAAATCATGCAAATTAGAGTCCAGAACAAGAGCAAAAGTATTTGATGAAATAGATACGTTGAAGATGTATCATCTAGCCAAACGATGATGAATGTCGTCACACCGAGAGGGCCCTAATGATATCTCTCCATCGTCGGAGCAGCAAATCCAACTCCCGATCTATGTTGTGCCTTGTCACACTTTCTAATAAACTTGTAAGTTTTCGTTATGATCCCCGTGTTACCGATGATGTTTGAGCAACCCCAAAGTGTGTCGTCCGGCATGAAGTGACTCGATACTCTCATGGTCCAAGGAACTAAGCATAGTTAATGTTGTGTGTTATGAAATTTCGACTTGTGACGATGACATCTCAAAGCATAACAACTAATTTGGGTCAATTCAATATGATAGTTCTTCTAACATCATACTCAAAGTTGTCGCATCCTTGTTACTCTTAACGTATGCCCATGATCAGGAAAACATAACCATCACGCAACACTTGAGCTAGTCCTAGAGGCAAGACTAGTAATTAGGTTTTACCATTTATAACTCTACACATGCTTATGAGTTTTCCTTTGAATCACGTATTCAATTTCCATAACAGTTATTGCATAGAGTAAAAACATTTAACCATAAACTTGGAAATAAATAATACATTTATTATTAGCTCTAGGGCGTGTTTTCAACAAGGCATGCTTCCAAAAAAGTGAAAAGCACATATGTGTTTCCGAGTTTTTTTTGTTTCCAATTTTTTTTCTGGTTTTTCCTAGTTTCTTGTTTTTGGGTTCTGATTTTATCCGTTTTCCTGGTTTTTTATGATTTCTATTTTTTCTTGTTTTCCCTAGTTTTTTCAGAACAAAGTTTGTCCAAACCTATTAATATACTACAGCAACTCCGTATTACACATGACCACTATTCCTCCCTGTCGGATTGAGGCAACAATGATTAAGGGTCTCTCCCATGGACGCGGCTCAACAAGTCTCTGTTGTTTTCCTATCTAAGTTCCATGAAGGAGGGAGGAAGCTTTTGTCACCACAATACCTCCCCATCCCCGCTTCCCTCGGATAGTAATATCCTTTAAGTCCATATAGGAACATGTTGTGAGGTCAGCTTCACACAACATCATGAATAATTAATACGACATATAAAGATAATCATGTATCTTCTCGATGTTTAGATCATAAACATAAAAAGTTCGTCCATATCCCCAAGAACTAGTGGGTGTACTCAGACATAAAACATAACAAGCATCATCGAAGTGTTCATGCTAATAACCGATGAATGATTAATGTAAAACAGATATGAACCCACACTAGAGTTCGGAATTACAAATAGATGGATGAAGCGTTTGATGTCCAGGATGTGGATGATGATGATGATGATCGATGTCGTATTCTCCTTGACTGAGGTGATGGCGTAGTGGAGCCCTTTTGTAGATTCCCCCTCTGGATCCTTTCTATAGGTGATGTTTTCTGGATCTGGTTCGTGGTTCTGGCCTCTCTGTTCGTCTTTTGTAAGATTCGACTACACAGGGTTGAAGTAGTCAACCAGGGGGAGGTGATGCCGTATAGTACGAGCGGCTATTCTCGTAACGCATGTTGTCTTCTCCTCTAGAACGTCTTGCTCGACTGGTTTTCATCATGATCATCTCTTAGTATGAAAGGTTATTATGACATCAATTAGCATGATTTCACCTCAAAATAGGTGTTTTCCAATCTATGCTCAAAATATCCTTCTCCTTAAAAACCTGATGAAATCCGACCCAAGCTTTGACTTTTGTTCGTCCCGAGCAAATATTGCAGCTGAGAGAACATGGTCTTCATATTCATGCAGTGTAAATTCAACATGATTGAATGAGTGTATTGCATCAGAACGATAAAACCAATCATGAAAACTCATATATTTCTTCCACCAGGATAGCTAGAGAGGCTTTCACACCTTTAGTGAGCAATTACTAAGTGGGGGAAAAACAATCCTACGAAGATTTATTTGGGCGTCAAACAAACTCTTCTCAACATTTTTTCTTTTCTTTTTGTAGCCCCCTCCATTTACTTTGGTTTCAATACTCCAACCGATCATTTTCGTTTCCTCACACAAAGTCAAACAAGATTATTTCCCCATGACACAATCATTTATTGTTTTACTTGTGATCATGAATGCTAAGTGTATTCAAAGCTTGTGCGGGGAAACAAAAACGATTGAGCTAAGTTGCAACCCAAGAATAAATAAGTGAAGACTTAAACTTTCATTTTTAGAACCATTATGTTCTTATTTTGTTTGATTAGTCAAAACAGTAATACTTTAGTTCATATGATTGACAACCTACACTTAATAATTGATACTTACGGTGTGGAAGACCCTATAGTCATCATAACATAATAATTACACTAGCGTTCACCCTAATTCGTACATCTAACGGAGGTGTCATAATGTCACAATACTATAATCCATCATAAAATTTCACTCATCACCGAATAGGTGAGTCTTTCCATACTCCTAAGGAGCTATTCCTTTCTATCCATATTACTTGTCTTAGATTTTTCTAGATATAGATGTATGTAACACTAAACCTT
Organism: Triticum timopheevii; assembly: GCA_963921465.1. Lineage (NCBI taxonomy): Eukaryota > Viridiplantae > Streptophyta > Magnoliopsida > Poales > Poaceae > Triticum > Triticum timopheevii. Next base: position 56,999,423 of record OY997266.1, read on the forward strand.
TCTAGATATATTCATATAGACAAATCTAAGAAAAGTAATATGAATACTCGAGGAAGAATATAACGGTAAGGGCACCGATGCAGGGGAGACAGATGGATCCTCGATCTGAGGCTCGGCGTCGTGGAAGGCATAGTACAACATGTCATCCGTCGTGCAAGAGAGCTACAGGAGGTGGCCCCGGCGCTCAACCAACATGTCGGTGACACCATCGCCTGGAACCTCACCGGCTCGGGCTGCTACTTCACCAGCTCGGCCTACAAGGCACAAGTCGGAGAAAACTATGCTTGTTGTTTTAGGAAGACCATCTAGAAGGTGCAGGCATCGTGGAAAAGCAAGATGTTCCTATGGCTGCTCCACCTAAATTGTTTGTGGTGCAACGACCGGTTGCAATGGTGTGGTTAGTTGAACGGCTACTTCTGCCTCATTTGCATGCGCAACCTCGAGAGCTCGGTGCATTTCATCTGGATTTGCCCGACGACCCAACATGTGTGGAGCACATCGGGGTCTTGGATCGGCTACTCCGCCCTGCACCCTGAGATCTGGAGCGTGGGATCAACAACTACTGGCAAGGTACATATGATCATCGCCGCCGCGGCACCAACCGCATAGAGAGCCACTAAATCCATGACCGCACTCATCAGCTAGCAGATTTGGATGGAGAGGAATGCCTATGTGTTCAAAGGAAAGCTACCAAGCGTGGAGAACATCATCAGGACATGCCGCAACGACATGGAGCATTGGAGGATCGCGGGAGCAACATGCATAGAGCACCCTTTCAGGCATGTACCGTGAGAAATCAGCATGTGCTAAGATACTCCACTTGTTTTTCCTTTTCTTTCATCATCGACTGATCACTTGATCAAACAACTTTGTCGCTCTCTTCCTGCTAATTCAATGAAACACCGGCAATTGCTGGCCAGTTAAGAAAAAGTAATAAGGATCGGAGGGAGTAAGAAAACAATTTATTATGCAGCCTAATTAAACTAGTGGGAATTGAAACATGCAAAAGCAATACATGATACAAGGGGTTACAATTAGTGTCTTCAAGGTTATTCATTAAAACTATGAGATCCCATAATTCCTTCTAGTTATTGGTACCGCTTGATTTTTCCGAAGCAAGGATGCCATCGCGGGCGAGGGCAAGGCAGAGGAGCTTCTTGGTCTTCTCGACATCAGTGTTAAACACATAATTGTGTCACGTATTGTGTCATTTATTGTAACCATATAGGAGGTTGAGTACTTCTCAAGGATAGCTAGGCGCATAGGATATTCAGGTGTAACAACTAGCTAGCTTATCTCTTATCTTTCTTCTTCATCAAGTTGTATCTCAACCAACTCCTTTACGCATATCTCAGGCTCGCACCCTGCCTACTTAACACGCAACACGTCGCCCTGGATCGGGCAAGACGTTTCCGCCAACGCACATGGTAATCAGAGCCTTCCTACTTCCCATCTAGCCTCCATCTCCACCTTGTGCCGAAACCATGTCTTCCTCCTCCGGTGCCGCCCAGACCAATCTCAATGGGCAGGTCATCGAGAAGCTCTCCCGCACGAATTACGTGCTGTGGCGCATGCAGATCACACCCCAACTGCATGGCGTCGGTGTCTTCGGCTACATCGACGGCACACTACCGGAGCCGGCCAAGCTCCGCGCCGCCAAGGACAAGGACGACAAGGACACCTTCGAGCCCAACCCTCTCCACCCTCTTTGGGTCAGGGAGGACCAGCAGGTGCTCAGCTTCCTCCTCAGCAACCTCTCCAAGGAAGTGCTGGTCACGGTGACCGCGGTCACCACGACGAACGCGCTCTAGATGACGCTGGCGGGCATGTACTTGTCGCAGTCACTGAGCCGCGTCAACAACATCCGGACCTCCCTCATCAACGCGCAGAAAGGTACCCAATCAGCCGCCACCTACTTTGCCCACATGCGTGGCCTCGCCGACGAGCTGGCCGCGGCGGGCAAGCCAATCCAGGATGATGAGCTCATCTCCTATATCCTCCACGGGCTGGATCTGGAGTACTAGCCCCTGGTCTCGGCTCTCGATGCCCGCGTCTCCCCCGCCTCCCTTGATGAGATCTTCACCATGCTCAGCAACTTCGACCAATGCATGGCGCAGTTCCACAGTGCGGGCGGCCACTCCTTCAAATCGTCCACCAACTCTGCAACCCGCGGACGTGGCGGTGGCCGTTCCCGCGGCTCTTCCTGCGGTAGGGGACGGTCCGGTGGCAGCAGCAACAACGGCGGACGCTTCAACAACAAGACTTGCCATGGCGGCGGCAGTGGCTCCGGTCGATCTCGCCCGGACTTGCCTCGCTGCCAGATATGTGGTAAGCAGGGACACATAGCAAAAGACTGCTGGTACCGCTATGATGAGGACGAGGACGATTCTCCGAACGATGACAAGGTTGCTGCGGCGGCCGACGGCTCCTATGGCATCGACACCAACTGGTACGTAGATAGCGGCGCCACCAACCACATCACCAACGAACTCGAGAAGGTGACAATGAAGGAAAGGTACCGTGGAAAGGATCAAATCCACACGGCCAGTGGAGAAGGTATGCGGATAAATCACATTGTTCATTCAATATTTAGTACCCCTAGTCGCAATATTCATCTCAAGAAAAATTTGCATGTTCCTAGTGCTGCCAAAAGTCTTCTTTCTGTTCATCGAATTGCCTTAGACAATCATATCTTCCTCGAGTTTCACCCTTATTTCTTTTTGATTAAGGATCAGGAAACAAAGAAAACTCTCTATCGAGGTAGATGTGTTCGAGGACTTTATCCGTTGATCCCGGTGCGTAGAAGATTCAATAAACAAGTCCATGGTGTTACCAATCTTTCATCAACACAGTGGCATGATAGATTAGGACATGCTTCTTTTTCTCTCGTTGAAAAATTGCTTAGGAAAAATAAGCTCCCGTTTGTGGTTGAGCGACATAATGAAACTATTTGTGATTCGTGCCAAATAGCAAAAAGTCATCAATTGCCATATCCCATATCTACTAGTGTTTCTACCAAACCGTTGCAACTCATATTTTCTGATGTGTGGGGTCCAGCCCCCACCTCTATTGGTAGACACTCTTATTACGTTAGTTTAATTGATGACTATAGTAAATTCACATGGATTTATCTCCTTAAGCATAGATCCGAAGTGTTCCAAGTTTTTCAAAACTTCCAAGCTCTTGTTGAACGCAAGTTCGACAGCAAAATTATTGCTGTCCAGTCAGACTGGGGGGGGGGGGGAGTATGAGAAGTTAAACTCCTTCTTCCAAACCCTTGGCATATCACACCACGTATCATGCCCTCATGCACACCAACAGAACGGCTCAGCTGAGCGTAAACACCGTCACATAGTTGAAGTTGGCCTTGCTCTTCTTGCGGGAGCGTCCATGCCTCTCAAATTCTGGGATGAGGCTTTTCTCACAGCCGTCCAACTCATAAACATCCTTCCTAGTCGTGTCATTAACAATGAAACACCACTAGAAAGACTTCTTCATGAAAAACCAAACTATCAGTCTCTTCGTGTTTTTGGGTGCGCATGCTGGCCCAATATTCGTCCCTACAACAAACATAAACTCATGTTTCGTTCCACCAAGTGTGTGTTCATCGGCTATAGCACTCAACACAAAGGTGTCAAGTGTCTCGAGGTCTCCTCAGGTCGAGTCTACGTCTCTAGGGATGTTGTATTCTATGAAACATAGTTTCCCTTTTCTGATCTACATCCTAACGCCGGTGCCCTTCTTCGCAAAGAGATCCTGCTTTTGCCCTCACATCTCACCGGTCGTTACCAAGGGGGGAACGATATTGATGATCACTTGTTGACTAATCCTGCTGACATGTTGCATGAGCCGTGTGTTGATGAAACAGGGACAGAACCAGGAAAAACTGGCGAAAAAACGAAGCAGAAGGAGCAAATCTCGTTCCTTATTTCATGTGTTCAGAAACAGGAGACAAAGCCTCCTTGGGATCGGCGCAGCGTCAGGAAATCCGATCCTCCTCGGGATCTGTTGCAGCAGACGTAGCAGACGCGGGATCTCCCTCGGGATCCAGCGCAGCAGGCGCGACTACGGCTGCGGGCGCTCGTGCCACAGTGCCCGACCCCACAAGCAATACGCGCGCGGTCGTCTCTCGATGGTCGCGACGCGGACCCAGTGGTGCGCCAATCTCCTGCTGACAACTGGCGACGCATGGATGGCTCGGGCAACGCACGCTATCATGGCCAGCAGGTGTGCTACAAGCGGCGAGCTGCGGTTAGCTCCATCGACGCGGGCCCTGGCGCGGCTCCCGGTGATGATTCGCCATCATTGTGCAATGATGGGCCGGTTCAGAGGCCTGGATCCTCTGCGGCCTTCCCAGGCGACGCAGTACAACCACAAGCCGCAGAAGATCCCTCTGGGACAGCTCGCGCTGCTGCACCCAGGAGATCCCCCTCGGGATCGACTTCGGCTAGAACTCCTGTACCGGAGGCAGGATCTTCTGTGGCTATGAATGAGGCTACGTCATCACAAAGGCGCACACAACTATAAAAAGGGGTGACAAAACCTGTAGACTACAAACGTATAGTTAAATATGGCTTGATTTGCTCTACAGGAGAACCAGGTGAACCAAACACAGTTGAAGAAGCACTTGGTAATGAACAATGGAAGAAAGCTATGGATGAAGAGTACATGGCTTTGAAGAAAAACAAAACATGGCATTTGGTTCCTCCACAGCAAGGTAAAAACTTGATTGACTGCAAGTGGGTATTCAGGATTAAAAGAAAATCTGATGGAACCATTGATCGTTACAAAGCTAGACTTGTTGCAAAGGGTTTTAAACAAAGATATGGCATAGACTATGCGGATACGTTTAGTCCAGTTGTAAAAGCTGCTACCATTCGTCTTGTCCTATCTATTGTTGTGTCTAGGGGCTAGAGTCTTAGACAGCTAGATGTACAGAATGAGTTCCTCCATGGTGTTCTGGAAGAGGAAGTGTACATGAAACAACCTCCTGGGTTTACAAGTAAAAGTGCTCCATCTTATGTGTGCAAACTTGATAAGGCCATGTATGGATTAAAGCAAGCTCCAAGGGCATGGTATGCACGTCTCTGTCACAAGATGCAGTGTTCCTTCTAAGTCTGACACTTCATTGTTTATTTACAACAAGTCCAACACATGCATATTTGTCCTCTTCTATGTTGATGATATTATTGTGACAAGCTCATCTGATGAAGCAATCACAGGGCTCTTGAAGGACTTGAGTGCAGATTTTGCCTTGAAGGATCTTGGAGACTTGCACTTCTTTCTTGGGATTGAGGTAAAGAGGAACACTAATGGACTTCACCTCTCTCAAGAAAAGTATGCAACTGATCTGGTAAAAAAGGCTGGTTTGAAAGGTTGTAAGCCATCTCCTACTCCACTATCCAGCTCAGAAAAACTATCTCTTACAGAAGGGACACTCTTGAATCAAGAGGACAGCACAAGGTATAGAAGTTTGGTGTGGGAGCATTACAATATCTCACTCTTACTAGACCTGACATTTCCTTTGCAGTTAACAAAGTTTGTCAGTTCCTTCATGCACCTACTACTGTCCATCTAACTGCTGCAAAACGCATAGTTAGATATGTCAAACATACCTTGAGCACTGGTCTAAAATTCAGCAAATCATCCTCAACACTTGTTAGTGCATTCTCTGATTCAGATTGGGCAGGATGCTTGGATGACAGAAGGTCAACTGGTGGGTTTGCTGTATTCTTTGGACCTAACTTGATATCATAGTGTGCACGAAAACAAGCCACTGTCTCAAGATCAAGCACAGAGGCAGAATACAAAGCATTAGCAAATGCTACAGCAGAGATTATATGGGTTCAGTCTATGTTGAAAGAACTTGGTGTGAAGAATACACAAGCTCCATGTCTATGATGTGACAACCTTGGTGCTACCTATCTCTCTGCTAATCCAGTTTTTCATGCTAGAACAAAACATATAGAAATTGATTTTCATTTTGTCAGAGAAAGAGTTGCTCAGAAGCAACTTGACATTCGGTTTGTGCACTCCAGAGATCAAGTTGCAGACGGATTTACAAAGGCATTGCCTGTGCGGAGTTTTGAAGAGTTCAAGCGTAATCTCAACTTGACCAAGCTGTGATTAAGGGAGGATGTTAAACACATACTTGTGTCACGTATTGTGTCATGTATTGTAACTGTATAGGAGGTTGAGTACTTCTCAAGGATAGCTAGGCGCATAGGATATTCTGGTGTAACAACTAGCTAGCTTATCTCTTATCTTTCTTCTTCATCAAGTTGTATCTCAACCAACTCCTGTACGCGTATCTCAGGCTCGTACCCTGCCTACTTAACACGCAGCACGTCGCCCTGGATCGGGCAAGACGTTTCCGCCAACGCACAATCAGCAATGCAGCCCTTGTTCATTCACGCGCACGATCTCCTCCAGTTAAACATGAACCATGTCACTGGCATTTTATTAAACATGAACGTCAAGATTCTACCTATCACTATTTTTTCAGTTCTAGTGTTCTACCAAGACGTACGTGCTGTGTGTTTATATGCAGGTATGCAGAGTCGCGGACCCTTTGCTGATCGTCTGAGTCTGAATTCCCCGACCTTATTTGAACTCCGAAGTAAGCCAACATGCCGAGACAACGACACTTGTGGTCTTGTGGACAAATACTTTGAGACTCCGCCACCACGTGATCTTTATCTATCTGTTAACTGGAATCTGGACGGTTGTTTCCTTTTCTAGAAGGATGATTTGTGCAGGCTGACCTAATTAGTTCAACAAAAAACGCCCCAGAAAGAAGAATTGTCTCACTGGGCTGGCAATTCTACTGTGACACATTGAATCCTCAACATTTATTTTCTATGATGGCAGAGTAGTATTCACTTTTTGTGAGGGAGAGCACTCTCAAAGTCTTGCCTTACGAGTTTGTTTCAAAAAAATTAATAGACTGTTTTGATATGTTTGCCTCAAAAAAATCCAGTTGCGGACTGGCAGAGCTGTTTTGATATGTTTGTAATTATAATAGATAGTATTTTTTCCCTACAGTTTTTTATTTTATTTTCAAGAAGTTATTTAGCTCTATTATACCTTTTTCGCGGAAAATCAGATCTATTATAAAGTTTATCGGAATTACAAAACATCTCAAACATAACAAAAATTACATCGACAGCCTGAGACCACTGAGCGACCACTATTGCTGCCAGAACAAGCCGTCGACGCGCCGCTGTCGTCACTCCCTTACCGGAGCTGGCTTGACATTGTCGCTCACAGCCGGGAAGTCTTTGTGAACGTGCCCCAACCCCCAAGTATATTGAAACAACCAAGCAAAAGTGCTTTCTCTGTAGCATCTCCCTAGTATTTAGCTTGTCTTGAAAGAGTACCCTAGAGAGGCCACTCTCAGGTAACTGTAAATGAGTGTGAAGCTTGCTCAGAGAGAGGTAGATCCGTAGATGACACAAGTGAACCTAGCTAGGGAGCATTCTGCACTGCAATCTGATAATGTACCCGAGCGAGGCGTCGCAGCGGCCGGGCTACATGGAGCTCGTTTTACCAAAGAAAAAACAGAATGTACTGAAAAGTTTCAAAAAATATCAGAAAAAATTATACAAATACATATGACTGTTCGACAAGTATGTAAAAAGTTTCATCAGGTAATTCGATCATTTGCATGCTACACAAAAAATATAAATATCTGGCCCAAAAACAACAAAGATAAAGCCCATTTTTATCTGTGTATTTATCTTTTTTGTATATACATTACATGTGAACATATATGTTCATGAAATTATATACGTGTATACTACAAATATACATCTATGTATATATCTTTTTTCAGAATTTTTTTCAATATCTGGAAATAGTATTTTCGCTGAAAAAAAATAAAGAGCTCTGTGGAGCTCGGCCTTTGCTATGCTTTTTCATGATGTACCCTCCCTTTACCGAAAAAGGGTTTCCACCGCTTTGTATTCCAGAGCAACCAACACCGATACAAGGATCGCTGTGGCGAGCTGCACATCAGGCCCAAAAGAAAAAAAGAAGAAGAAACAAATGCCAACAACGGCAGCTCGATAAAACGCGGATGACTCGCCACCGCAACGCCCACCAGAAACAGACCACCACAGCCCGAGGCTCCGAGCCACCGCATACAAAGCAGCACCTCTAAGAAGAAAAGCGACGCCGACCACGCTGCTGCCCGGGCATGGCCTAGGGTTTCCCTGGCACGCGGAGGGAGGTGGGGGATGGATAGCACCGACACCCTCCAGGAACGAATGGTGGCACCCGCAGGTGTCACCGCATCGGAGCCGAAGACCGGCAAGGATTACTCCCGCACTCCAACCCCACCACCCAACGGATTAGAGCCGGCCAGCCAGACCGCCGCCCACCACCATGCGCCAACACAGTAGCGCCGCCACCCACGCCGCCTCACTACGAACACCACCACGAGGCCAAGAGGACAGGAGAAAAGCGCACCACGACGGGAGCAGCAACACCGACGCCGAGCAGGAGTGAACCACCTCCACCGCGCGGTAGCCGTCCGAACGCGGCAGCGGGGCATGCCGGGCCACCACAGGCCCGAATCGTGCCTGTTAAGCCCCGCCGGCCACGATGCGGCAGGCTGGCGTCAGCGCCGCCAGCGCCCAACCGCTCGTCGTGTCTCCCCCGCCTCCCAGAGGCCACGCCGGAGACCATCCCCGCCGCCGGCCCCCCCAGGCCCAGATGGGGCCCGAAGGGCCCAGATCTGGGCCGAGCGGACGACACCAGATCACGCCGCCGCGCTGCCCCGCCGCCCAGCTGCCCGCCTGCAGCGTGCCACGGAACCCCGCCGCCACACCAGACCGCCGCCGCCTAAGTGCACCCCCCGGAGCAGCTCCGCCCGCGCCGGAGAGCTACCGGGAAGGGAAGGGCAAGGAGACCGCCGCCACCAGCAGCCCCGGGGCCAAGCCGGCCGCGGGCGACGGCGGGAAGGAAGGAGGGAGGGGGGCCTGGAGGGAGGAGGAAGGACGCGCGGCCGGTCACCCGGGGGGGGGGGGGGGGGGGGGGGGGGAGGGGCGACGTGGTCGCGAGAGAGGATGTATACGCGGTCCATGTACCCTCCCTTTTGTCTCTCTTTTTTTCGCCCAAAGGAAAATAGCTGAGACCGCGTGTTCTTGGGACGCTGTGTGAACAATTGTCATATCAGAATAGAATAGTCCTGCCATCTTCCACGGGTTGGGAAAGAGTCCCACACCAATCTCAGTCATGGAGGCTATGTTGATTGAAGATTTTTTGCAGAAACTTGAGCAAAAGGCAATCAATCGCATTCCGTGGCCAGAGATTAAACACTCTCAGGTCTTTCTTCACACTTGCGTCTGCACACCTCTAGTTCCCAGACCTCAAAAGAGTTGTCCTTATCAGTGAGTTAATACAAACAGTGAACAGGTTGAACAAGTCCAGGTTTTGTCTTTGCAGAGGTCCATGGGACAAGTCCAGTTTGGCGTGTGGTGTGGAAAAATAAATTCTATTTTGGCATCAATCAAATCGCTTCGACATATATAGGACCAGCTGACACAGTATGGTCTCCTGCACATTAACGATCCAGCGACCAGCAAGTGGTGACACGCGCTCTGGGCCGTCACGTCCATGGGGCTCGATCGCAACTGTGGCAGACCAATGCGAGTGGGTGCGACGACCCCAGGTCGTCGTTGCCGTCTCCTTCAGGTCACCAGCTCAATCAACGTGGGTTCCTACTGTTTCCTACAGACTACGTGTTCAGCTCAACAGCCATATATACATGGGGGGTCCTCTTCCTCCTTTCTCTCAGAGTGGCAGACAACGTGCACTAGGCCATCTCTTCCTCCTTTCTCCAACTCATTCATTCATTCACACTCACGGAGTCACGGTACTCTTCTTCTCGATGGCCATGGTTCCCCTCCACATATTGCTCGGCCTTGTCCTCCTTCTGCCCGCTACTCCTCCATGCTCCTCAACAAGTGGCGACACTCTCGCGGCGGGCCAGGTGCTCACCTTCGCGGACAAGCTCGTCTCAGCAAACGGCAGGTTCGCGCTCGGCTTCTTCCAGTTCCATCCAGCAGGCAACACTACTGTTAGTAAGTCCAACGACACCACCTCCCCCAGCCCCGACTGGTACCTTGGCATATGGTTCAACAAGATACCGGTTTGTACAACTGTGTGGGTCGCCAATAGGGAAGACCCAATCATCGACCACAAACCCAACCTAACACAGCTCAAAATCTCAAGCGATGGCAACCTTGTCATCATACACCAGGGTGGTGTACTCTGGTCCGCTCTTGCTGTAAACAAGAATAGGACACGAACAAGCAACATGAACGCCACCAGTGTAGTCCTCACAAACAGTGGAAACCTAGCCCTCACATCATCATCTGGCCAACCGTTGTGGGAAAGCTTCGACTACCCAACAGATGTTGTGCTCCCTGGCGCCAAATTTGGCTGGAATAAGGTCACCGGTTTGAACCGTCGGGGAATCTCGAGAAAGAGCATCGTTGATCCGGGGCTTGGCTCATATAGCATCGAGCTAGAAACCAATGGCAACGGGATAGTTCTCCAGCGCCGCAAACCCTCCGTTGTGTATCGGGTTTATGCGCCTGAAACATCAACGATATTGAAACTTTTGCCGAGAATCCAGAAGATTCTGGAACTGGATACACGGACAAAAGGTTTGGTTATCCCACATTATGTCAATACCAAAGAAGAGGAGTACTATATGTACACCTCACCCGATGAATCATCTTTCTCATTTCTCTCGGTAGACATCTCTGGTCAAATCAAGCTGAATATGTGGTCTCAAGCCAATCAATCTTGGCAAGTTGTATTTGCTGACCCTGTTGATGTCTGCACCCCAGCTGCAACCTGCGGACCTTTCACGGTATGCGACGCCAATGCGCAACCACCATGTGATTGCATGGAGAACTTCTCTAAAAAGTCGCCACAACATTGGGCGTTTGGTGATCGAACACATGGGTGCATCAGAAATACACCGCTATATTGCACCAGTGGCAAGAACACGACAACTTCAACAGACATGTTCCACCCCATTGCCAAAGTTACATTGCCCTACAACTCGCAAAGTGTAAACCTTGCTACCACTCGTAGTAAGTGTGAGGAATCTTGTCTCAGCTCGTGCACCTGCACGGCTTATTCCTATAGCAATAACAATTGCTCTGTCTGGCATGGGAAACTGCTTGCTGTAAGTCTCAGTGATGGCCTTGAAATTAGTTCTGAAGATATTCTTTACCTGCGCCTTGCCGCCAAAGATCTGCCAAGTTTGGTAAAAGACAAAAGAAAACCAAATGTTGGAGTTGTTACTGCTGCAAGCATTAGTAGTTTTGGGTTACTAATGCTCATGTTGTTGTTAGTAGTTTGGAGGAAAAAACTTGGATGGTGTGGTTCGCCGTTATACGCCAGTCAAGGCCCTAGTGGGTTAATCGCGTTTAGATACACTGATTTAGCTCATGCTACAAAAAACTTCTCTGAACATTTGGGAACAGGTGGTTTTGGTTCTGTATATAAAGGATCACTAAGTGACTCGACTACTATAGCAGTAAAAAGGCTTGATGGTGCCCGCCAGGGGGAGAAGCAATTCAGAGCTGAGGTGAGCTCAATTGGACTGATTCAACATGTTAACCTAGTCAAATTGATTGGTTTCTGTTGCCAAGGTGATAACAGATTACTTGTGTATGAGCATATGTTTAATGGATCTCTTGATGGACATCTATTTAAGAGCAATGCCTTTGTCCTGAATTGGGACATTAGGTACCAAATAGTACTAGGAATCGCTAGAGGACTATCCTACATGCATCTGAGTTGTCGCGAGTGCATCATACACTGCGATATTAAGCCAGAGAACATACTGCTCGATGCATCATTTTTTCCTAAAATTGCAGACTTTGGGATGGCAGCTTTTGTGGGCAGGAATTTTAGCCGAGTCTTGACTACATTCAGAGGAACTGTAGGTTATCTCGCCCCAGAGTGGCTTAGCGGAGTTGCTATCACACCCAAAGTTCATGTTTACAGCTTTGGCATGGTACTGTTTGAGATCATATCAGGAAGGAGAAATTTACCTGAAGCATGTACTGGCAGCGGTGATCGTGTTGAGTATTTCCCTGTGCAAGTCATCAGCAAGCTTTGTGGGGGAGATATGCAGAGTTTGGTCGATCCACAACTACATGGTGACTTTGATTTGAAACAGGCTGAGAGGGTTTGCAAAGTGGCATTATGGTGCATCCAAGATGACGAGTCCGATAGGCCGGCGATGGGTGAAGTGGTTCGGGTTCTCGAGGGTCTCCAGGAGATTGACATGCTTCCGATGCCAAAGCTACTTGCAGCTATAACCGGACGCCCTAATGGAACATCAGTGTAATGATCTAGAAATGTAACTGCAATCAATGTTGTACTAATATTTGTTTTAGCAAATCTTGAAGTTGCATTGTGTACTGAATTAATAAAGGAGCGCAAGCAAGCTTGCAATTACTAATAATTTGTCCTCTTAACTGATATAAATATACGTCCATGGATCCATCAAACTAGAAGAATGTTCACTCACTCGATGAGTGGATCGATCAGAGCACCCGCGGGATGAAGTCGTTGGTGCAGTCGTAGCGCGCCAATTTGTGCTTCTCCATCCGAACGCTGCCGCTGTCGTCTCCACGCACTATCTGCACCCCAGTGAGCACGGCGAAGCGCTCGCCGGTGAGAACAGCGAACTGCTGGCCACTTCCGCGCCCGTCGACTGCGAAGACTGCACAAAGCAAAACCTGCAGGAACCCAGGTTCCCCACCGAGCGGTGCATCGGCAGCTTCGACCACTCCACCGTGCCGGCCAAAACAATATTTTGTTTTCAAAATTGCTTGTTCAATAGTAGTACATGAATTATTCATTGAAATGTGTGAACACTTCTAAACCGCATGAACATATTTTTAATAGGTGAACATCTTCTTGATAATTTTTTAGAATTGTGCTAAACACTTTTTTATTACATGAGCATTTTTTTATAATGTGTCAAACATTTTTAATTACATTAATATTTTCAAATTAAATTTTCAACTGACTGATTAAAAAACATATGTGGAACACTTTCTAAAATTACATTAATTTTTATACACCCACATTTTTCTAATTACATGTTCATTTAATAAAAATGGATCAGAAAATTTTAATTTTGATGATTTTTAAAAATGCGTCGAGCACTTTCTTTAGTTATGCTCATTTGTTAGAAGGTGAAACAAAATACTTGAATATGTCTTAAAAACACAATTCTTTTTGTTAATATACTGTCAAGAATATCAAAATACACAATAAACATTTTTAACTCACATGTCTGACGTTGTCTAAACACACATTGAACATTTCTGGAATACCCAATGAATATATTTTTAAATACATGCAATTTTTTACAAATTTAGTAAACTAAAAACTATTTGAAAACAAAATAAAGCATTTCTAAATGTAGAGTAAAAATGAAAAAAAATAACATAAATCAGAACATAAAAAATATAACCATGCATGCATGTGCTCCTTCGTGTGTGGCTGGCTGGACATGTGTGGTCGCCTCGTGCGTTGGGTGTGCCTCGTGTATGTGGTGTTGTGAGCGACGCCCCATGTCGCTGGTAAATCAGCGCCCTTAGGACATGTACAATGTTGCTATCCTAACAATGCATCTAAGATAATTGTTGAGTTGGAGGATAGATAAATGACAGAAATAGACTTGCCTTGTTTTAGCTAAGAGGTGGCCTTTAGGAACAAGATAAAACAATTTTATCCATCCTATAAGACGCATTTTCTTATTTACACATTTTCTAGTATAATCCCCACTACTTTAGGAGATAAAGTACTCCGTTGTGCAATATTTTTTTTGTCTGCTCTAAATGGCATTCATGGTATTAGGTAAGACTGTCTTATCAATGGATTGTACATGCTCTTATGGCACCCAGACACTGGTTTGGGTCAATACCGAGTCATGCATATGACACGTAAACTAATCTCATTTTTCATGTGGAAAGGTAAAAAACTAATCCTTGTAGAAAAACTAATCTTCATTTCTCTCTTCTTTTTCTTCTTCTTCTTTTTTTTTTTTACAGAATTCCCGCGCGGATTAATCGAGGCAACAGGCATAGAAAAACTGACTCAATTCTAAGAGAAGGATATGGCAAGAAACTTAAACTAAGGTACATGTAATTCCAACAAATAATTTCTTTGATCTGCAACACCAGACATGAAAGTGTTGAGTCACATCAATATCCCCATAAAAAGAACCTAAACAAATCTGAAGTGGATTAATTTGTAGTCGCTAGCGACCACTACTGATCTCATCTTATTACTAATCGAGCAAAAACTAAGGTTTCTTGTGTGTGAAAAGGGCCTAGAAATATTATAAAGATTCACCAGAAATACAAAGCACCCAAAACATAATAAAAATGACATCGATGAGTAGCTTTTCAAATAAAAGATGGCATCTTCTGATTAAGCTATTCTTGCATACTCAAAGCGAAACTACAAGTGGAGCTACTATTCTAGTTGTATTTTTCCCAGCTCATCATTAGTTTAGCTCCATCTTCGTGGATGGTTTAATCTCCTTCTTCTTCCATGAGTTCGCACTGCAGATGAGGCATCAATTGTACATGAATATATTCAAGTGACATTAACAGTACGTGCGACTATTTAAAATCATTGCTCAACGCGATTAGCATGTAACGATATGAGATCGATGGATTAGGAGAATATACTTACTTGTCCCATGTTTGCATGGCAACAAATATATATACATGCGAGAAGAAAATTACACACAAATACATACATACATACACTGATACATACATATGCATAGTATTCACCCAAACACTAGCTAGATTCTACAAGTCGTGCATGCAGACGATTACATGCATCTACGTCGCCGTCAATGACACCGTAGTGATTGGTGAAGATTGACACACCTCAAGAGCTAGCATACATCGATGATGGATGGATCATTATTTAGCTGGTATCTTTAAGAGACAAACAATGTGCAATTGTTTGTTAGATAGGCAGTTGAAAATAAAACTAAACAGAAATACAGAATCATAAATCAAGGTCGTAATTCAGAGGCGTGGCAGTGCAAAAAGGGGAGGGGGGGGGGGGGGGGGGGGGGGGGATTAACTCAAGGAGGAGAAGAAAAAATGACTACCTGTTGGATTCATCCGGTGGCGTGCGGTCGTGGTGGTCGTCGGCGTCGATGCCTTCCAGTTCCAAGAAGGGCGAGATCTCGTCATACTCGTGCTGATGGCCGCCAGCGGTAGCAGTGTGATCGAATAACAACTGATACTGGTTTTCTTCTTGCGCGACGGCGCCACCCATGTTGGCAATGGCGGCCTCGTAGTACTGCGGCTGCATCTTCCACGGCAGGGACGGTGCAGCAACGACGCCGTCGTCACCGTTGTCATTACCGTATAATCCTGACGATGCTGGTACATATTTGTGCTCGTCCAAGTAGTGCATGTTGCTACCCTCGGTCGGCGCCGGAGGTACATCTGCGGTGGGCGGCGGCAGGGAGAGAGGAGGGGAAGACTCCAGGCGGCGGCGGTAGTGGTGGATCTGGGCTTGGAGGCAGCGGAGGATGCCGTGCTCCTGGCGGAGCTGGTTCTCGAGAGCGACGATGGCGGGGAGGCAGCCGCCGGCCGGGTAGGTGTCCCAGGCGGCGGCCTCGTAGGCGAGGCCGCGCATGGCATCGTCGCGGCGGGCGCGGTCGGGGCCAGCGCGGCGGAGCGTCTTGAGGATGTTGCTGACGCCGAAGAGGCGGTGCGCGCTGCGGAAGAGGCCCGGGCGGTCGTGCGGGAAGTAGCGCGCCAGCGGGCACTCCGCGGTGCACCGCCGCCGCTGGTGCTTGCACGCCGCGCACGCGGGCTGCTGCTGTTGCTGCTGCTGCCTCGCCGCCGGCATGGCATCCCCAGCTATAGTCGCCTACCACTTTTTCCGCTTTGTTTGTTGTGTGCTCTGCTTGATAATAGGATCGATGGTTGTCTTCATGCACGAGCTAAGCTTAATAATTAGTTAGAATATTATTTTTTAAACAATTAGTTACAATATTGTCTGGTAAGGATACATTAGACACGTACGTGCTCAACTTATCCAAGCAAAGTTAAGAGAAGGATTAGTTAGAAACGTGTGAAAACAGATTTTTATTTCCTTTTATACATTTGATTTGCCAAAAACGCAAGTGTTACTCAATTACGAGACAAAGCCAAAGTTTGTTTTTCCGACCAACTCATGTGTCATTCACGTTTGGTTCCTCCATCCAAAATGGTTTTGACAATGGTATCACGATTTTGCAAGGACGTGCCGTGTGATTACCAATAGATGTCTTTTTTCATGGTAATACATGTTTCATTTATATCGTAACAATCATAGTATAAGTCACGTATACACCGACATGAAAAAATTGAAAATACAACAAAACGCTAGTATTTGCACAAAGGAATATGAACAAAGAAGAAAAAATACAATCAAGACCGACGGATCCGCCCTCCAGACCCTGCCCTGGCGCCGTCTCCCCGGGAGGCAGCCGGGGCGGCGCGTAGTTCCGCTCCCTCCGTCCACCCTCCTCCTACTCCTGCCCGCTGCCGTCGGTGGGCGCCCTCGGATCTGGCCAGGGTGGTATCCTTGGCGGCGGGATCTCCTTTCCCCATGTGCGCCCCTCCGGGGCAGGGGGTTGGCGGCGGTACGACTCGGCTGGCTGCGGTCCGGCGACTTGGTGGCGGTGGTCGGCAGCCGGCGTGGTGGTGACGCTGCTGGTTGCCGGCAGGGCGGCCTAGTGGCACGGGGTGGCTGGCGGCGTGCCCGATCTGGGTCCTAGTGGGCTGGCTCTGGCGCAGCCTCGCTGTATCTTGCGCGGTGAAGCAGAAGGGCGGCTCGGACGGGGGTGGCGACGCCGACGACATGCTTTCTGTAGCGCGACGGCGGGAGCTTTACGGGCATTTCAGGGCCTGGTCGGGCCTGGTTTGCTCCTGATGTTGCGTCCAGTCGATTACTGTCATTGACGGTCAAGGTCGGGCCCTCCCGCATGCTGGCGGTGCTGCTGCCGCTAGCCCCGGCTCTTCTTCTTCCTGGTGCATGATACGTCTCCAAAGTATCTATATTTTTTTATTATTCCATGCTATTACAGTATTAATCTTGAAAGTTTATTATGCAATTATATATTATTTTTTGGTACTAACCTATTAACCTACTGCCCAGTGCCATTTGCTAGTCTTTGCTTTGTTTTGGCTTTTCAGGAAATCATTATCAAATAGAGTCCAAACGGAGAAAAAACTTTGGATTGATTTTGTCTGGACCAGAAGATATCCTAGAAGGTTCGGGACAAGACCTTAAGAGCCACGAGGGAGCGACAAGCTCGGGAGGGGGGATTGGATGATTTGCCCCACTTTACAAGGGGTTGAATGATTTGCCCTTTGATTGTCTCAATGACAGTGGCCCCGGGCCCCACCTGGTAGCCTCTCAGGGGGGGGGGGCAAATGATCCAATGGAGAAGTAAAGTGGGGCAAAAGATCCAATTTCTCAGCCCGAGAGGCGCACTAGGGGGGGGGGGTCAGACTTGTGGGCCCCTCGTGGCACCTCTTGACCTGATTCTGCCTTTATAAATTCTCAAATATTCCTCTGACATCATAAGACCATCCGAAATACTTTTTTCGCCACCACAAGTTTCTGTTCCCATGAGATCCCATCTGGAGGCCTTACACTTACTTTGTCGGAGGGGGAATCGACCATGGAGGGGCTCTCCATCAACCTTGCTACCCTTCCGATGATGTGTGAGTAGTTTACCATAGACCTACGGGTCCATAGCTAGTAGTTAGATGGCTTCTTCTCTCTCTTTGATCTTCAATACAATGTTCTCCTCGAAGTTCTTGGAGATCTATTCGATGTAATCACTTTTCGCGGTGTGTTTGTTCGGAGCCGATGAATTGTGAGTTTATGATCGGATTATTCATGAATATATTTGAGTCTTCTCTGAACTCTTTTACCATGATTATTATAGCTTTGTATTTCTCTCTGATCTATTGATTTGATTTGGCCAACTAGATTGATTTTTCTTTCAATGGAAGAGGTGCTTTGTGATGGGTTCAATCTTGCGGTGATCTATATCGCAGTGACAGAAAGGCACAAGACACGTATTTGTATCGTTGCCATTAAGGATAAAATAATTGGGTTTATTCATGCGTGAGTTTACTTTGTCTACATCATGTCATCTTGCTTAAGGCATTACTCCATTCTTTATGAACTTAATACTCTAGATGCATGCTGGATAATGGTCGATGTGTGGATATACATGATATTGCCTTGGATATTGTCACGATTATTCGCTTTTCTATTATTTTCCCAACAGTAATTTGTTTACCCACCATATCTATTTTCAAGAGAGAAGCCTTTAGTGGAAACTATGGCCCTCGGGTCTATTTATCATATAAAATCCAAAAATACCTTGCTGCAATTTTCTTTACTTTATTTTATTTTGTGTTTTATTTATCTATCTATCACTATGAGATTTTATCCTTCCAATTAACCTCCAGGGATTGACAACCCCTTGTTCGCGTTGGGTGCAAGTATTTATTATTTTGTGTGTAGGTACTGCTAACGAGGTGTTGCGTGGTTCTCCTATTAGATTGATAACCTTGGTTCTTAACTGAGGGAAATACTTGTCTCTACTGTACTGCATCATCCTCTGCTCTTCGAGGAAATCCTAACACAGCTCACAAGTAGCAGGAAGAATTTCTGGTCCCGTTACCGGGGAGACATCATCAACATCAATCAAGTACCACTGCATAAAATTTTATCTCCTTGTATTTACATTATTTTCCATTTTCCTCTCGTTTGTATCTCCCCCACTTCTAAAACGTTTACACAAAAATACAAAAATATTTTTTGTTTGTCTTTTGCTTGTTTGCTCGCTTTATCATTATGGCCAATTCTCCTCCAGATTTTCCTTCCCCTCCTTACTTAGGTGAGGGTTCAGGAATTTTTATTTTCAAGCATGCTAATGATGAATCTGTAAAAGAAGCTTGGGATAGACTATTGGTAATACAAATGAGAGCTAAGCCTATGAGTCACATTAAATTGCTCCCTAGAAGTTTTTATGTTGTTCTGCTTGTTGTTCATAGACATGTCTTGGATTATATATTTGAAAATGATTTCCTTGGGAATAATGCTTTTGACACATATGAAAAGATGAAAAAGTTGAAACTATTGAAACCAAAACTAGTATGGATTCCAATTTTCGTGGGCTGTTTAATCTTGCTTCTAAAATAAGTAGTAACGCGGTGTCACAAAATAGGTGATTTGATGCATTGGAACAAAAGTTTCTCTTTATATCTTGAAAGAGATAAAAATCCTTGGCACGAAGCTTGATCATCTTGTTCATATTATTGATAATGGCAAAGAGACTGAAATCGGGGTTTCTAGGGCCATTAAAACTAACGATGACAATACTTGAAACTATGCATTACGCCTAGCTAGGGGCGTAAAACAATAGCGCTAGTTGGGAGGCAACCCAATAGTTATCTTATTTTTCTAGTTCTTTTTCTGTTTTTTGTTGTGCGCACAATTATGCTACTGTTATGGTTTTGTTTTTGTGTTTAAATTAGTGTCTGTGCCAAGTAAAGCCTTTGGGATGATTTGGATGATTGTTGCTTTCATTCTGCGCAAAAACAGAAAGTTTTGCATCCGGTATCAAAATTGTTAAAATTTGCTGGAGTGTGATAAATTCTGAGTTTTTTTACACATGATTGATATACAAATTTCCCACGTTGTCCTTATTTTTCAGAATTTTTTCAGTTATATAAGTATGGTCATTGTTCGAATTATTACAGATTGTTCTGTTTTTGATAGATTCTGTTTTTGTTGCGTTGATTGCTTATTTTGATGATTCTATGGATTGTATCGAGGGGTATAAGCCATGGTGAAGTTAGAATACAGTAGGTATAGCGCAGTAATAAAATATGAATGGGTTTACAAAAGTACCAGAAGTAGTGATTTGCTTTGTTATACTAACGGATCTCATGAAGGTTTTTGTGGAGTTTTTTGTGCTGAAGTTTTCAAGTTTTGATGTGATCAAGATGGATGAATGAATAAAGAGTGGCAATAGCCTAGGCTTGGGGATGCCCGAGGCACCCCAAGGTAATTTTTAAGGACTCCCAAGCATCTAAGCTTGGGGATGCCCCGGAAGGCACCCCCTCTTTCTTCTACCAACTATTGGTAATTTTACTTGGAGCTATATTTCTATTCAGCACATGATATGTGTTTTGCTTGGAGCGTCATGTATTATATGAGTCTTTGCTTTGTTTTTTTAGTTTTTCACAATCATCTTTGCTATACACACCTTTTTGAGAGGGACATGCATTATTTGTGATTTGTTAGAATACTCTATGTGCTTCACTTATATCTTTTGAGCTAGGCAGTTGCTCTAGTGCTTCACTTATATTTTTTAGAGCACGGTGGTGGTTTTATTTTAAAGAAATATTTGCACTCTCATGCTTCACTTATATCTTTTTGAGAATTGATAATAGTAATGGCAATTAGTACGGGTTATGAATTTTGTCCCAATATGATAGGTATTCAAGAGGGATATAATAAAGAACTTTCATGTAGATCACTGAATATGATAAGTTTGATTCCTTGCAATAGTTTTGCGAAATAAAGGTGGTAATATGTGGGTTGTGCTAGTGAGTAATTGTGGTTTAGTAAAAATATTGGTGTTAAGATTTGTGATTCCCGAAGCATGCACGTATAGTCCCTCGTTAAGCTATGAAGTTGGAGCATGATTTATTATTGATTGTTTTCCTTATGAGTGGCGGTCGGGGACGAGCGATGGTCTTTTCCTACCACTCTATTCCCCAAGGAGTATGCGTAGTAGTACTTTGACTCGAGGGCTAATAAACTTTTGCATTAAGTATGTGAGTTCTTTATGACTAATGTGAGTCCATGGATCATACGCACTCTCACCTTTCCGCAATTTGCTAGTCTGTTCGGTACCGTGCATTGTCCTTTCTTACCTTGAGAGGTGGTGCAAACTTCACCGGTGCATCCAAACCCCGTGATATGATACGCTCTGTCACACATAAGCCTCCTTATATCTTCCTCAAAACAGCCACCATACCTACCTATTATGACATTTCTATAGCCATTCCGAGATATATTGCTATGTCACTTCCACTGTTCTGTTTTTATGACACACATCATCATTGTCATATTGCTTTGCATGATCATATAGCTGACATAGTATTTGTGGCTCAGCCATCGTTCATCATTTTTATACATGTTATGCTATATCATTGCACATCCTGGTACACCGCGAGAGGCATTCATATAGAGTCATATTTTGTTCTAGTATCGAGTTGTAATTCTTGAGTTCTAAGTAAATAGAAGTGTGATGATCATCATATTCATTATTAGAGCATTGTCCCAAGTGAGGAAATAAAAAAGAGAGGCCAAAAAGAGCCCAACAAAAAATGAAAGGAAAAGAGAGACGGGGCAATGTCATTATCCTTTCCACACTTGTGCTTCAAAGTAGCACCATGTTTTCATATAGAGAGTATCCTATGCATTCATTTTCATATAACTAGTAGGAATTTATATTATAGAACTTGGCTTGTATATTCCAATGATGGGCGTCCTCAAATGCCCGAGGTCTTCATGAGCAAGCAAGTTGGATGCACACCCGACTTTCATACACTTATAGGTCTTAGTGTATCTGTTGCATGTCAATCCCTACTTCTTGCATTGACATCAATTGATGGGCATCTCCATAGCCCGTTGATTAGCCTCATCAATGTGTGTCTTTCTCCTTTTTTGTCTCCTCCATATTGTCTCCATCACCATACTCTATTCCACCCATATTGCTATATCCATGTCTTGCATTCATGTATTGCGTGAGAGTTGAAAAAGCTGAAGCGCGTTAAAAAGTATGAACCAATTGCTCGGCTTGTCGTCGGGGTTATGCATGATAAATACTTTGTGTTAAGAAGATGGAGCATGACAAGGCTATATGATCTTGTAGGGATAACATTCTTTAGCATTGATATTTTGAAAGACATGATTGTTTGTTGGTATGTCTTGTTATTGTTGTTTTTATGTCAAACTATAGACTATTGTTTTGAATCATTCGGATCTTATTATTCATTCCATAAAAGAGAGATTACATGATGAACATGATAGGTAGTATTCCAGATCAAAAATATTGTTTTTATCATTTAACAACTCGGGGAGGAGCAAGAATTAACCTTGGGGATGCTTGATACGTCTCCAATGTATCTATAATTTTTTATTGTTCCATGCAATTATAGTATCAATCTTGGATGTTTATTATGCAATTATATATCATTTTTTGAGACTAACCTATTAACCTAGTGCCCAGTGCCAGTTGTTGGTTTTTTGCTTGTTTTTGGATTTTCAGGAAATCAATAGCAAACAGAGTCCAAACAGAGAAAAAACTTTGGATTAATTTTCCTGGACCAGAAGAGACCCTAGAAGGTTTGGGAGAAAACCTGAAGAGCCATGAGGGAGCGACAAGCTCTGGAGGCGCGCCCCAGGGGCCCCCTGGCTTGTGGGACCCTCATGGCATCTCTTGACCTAATTCTGCCTCTATAAATTCTCAAATATTCCCCTGACATCAGAGAGCCACCGGAAATACTTTTTCCGCCGTCGCAAGTTTCTGTTCTCACGAGATCCCATCTGGAGGCCTTCTCCGGTACTGCGCAAGAGGAGGAATCGACCACGGAGAGCTCTCCATCAACCTTTTTGCCCTTCCGATGATGTGTGAGTAGTTTACCACAGACCTACGGGTCCGTAGCTAGTAGTTAGATGGCTTCTTCTATCTATTTGATCTTCAATTTAACTTTCTCCTCATGTTCTTGCAGAACTATTCGATGTAATCACTTTTTGCGGTGTGTTTGTTGGGATCCGGTGAATTGTGAATTTATAAGCAGATTATCCATGAGTATTATTTTGAGTCTTCTCTGAACTCTTTTATGCATGATTATTATAGCATTGTATTTCTCTCTGATCTATTGATTTGGTTTGGCCAACCAGATTGATTTTTCTTGCAAGGGAAAGGTGCTTTGTGATGCGTCCAATATTGCGGTGATCTATATCCCAGTGACAGAAAGGGACAAGACACATATTTGTATTGTTTCCATTAAGGATAAAATGATGGGGTTTATTCATGCCCGAGTTTACTTTGTTTACATCATGTCATCTTGCTCGAGGTTTTACTTCGTTCTTTATCAACTTAATACTCTAGATGCATGCTGGATAGAGGTCGATGTGTGGAGTAATAGTAGTAGATGTAGGCAGTAGTCGGTCTACTTGTCTCGTATGTGATGCCTATATACATGATCGTTGCCTTGGATATCGTCATGATTATTCGCTTTTCTATCAATTGCCCAACAATAGTTTGTTTACCAACAGTATGCTATTTCAAAGAGAGAAGCCTCTAGTGAAAACTATGGCCCTCGAGTCTATTTTTATCATATATTAAAATCCAAAAATACCTTGCTACAATTTACTTTACTTTATTTTATTTAGTAACGCCTTTTATGTAGTCGAACTTCTTCGCGATCCAACCGATCGAGTACCGAACGTATGACACCTCCGCGTTCAGCACACGTTCAGCTCGGTGACATCCTCGCCTTCTTGATCCAGCAAGACGAGCGAAGTAGTAGATGAGTTCCGCCAGCGCAACGACATGGTGACGGTGGTGATGAAACTATCGGTGCAGGGCTTCGCCGAGCACTACAAAAATATGACAGAGGACGAACTAGAGGGAGAGGGGCGCCACACGCGGCTAGGGAATCATGGTGTGTGTTACCCCTCTCCCTCCTCTCATATATATAGGTGGAGGAGGGAGAGGAGGCAGCCCCTAGGGCGCCCCCAAGTGGCCGGCGGCTGCCCTAGGGCGCCTGCCTGGCCACGCCCCCTTTCCTTATTTGAACACGGGGGGAAGGAAACACTACTAGGGAAAATCCTATACACATAACTTTAGCAGTATCGCGTGTTAAAAAAGGGCGCTACTGCTAGACAGCAGTAGCCGCATGAAAAAACCGCGCTGCAGATACACATATAGCAGTAGCGCGTCCCGCCGTAAAAGCGGTACTACAAAAATTCCCGCCGCTAAGTCGATCGGCTTACTGTAATTTTCTGCTTGTGGGCCAAATTCAGCCCGTGGTTACAGTCGGCCCGTTTGTGGTCCGTTAATACATTGGGCCATTTTCATAGCGTCATCAAACACAGCCTATTAACGATGGCCTGTTATGGTCGGCCCATGAATGGACGATTCCAACTCTAGCCCGTTTACGGCCATAATGCGGCCTGTTATTGGCCCATGTTTGGCCAATCGATCATATGGCCCGTATAAGGCCCATTGATGATAGGGCCCGTAGAAGGCCCATTGTTTCTACGACCCGTAGAAGGCCCAATGTTTCTACGGCCCGTAGAAGGCCCACTGTTTCTACGACCTGTAGGAGGCCCAGTGTCACTACAGTAAATATTAGCCCATGGTTATTGTGGCCTACTTTTAAAAAATAGGTTATTGCAGCCACTAGCAAACCGCGGAAAAAGAACTGCACTGACTACAAGCAAACAAATAAACAAGACAACAAGGAAATAAATAAGCAAGCAACTTATGCTAGGCTATCACGGCTATTACACATATTACATCCACTAGGCATCAAAGTTCACCACCAGTGCAAATATAGGGAACATAGCAGCATATAAATGCCGCAGCAAAACAAGTTCAGAACTGAAACCACTTCAGAAGAGTTCAAGAAACAATATCCTGGGTACCCATAATGCTGGCAAGATGCTTAGCAAGCTTATTAACTTTCTCTTGTTTGGCGCTTAAATCCTCCAGTGCTTGCTGTTGCTCAAGAAAGTACGCATCTGAATTCTGTAGGGACTTCCTCAGTCCTTCGGCTTCTTGCCGCAGCATAGATGACTGATGCCTTTCAGCTTGTAGCTGAGATGAAGAAGCCGAAGTGATTCAGGCAGCGAGTTCGAAGAGCTTGTGCCAGCGGCACTGGACAGTAACTCGAACACTACATCAACGCATGACTGTGGGGTTTTCTCAATGTCTACAAGATTGTTTTTATCACCTTTCTTGGAGACCAACAGGGTTGTCTCACTATCTTGAACCTTATCTGCATTACTTTCTCTACCATTGCATAGTGGGGTTCTCTTCTCCAATATTCTGTTTGCATACTACAAGAGAAACAAGCAGACACATCACATGTTTAGCTTGTAGTATACCAAACTCATTTCGGTAAACCGGTTCAGTAGTAAGGTGGACAGGATAATAGCATGAAACAAACATTTATCTATGTACTATTGTCACTGTATTGTCCATATCATTCTAGTTTATGTTCCCTAATCAAGATAGAGACACAGTTCAACTCATATAAGTGTGAGAAACTACACAGCATTGGTAGCACTTGTAATGTGCATCACATGAGAACATAACTGTTTATACAACTTAAACTGAAATCAACATAGAGCAAGAAGTTAGAACAACAATCCAGTTAAATAAATAGGTATAAAACATACCTGTTGCGCCATTGGAGTTTCAATTGGATCCTTCAAATTCGAAAGTAGTTGGTATGAGTAAATACAGTGATGCAACAGCAAAGGAGTATGGACCATAGCTATGGAATCTGACCTGAGAACAGTTGCTCTTCTGCTTTAAACGTGGAGTTTGGGTTAGCTGTGGTGGTCTTCGTGCTTTGGGCACTGCAGTAGCTTTACAAACTGCTCGTGTGGGGGTACTCTGTGGTGGACATGGTGCTTTGTCAACTATAAGTGGGTTACTATCCGCTGGGGTTGCGGTTAGATGGGTTGTAGCTAGTTCTCTGCCCAACGGTGTAAGTGTACAATCTGGAAGAGTCTCGATTATGTGTGGTGGGGCTAGTTTGTGGGCCAGTACAACCATGGTTCTATCTGCGTCGACGGGTAGCACTGTCTTTTGTGAAGAACGGGTTTTTGCTCCCTTAGATACTGCCATCACCCCCTCCAATTCAAATGGCCGATAAACAAGAAAAGAAATTGAACGTACAGACATTGTATGATAGACAGATGTGGTAATTCACATATATGTTGTCTAACCAAACAGGACATCATGACACAATTTCACATATGTGATGCCTAACTAAAAAGGATAGCATGACACAGTTTTAGATATATGATGTATAACTTAACAGGATATAATGGCATAATTCAACATATGATGAGTACCTAAACAGGATGACATGACAAAACTATATGATGCCTTTCTAAAATAGGTTGGGATGAAATAATTCACATGCATGTTGTCTAAGTATACAGGATGGTATGATATAATTGACATAATTGATTCATATACTAAGCAGCTGGCACTCGCATGTATGATCTCTAAACTAAGCAGATAGAATTCAATATTGTGCATATGATGTCTAAACTAAGCAATGCAAGACACCGTATGCATCATATGAGAAATATAAACATTGCAACTTAGAGCATACACCTCAGGTGGGATATAGGACTGGCCATCTGTCTCTGAATCCTTCTCTGAGGAGCTCCCTATAACCATCGAGATATATGCTTCAATAGGTACATTGCCTGCTCCGAAGACCTTGTTTTCACTCCAAATTTTTCCATAACTGGCTCAAATGGCTGATACACATGAAGAGTAGTTCAATATACACAGATTGTCGACAAATGGAATACGTAATGAAAAAAAGATGGCATGAGATAATTCACATATATGATGCCTGGCTCCATGGCGGTGCATAATTCACATATATGATAACTGGCTGAAAAACATGGCATTGCATAATTCACATATCTGATATAGAAAGCAAACAGGAGGCATTCACACAAAGCATGTCTAATCTAAGAAGATGGCATGGCAATGCAAGACACCATATGCATGATATGAGCAATATAACCCAGCCAAGTTAGAGCATGCACCTCGGGGGGGGGGGGGGGATACGACTGCTCATCTCTCTCTGAAACCTCCTCTGAGGAGCTATCTGTAACCAGCAAGAAATCTGCATCGACAGGTAGCACTGACTGCTCAGAAGACCTTGTTTCCACTCCAGATTTTCCCATGACCGACTCAAATGGCTGATGCACAGGAAGAGTAGATGAATGTATAAACATTGCTGACAAATGGAACACATTATGGAAAAAAATATGGCATGATACAATTCACATATACGATGACTGGCTAAATAGGATGGCATTGCATGATTCACGTATATGATGCCTGGCTAAAGAAGATGGCATTGCATAATTCCCATATACTCCCTCCGTTCCTAAATATTTGTCTTTTTAGAGATTTCAAATGGACTACCACATACGGATGTATATAGACATATTTTAGAGTGTAGATTCACTCATTTTGTTCCGTATGTAGTCACTTGTTGAAATTTCTAAAAAGACAAATATTTAGGAATGGTGGGAGTATGATATAGAAACCAAACAGGTGGCATTCACACAAAGCAAATCTAAACTAAGTTGATGACATATAGGATGTATAATGTAAGCAATGCAAGGCGCCATATGCATGATATGACAAACATCAGCATGCCAGGTTAGAGCAAACACCTCAGGTGGTAAACAGGCATGGTCGGCTCCTTCTGAATCTCCATATGAACACTTATCTTCCTCTGGAATACAATCTGGAAATGCAGGAGAGTGGGGCACTTCGCCCACCATGGAGCAGCGTCTGCATGACATTATATTCGCACGCAACGGTCTTCTCTTTTTCTCTACATGTTTAGTACGATTTTGTACAATATCTGACATGCATAATAAAAAAATAGTTAGATTTTGTAAGGCGTAAGGGGTGCATGCAAAAATCAAGACTGATGGTAGCAAACGAGTGGATGGATCCAAAACTAATGATAGCAGGTAGATTATAGCTTCAGTTTAAAAAGATAGAAAATGGATCATCTATTGTTTGTTGCCCACCCAACATGAACCACATAGAAGACCCCAGATGAACCATATAGTAGACAGATACTATTCGTTGCTGGCTCGATATGAGACCCATGGGCAATTCAAAACTCAAGATTGAACGATAAAGTAGCAGGTAATAATAACCGATGTATAACGTAAGCAAACATGAAAGACTGCGACCTCTCTTCTGGAACTGTCTAGTTCTCAGGTTCATCTGCTCAGTCGATGATGGTAATGCAGTTGGTGTGGCTGCCGGCAACATGGAAGATGATCTGAGGCGGCGGAAGAAAGTCTGCAGGGGGGATCTCTGCTGCAGTGAATGCTTCTGTCGGTGGTGCACCTCAGGTGGGGTGGATGATGGCACGGCAGGAGCAGGACATAACACACAGAGTTTTCTTTGACGCCAATCTGAAAATGAAGTAAATCTGTAAGGGCTCCTTAGAATTGGAGGATTCTATAAACGCAGGGACAGGAAAAACACATGAATAAGATAGGAATGTACGTGCAAAACAGAGCATTTGGAAACATAGGATTTCAGTCAACCTAGGTGTTTGGCTCACATGAATTGGAAGAACAGAGGAATGGAGAAACAAAGTGATGCGACGAGTGTACAACCTCTTTGGCATAGCCTTGTGGACCTCAGCATCATTGGGTTGGACGTGGAGGATGGTGATGATGCTGGTGTGACTGTCGGAGGCGGGGAAGAAGATCCGAGGCCTCTGGAAACGGCGCCGAGGCTACTGCTCCGCTGTGATGGACGGTTCCATCGTTGGAGCAGCTCCGCTAAGGTGTACGGCGACGAGGCTGAAGCATGACAAGACAGACAACTTTAATCTGAAGTGGGACCCTAATATCATCTGCAATAGATGATGTAAAATACATCACCAAAAAGTGCTAGATGTAAAATGCATCAGCCGCGCCACGGCCGCTCCGACAAATGCTGTAAGTACTGTTCACTCTGAACTTAACTGAAGAAAATGAACTTCACAGTCGAACTGAATTTTACTGTCAAAACTAACTGAACTAGTAACATAGCATTGCAATATATGTTTAGGGCGTCCGAGCACTAGTAGCAGAGAAGCAGTGATCTAAATCAGCAGACGCTCGAGCAGGGAACGCACTAGCAGAGAGCAAGTCGTGCAGTAGCACCGCGAGCGAGTGCTAAAGCAGCAACTCCTGTAGCTGCCGGAGGTCGTGCAGTAGCAGCAGCAGCAGCGCAAGCGAGAGCAAGAGCAGAGCAGTAGCACGAACAAAAGCAGGAGCAGTGCAGCAGCGCGACCGACAGCAAGAACAGAGCCGCAGCGTGAGCGAGAGCCAGAGCAGCTGCTGCTCCTTGGAGGTGGAGGACAGGGCGGCTGATCTGGCGGGATGACGAGATCGACAACGGATCCTCATCCGGTGTGGTGGATGAGGGACGACGAGCTGTTGCGATGGACGACGTAGTCGGGGAAGAGTCCGGTGTGGTGGATGAGGGACGGCCTCGGTGTACGAATGGGGGGGGGGGGGGAGGGGGGCGAAGGGGAGGGGGGAGCCAAGCTTAGGGACGCGCTTGTCCGAAATGTAGGGTAAGTTACCAGTGTACCCCCACCGGTTTTGACACCGCGACCTGGAGCTTCATTTCCGGCTGAGGGGTAGAAGGGGGATTTCGCGTGTCTGGGCTGCGGGAGCGATTTCGGATGAGGAGGGAGTTCTCGCGCGCGTCCAAATTTCGGGATAACAAGGCGCGGCGCAGGTTGAAGAAGCGGGAGTTTCAAAGCAGGTGAGACAAAAGATACTTGAGCTTGAAAATTTCGGGATAACAAGGTGCAGATTCCTTATTCGGCAGAACAAACTTAACGTGTAAAAAAAATCATACAATACACAAGAGAGTCATGTCCCCTTTTACTATTGCTATAGATGCCATTGAAAAAACTACAAGAAAAATGTAAAAAAAAATCGGGAGAACATGGTTACCCTGCACAGTACCAAATCGATTCGCACTTCCCTCAACAACAACAAAAACAAATCAATTCCCACCAAAGAAAGAGTAATGTCCCTTTTTATATGATTACAAATGCCATGATCTCGAATTTCAATTTTGGAATCCATGTTATGTTGAATTCGAATATATCATTAGGTGACCTTGCGGTTTATAATTGATGTAGTCATACATTTTGATCTTCCATCATATATCAACATTTTACTCCACCATGTGAACATATATATTGTCGTCTACCATATGGACTAAATTTGAATCAATTTTTCTTATTTGAATACGATTGTTGTCAAGTTATACAATAATTTAAATATTATCTTGATAACAAAAAGACATGCATATAGCAGTAATCATATTTCACTATGAACTACATGTACCATACGCTCTCCAATTCAAATATCTGTATCCATTTTATGTTGAATTCAAATCATAGTACATTATTGGTCTAGGTAGCAAGATGTTCGGGATAATCTAAACCCTGTTTTCATACGTATAATTTTTTGCTGAATTGGGACAAGTTTTGGTATAAGCCTCTTGCAAAATTGGAGATTCTCTCAACAAGCCTCGTGGTTCCGAGAGGGAACGTGTCACCTTTGTGTGCGAAACGATATACGCTGCCTCCCCCCTGATTTTATTTACAGAGGCAACATAGAACTATATGAGTGCCCTGTTAAATTTTGGAATTATTTTGGGTTCATTTGGCCTTTTTATACATTAATTGAGTTTCTGGACTTTTAATGTGCATAATCTAAATATGAATTGCATGCACATGCTCCGGTGCACCAAAGTGGGTTGAAAAATCACATGTGTGTCCTTGGTTGAATTTCTAGGTCCCATGGAAGAAATGAGAATGAAATTCAAACATCTGGGCGTCATGACTCTGGCGAGAACATCGAGAAACTTAGATTTTAAATTCATGTAATGAAACTTGGCATGGTGTCATGTCATGGCACTAACATGTTGTGGTAAAAAATTGGGCCGATTTGGAAGCTCGTGGTTCTAAGAGGGAACGTGCCACCCCTCCCGCCCTTGAGTTTCTTAACAAAGGCAACATAGAACTACATTAGTGCCATGTTAAATTTTGGAATTATTCCGGGTTCGTTTGTCGTTTTTATACATTAATTGAGTTTCTGATCATTTAATGTGCATAAGTCAAATTTGACTACAAGCACATGCTTTCATGCACCAAAGTTGGTTGAAAAATCACATTTGTGTCCTCGGGTGAATTTCTAGGTCCCATGCAAGAAATGAGAATAAAATTAAAACATCCGGGCATCGTGGCTCGGCCGAGAACATTGAGAAACTTGGTTTTAAAATTCTTGTAAATCCAAAACACATCTGAAAATCATGAAACTTGGTATGGATGTCAAGTCATGGTACTACCATGTTGTGGTAAAAAAATGGCCGAAT
The DNA here is from genome assembly GCA_963921465.1 of Triticum timopheevii. Classification (NCBI taxonomy): domain Eukaryota; kingdom Viridiplantae; phylum Streptophyta; class Magnoliopsida; order Poales; family Poaceae; genus Triticum; species Triticum timopheevii. Next base: position 57,030,771 of record OY997266.1, read on the forward strand.
AGGAACAGATTTTGGTATAAGCTTCTTGCAAACCGAAGCTTCTCTCAAGAAGGCTTGTGGTTCTGAGAGGGAACATGTCACCTTTGAGTGCGAAACGATATACGTTGTCCCCCTTGAGTTTATTTACAAAGGCAACATAGAACTACATGAGTGCCCTGTTAAATTTTGGAATTATTTCGGCTTCGTTTGGCCTTATTTACACATTAATTGAGTTTTTGGTCATTTAATGTGCATGATTCAAATTTGAACTACAAGCACATGCTCCCGTGCACCAAAGTTGGTTGAAAATCACATTTGTGTCCTCGGGTGAATTTCTACTCCCATGCAAAAAATGAGAATAAGATTCAAACATCTGGGCATCGTGGCTCGGTCAAGAACATTGAGAAACTTGGTTTTAAAATCATGAAACTTGGCATGGTGTCATGTCATGGTAGTACCATGCCGTGGTAAAAAAAATTGGCCGAATAGAAACAAATTTTGGTGTAAGCTTCTTGCAAATCAGAGCTTCTCTCAAGAAAGCTCGTGGTTCTGGGAGGGAACGTGTGACCTTTGTGTACACAATTCAAATTTGAAATACGAGCACATGTTCCAGTGCACCAAAGTTGGTTGAAAAATCACATGTGTGTCCTCGGGTAAATTTCTAGGTTCCATGCAAGAAATGGGAATGAAATTTAAAATTCTGGGCGTCGTGGCTGGGTTGGAAACATTGAGAAACTTAGTTTTTTAATTCCTATAAATCCAAAACACGCATGAAAATAATGAAACTTGGCTTGGTGCCATGACATGGCACCAACATGCTGTGGTAAATTTGCAGTCCGATTTGCGAAGGCGCACACATTAACAATCAACAAAGTCATTTTGGAACAAGTGCTGTCACGTTACAATGGGAAACACAAGTATTATTGAAACCATGGGCGTTCTACTTACTAGTACCATTTACGTGCCGCCACACGTCCCCATTTTTTATTAGCTAGGAGGCGCCGTGCAGGGTAGCTATTTGAGTATGAGAGGCGTGCGATCAGACCCCTGCGCGTGCTTATCGGGAGGAGAGCCCTTTGACCTCCATCTGCCGTCCACCTCTCTCCCAAGGTCTCCATTAATGGCGCCCGAGCCTCTGTTTAATGGCGTGGCTATGTCTCACTCGACTGAGATTTAAGAGAGAAAAAAAATCTGACAGCACGGATCTTGATGTAAGATCTGACGGACCTATATAGCATCTAGTGCGACTTATAGCAAGACTGATGAATATATAAGGACGGTTTTTTTTATCAAAGAAGGGCTTGCCCCTTCCGATTTTCATTACTGAAAACTACCACAATTCACAAGAAGTTCAGCACAACTCCAGCCTAACACGAAGGACTAAAAGTACCAGATTGAAATCGCAACATCCCAAGAGGCCAACAAAGGCCAAACATCCGCGCTAGAACCCAACATTTCACAACCGACGACAGAATCGACATCCTAAACCGATTATTACATCAAAAGAAACCAGGAAACTGAAGGAAGCCTAGCAGCAACTAGAAGAACAGCAACGCCAGGGTCGCCACAACAATAGTTTTCTTCATTCCAGCCTCGCAACATTGATCTTCCATAGAAAGATAAGGACGATTAATTTTCTTACATAATTAGAAAGATAATTAAAAAAGCCACATGCGGCTACGCCCGAAATACACAAGGGCAAAAGAAGAAGGAAGACAAGGATCTGGCTCGCTGATCTCTACTTTCTTGATGCATTGCTGCAGGCCGCGGGAACTAGTCTCCGCGGCGAGCGGTGATGAGCTCTTTCTTGTCCTCAAGACGCTGCTTGAGAACATCCACGGATTCCTCCACTAGCCTTTGGCGCTCGTTGCGGAGCATGTCATTCTCGTCCATAAGTTTCTTGATGATGACACCGGTCCTCTTCAACAAGGCACTGGTCTCCTCCTGCTGGTCTGCACTTCAGAGGATCTTCTCCCTCAGCAGGTCGCACTCGGCCCGGAGCCTCTCATTGCCCTCCCTTAGTTGTCGGATGACGCCGGTAGCCTGTTCAAACGAGGCTTTCACGTCGTCCTGCAACCTCACCAAGCCGGAGATCTGATCCATCTGGCTATGGACGATCGCATGCATGCGCCTGTAACAGTCGTCGCCTGCTCGCGAGAAATTTTCCCAGGCCGCCGCGGCATGGCGTGACATCTCTGCTGCATTCGTGGCGCGGCGGGACATCTCTGCTGCTTCCGCGGCGCGGCCGGACCAGTCTGCTGCATCGACGGCGCGGCGGGACCTCCGTGCTGCTTCAGCGGCGCGACGGGACCTCTGTGCTGCTACTTCCGTGCGGCGGGACATGTCGGCTGCTCTCGCAGCAAGGTGGGACATCTCTCGTGCTTCCGCTTCCATGCTCGCCTCTCCCTGGTAGCAGTCTCTCAACCCAGAACTCACGCTGGCCATGGCAGACGCAAGGGAAGGATGCTGAAATACTTTTTGTTTTTGTGGATGAGGAGTTGAGGAGGAATGTGCAGTCATCTTGGCATACTAGTATTTATAACCAAGTACTAATACGCTCCTAAGTGGGAAACCGTTTAGGTTGTGATCGGTGTGAACAGGTTTGGAATTCAATATACCAGCGTGGTACTAATAAGCTCCTAAGTGGGAAACGGTTTAGGTTGTGATCGGTGTGAACGGGTTTGCAATTCAGTATAGTGTGGAGTAATTTGGAATATGACGAGATGCAAGCTCAAAAACTTGTACTCTGAGTTTAGTAGTACGTTATACAGGAAGAGAAGAGGTGCACGCACGCACTCGTCCTCTCACACACGCGTCTGTTTTTTCTCGAAAAGGAGGATGATGACCCCCGGCCTCTGCATCTGGGAGTCACACATGCATCTGTAGCTACGAATTTTAGTGTTCTCGACCATCCGATTGGCTCTATCATGGATGTACCTATATACTAAAACATGTCTAGATACATCTATATTTTGACAAATGGAAGGCATGTATATTATGGAATGGAGGGAGTGCTTGTCATCAAAAATGGATAAAAAGGGACGTGTCTAGAACTAAAATACGTCTACATACATCTCCTTTTATCCATTTTGATGACAAGTAGTACTCTTACCCAAAGGAACTTTATACCCAACAGACACAAAATATACGTTCGACTATTGGAAATTACTGATCTGATGTCGAAGTAATTGCTGCAGTGCCACCAAAACCCACCATTTCTTAAGCTGAAGTAGACCAAGGTAATCCCTATATTAGCATATTACTAAGATAAACAGAAGGCACTGTTGAAACATTTAGGACGTGAGCTTGTCAATCTGAATGTGGAGGGACACAAGATTAGCCCCGGCCAGCAGCTTGGGCGGAACTGTCAAGAAGGTCAGCTCCTACACGTCAACATCGTCGGGATCCTTGCTGCTTGTCACCTCCATTTCCACCTTGACGGCGTCGGTCATGCCTTTGGGCTCCCCCGGTGGGCCGTTCGCCCACAGCTTGGCCAAGTAGTGCGGCAGTGGGGACGCCCCCGCTCTGATGCAGACGACCGACACGGCGATAGGCGCGCCGATGTCAAGCATGCCGCCGACCAGGAAAAACATGCGGCAGTCCTCCTCTGCGAACAGCAAGAGCCGTGGCTCCGACAGTGGCACTTGCAGCTGGAGCACCTTGCCGTACTGGATCCTGTGCACGGGCATGGGATGTGCGGTGCTGATGTGGTGGTAGAGCGCCGGCGGCGGGCCTTCGTAGCCGCAGACGGGCACGGGGCATTTGCAGGGCGCGAGCGGACACACGCTCTGGTGATCGGCGAGCTTGTGGTAAGTGACGTAGAACCCACAGCCTTCGTGCGGGCACTCCACCCTTACTGACGAAAGGACAGAGTCCACTGCCGTGTTCCGCATGTCGAAGCCACTGCCGCGCTCGCACTTCTAGCACTGCCGCTGGTTCCCGGGGCGCTCGACGCGGCAGTCCGCGCAGGACAGGTGCCCTCCCTTGCACTGCAGAAATCAATCCAACAACACATCAATCAAGAAACCTGCACCTTGCTCAATCAGCTGAACGGATGAGGTGCATTCGAACCTCGTACACTGGAGGCGTCAAGGGGCGGAGGCACAAGGGGCAGTGGAGCACGGTGAGGTCCATCGAGACTTAGAGAGCTCCATCGCCGGGTCCTGTTCCTGTTCGGTCTGCATGATCTCGCCCTCCTCGTGCACAACCATCCTTCAAGGTGCATTAAATCAACTATTGCAAGTACTATCAAAAGAAGAGTCACGACATGCATGCATGCATTGTAATTAATGCATCGGTAAACGCAAATTATTGAAATATATCGAGTGCAGTGCTTTGATGTGTCGCGTCAACTCGTACATCTACGAGAAGTTTGATTATCCTCTCCCTCGCGAACTTAACTGCACCTGCCTTTGGCTGTATACAGGTTGGCCACACACCTGTCGGGCCCACCTGTCATACACGCAAAGACAGGAGCGTCCCTCCCTCGCCCATGAGCGTGGTGGCTGGCAAGACTAGGAGAAGCTTTCGCTACACGCTCTCCCTCCCGCACGCGGTGGACATGCAGCAGTTCAATCGGTGCCAGATGGCCAGAAGCCTACTGTAGTACTCCTCCAGTGCAGTAGTACACCATCATTGTTCGACTTCCCAAAGAGGCGAAGAGCCAAGCGCAGCCCGGACGCTCGTGTGGCAGTTTCATGTGTAGAGTAGTCTAGATAGCGTGTACCTTGCCTATAAGCTTAAAATCGTTGGGGTCGGCTCCATGCTATGTGGCCGTCTCGAAGTTTTTTTTTAAATTAAAATAGTCTTCTGGCCCTACCTGTCACCCTGGTGATTGTAGTTCGCAAGCTCATCTGGTCAAGACATGAATATATATTTTAATTTGTTTTTTTTCGAAAAGGGGGGACTCCCCGGCCTCTGCATCAGAACGATGCATAGGCCACATATATTTTAATTTATGGTGGGTAAATGTTAGAGGTTGCAGCAAATATATTGTACACTGCGGGTCTTTCAGCCAAGTTTAGAGGCAAGCATGTGGGGCCAGTGCTATGATGTGTCGCGTCAACTCGTAGAACGAGGAGAAGCTTGATTTTACTACACGCCTTCTCCCTCGCCCATGCGCGCGGTTGCTTGCAAACGAGGACAGGCTTTTGCTTAGTAGTAGTACTTCCACAACAAGCTATCTGTCCCGCTCATGGTGGACGGACATGCAGCAGTGGATTCGACACTGTATAAGCAGCAGTAGTAACATCATTGTTCGTCTTCTCGAAGAGGCGAAGAGCCAAGCGCAAACAGAATGTTGCAGTTGCGAACATTGGAGCACGCATATAGCCAGGCTCTTGCATGAGACAAAATTGCTATGTGAGCCCACTATTGTACTAGTACGTACAACTACTTGCTAGTATAGCCCTGTAAACCAGAAAGGAGTATTTGCCCTTCTAGAGATTTCAACAAGTGACTAGACTACACCGAGACGGAGTACATATGGAGCAAAATGAGTGAATCTGCACCGCAAATAAATACGTACTAGTTCTATCATTTTCCTCTCCAAGGTCCACAATATTGAGTATACTGACTAGTCTCTTTTTGACATGCATTTACGTTTTTTGACACAGTACAGACGCAAGCGCTCATATACATGCGCATACACTCACCCCTATGAATGCACACACGCGCGGCACTATATCATCTTGAAATTTGCGAAGTCACCATAGGCACCTCGTCGGGTCCATAGTTGCTTGAATGCCAAGGAGGAAGAGGGTAGCGGTTCCCGAGACATTGAACGGTCAATGATGCATCCTCAATTACATGAAGAGGGAATTAATTGGAGAAGCAGACTAGAGCCAGCACGATGTGAATGCAACAGAGTTTGGAATCTCATATAATAAAGGCACCCCACCACTCCAATCCATCTACTCCCAAGTCTCTACGCAACACTGCTCACTCCAATCCAAGACCAAGTGACCAGAAGCCACAAGCACCTTTGGAGGCGATGGACGCGAGCGGCAGTCGGCTGTGCCAAATCATCCAGGGCGCCGGCCTGCGGCCCCGCACCGTGCAGCGTTTCCAGACGGTGCTGGCGACCGCAGGCATCGTAGCCCTCGCCGACGCCAGCTTCGCCTCTCGCATGGATGACATGATGGTCAACTCCATCTGTAAGTTCACCACCATCAAGAAGCGCACGAACGACCTTGCCGTACTGCTCCAGCCCGTGCGCCCAGGATCCTCATTGCCTGCCACCCTCATCGGCCTACATGGTGACGAACTCTTTCAAGCCCTGGTGGCCCTGCAGGTGCCGGAGGTCGCAATGAAGAATGTGCACCTCAAAGCCGCTCTCGCCGCGCAGTGCCTCGCCATGCAAGAAACCGTCGACCTGCACATCCACGTCTACGAGGAAATCGTCTACATAGGCCACTACAAGGCAAACGAGGACAGAAAGACATTGGCCTTCTTCCAGCGGCTGGAATATTTGGACGCCATTGTTCAGAAGCACGTCAACCTGGCCACGGAAGCCGCTGCTACTTAGGCACCGTTCGGTGGGCCGGCGCCCTGAGTCGAGGAGGTGGACGTCGTCAATGGATGCATCTCTTCTTCTTGCCTCCTGTAACCAGCACTGCATCGCCTCGTGGCCTTAATGTTTTATTAGTATAGTACTCCCTCCGTTCCCAAATATAAGTCTTTCTAAAGATTCCAGTAAGTGACTACTACATACGGAGCAAAATGAGTGAATCTACACTCTAAACTATGTCTTCATACATCTGTATGCTGTATTCCATTTGAAGTAGTATCTAAAAAGGCTTATATTTATGAACGGAGGGAGTATATGGGATTTTTTATTCCAGTCGTAACGTTTTCACTGTGAGGTGCGGCCGCAGTTGAGCAAACCCACCCCACCCACCGGGCGTCGGCCGAGATTAGAGCAAGTACAATAAGGTGATGTAGGCAGGCTGTAAGACATTAAATATTATATTCTTGCTTAATTGGAAGAGAGAGAAGAGGAGAGAGAAGAGAAGCGGGCTACTAGTTAACAGCCGGCTGCAGCACGTGCTCCTAGGTACTTTGTGAGAGAGTGGAATGGGCCATGTATCAACAAAGTAGTACTCCCTCCGTCCGGAAATACTTGTCATCAAAATGAATAAAAGGGGATGTATCTAGATATATTTTAGTTCTAGATACATTCCTTTTTGTCCATTTAGACGACAAGTATTTTCGGACGGAGGGAGTACATATTTATATCTACCTATTGTACTTGTTAGCTATAAACTTGACTATATGTGACATGGAAACATCATATAGCAGCTGGCTATATTATTAACCATGCTCTTAGAGAGTAGAAGAGAGAAACGAGGGAGGAGGGATAGCTATAGCACGGACGCTATTGTCAGATGGGACTTGTGTTTACAGAATAGGAGTACTGAGCACTCGTGCCTCTTTTTTTGAGGGAAAAATTAGTCGTATGTCTAGTACCACTAGTTGGGTGCGTGCGACCTATAGCTGTCATCACTTTAGGTCTACTTTTGGAACCGTGGCTACGCTTCACAATACATATTTTTCACGCATTTATCCTCCTATATGTACTCCTAGGCTATTTCCACGTGCTCCCATTCTCCGACATGTGGGACATAGAGAATCTGGTCCGTAGTGGATGCACGACTCGGAGCATATGCCGGGGTACTTTACATTTCAGACCTCACTTATTACATGCAAACCCCCCGCAGAAGAATAAATAAATCAATGAATTACTACATGAAACCGGATTATTTTCGTGGAAACCGGAGCACGTTCATTAAATTTTGGACATAACATGTTTATAAAAAATGACCGGACCTAAACCAGTCTAAGGGCCTCTTTGTTTTTTCCTGAAAAAAAGGGCCTCTTTGATTCGCAGGATACTGAAAACACAGGAATGGGGAAAGTATGATGGTGATGAACCGAGACGAGGTGAACTCTAACTCAGTTAGAGGTTAGAGTTAGATTCTAACCCTGAACTAACTCTAAACCAAAGAGGTGTATGGATGGCAGGGTTAGATTGACAATAAATGCTCTGTCTCAATCATTTGACTACTTTGGACCCTATTTTTAGTCAGACTAAAATAAGTCCCTTGGATCCAAGCACCCTCTTGGTGTGGCCGGCTCTTCTGTGGCCTCCTCCCGCTCACAATTGACATAAACGAACCATCTATACAATCAAGCATGCAAAACATGATAATTTTTACTTTTTCCATACAAATGAGATATCCCACTTAAACATACAAGTCGTCAATCCAGCTTCACAAAATAAAAAAACACTTCATGAAACAAAGAATGAGCTAACTCATCACGGAAGTTGTTCACGATAGGGAGGGAGCCCGGAGCCCCTCACGCACCGAGGGAGGAGCTCGCCATCGTCGCTCTGGAGGAAGGCTCTGCAGGTCCCAAGCCCCGGGAACCCCTCCGACGCCGGCCCTTGCGAGTTGAGGTCGACACCGGCATGGGTAGCAGGGCCACTTGCCGCCGACTGGGAACTTAATCTTTGGGCCTCTATAAATAATGCAAGCGTGTAACTAAAATACCTAGAAAGGTGAACTGAATCTTTGGGCCTCTAGAAATAATGCAAGCCTGAAACTCAAATACCTAGAAAGGTGAACTGAATCTTTGGGCCTCTAGAAACAATGCAAGCCTGAAATTGAAATACCAAGAAAGGTGAACTGAATCTTTGGGCCTCTACAAATAATGCAAGCCTGAAATTGAAATACCTAGAAAGGTGACCTGAATCTTTGGGCCTCTAGAAAGATTTATTACCTCCTCAAGCAGCATCAAACAATTCCATGCGTGCACCACAAATCTATAGCAAGTTTGATCAGGATCTACTTTTCCAAATCAGAATTAGCGCTAGAGCAAGCAAGATCAATGATATGGCTGTGAGACAGAGAAGGAACGAACAAACTCACCCCTCCCGCGACCTCCCTGGTAGATGCGCCGCCGCCGCGCACGACAGAGGGAGAAAAACGACTGGTGAAGGGGGAGCGGGGCGACCTTCGAAGGTCGGAGGGAGAGGGCGGCCAGAGTAGGTCAGTGGAGGCCGGAAGGAGAGGGCGGCCGGAGGAGAGAGAGGGCGAGCGGCGCTTGGGCGGGCGGCCCTATGGGGAGCAGAGAGGAGTCGTGTGAGAGGGGGGGGGAGCGATCTGGTGCGGGCAGGTGAGATTTTTTTAGTTCTCTTTTAGTGGGCCCAGGATAACTAACCCAATTAGAACCTCTCCACCGGGCTAGTTTTTTTAGCTGGGTTAGAGCAAACTAGCTCAAACTAACCGCTCTTGTTTCGATAATTTGAGGCTATTTCAACCCAAACTAGCTCTAACTCAGGGATCCAAACAAAGAGGAGTGTTACTATACATGCTACAGTGTGGACCGTAGCACATTGTATTTTATGGCCATATCACCACATTATTGTTTTCTACTGCTGGTTCACGGGGCTACCGTGGTTCGCACGGCTGGTTCACTGGGTTGCCGTGGTTCGCACTCCTCCGACCTACGTAGTACTCCCTCTGTTCCTAAATATAAGTCTTCGTAGATATTTCACTGTGGACCACATACGGATGTATATAGATGCATTTTATGTGTAGATTCACTCATTTTTCTCCGTATGTGGTCCATAGTGAAATCTCTCCAAAGACTTATATTTAGGAACGGAGGGAGTAGTATAGTACTAGTATATACCATAGCATTCTTTGATCCTTCTTACTACTCCGACATGTGGGAGAGCCAGCATCCGGGTCGATGTGTCGTGCACCAGATTAGAGTGCGGAACGGAAGGGGGGCATCACCCCGGTCGGAGCGCCAGGAATTCATGACTATAGTGAGTGGTCATATCACAAGTCTTTCCAGCAGTAACGCGCCGTCAAAATTGCACAGCCCCACTCGCTCACCCTCCTCGCCTCTCTGTCAAACCGCCTACCCGAAAACTGCCGCGGGTACTGCCCGGGAAAAGCCCCGCCCTCAACTTTTAACTACGCGAAAATAGTTCGAGCTTGTTCATTCTATATAAATACAGTACTTACTGTATGTTTATTCACCCGTGGGGTTGTTCAATGAATGGAGGGGCGGGGAGCACAAGTGAACAATACTACCTCTGTCCGGGTTTATTGGTCCCCATTGTATTTCGTGCCAAATTTTGACCATAGATTAAACTAAGAAAATGTTCACGCATGTCACCAAACATTATATTTTTCAAAACTATGTTCAAATACGAATCCAATGAGATAATTTTTCTTGACATGCATTAACATTTTGTTAGTTAAATCTTTAGTCAAAATTTGGCACAAACTATAAAAGGGACCTATAAACCAGGACGGAGGTAGTACTATAGTAGTAGTAAGTAGGAGTCGTAGAGTAGTCACCTTAAATAGAGAGTTTCTTTTCTTTAATGCCACGTACACAAATTGAAACGCTTGTTGTGGAGATAAAAAAGATAATCACTCCACTATATATGGATGCAGGGGCCTGAGCACTTGTTTTACTAGGGTTGCTCTCTTCATTCTCTCATCCTCTCCTGATATAAACAAGACAGCGGTAGCGACATTTTCTCTCTGCTCACCGCTAGTCATAGATCCGGCCGGATCCCTTCGGCCGGTGTGTGTAGAGGACTAAAAGGTGCATCGTTCACGCGGTCATCACCGCCGAGGGAGGAAACCCACAGCTGCCGGAGGGGCCCGATCCTCTGCCTGTGCCGTTCTCTCTGACACAGCGCTGGCTCGGGAGGTCCTCCGACTCTTCTTCCTCCCTGCCGTATTGTCCGCAGATCCGACCTGCCGCCGCCGACATCCCGTCGACCCTTAGGTATAAGTTCTTCGAAAGCGGCCTTGCTCTACTGCCCCAGCTCCCCACGTGTCTGCATGTGCATCTTTTTCTATTCCCATCAGCTCTTCCAAAGCCACCTAAATTTTTAGTATTATTAGAGGTAAAGCTACTTCATGCATTCGAATGTAGGGCTTTGTTCAAACAATGAAGAAAGGGGGCGAAAGTTGTAGCATGAATCTAGGACTTGATTCAAAGAGGAAATAATATGATGAAAGTAGTAGAGACCGGATACCCTACCGGTCTCTTGGTTGAAAAGGGAAATAATGGGAAAACGCAGTACAAACTGGATAAGGAACATATCTATCATTGGTTGAAAAAAGGATAGAAAGTGGCGGCTAGTGGACAAGTCAACAGAGTATGTCCAGGATTAGATTTGCTGTCATCACATAGTAAAAGGTCTCCAGGATTAGATTTGCTGCCCTCACATAGTAAAAGGTCTCAGGATTAGATTTGTATATGTTTTGTATATTCTTATTGACCAGCAACTGTTTACTTTCTATCATTTTGTGCAGATAGGGATATCCATTTCACCTTGTTGCTATTGTGACCTTTTGGTGAACTCAACAAAACACTTTTTTGGAATGAGTGTCTTGTGCAGTTCAACTAAAATGTCACGTTGGCAACATCTCTCAATTTTGGTGGAACTGCACAAAATGGTTAAACTAAAGTGAAAGCACGCTCTCTTGTCTCCTTGTTCGTGCTTATGCAAACATGTTGTGCAAACAGGAATACTCTACTACAGATGTTGTGACGGTCAAGAGCAACATCTCTCAATTTTGGTGGAACTGCACAAAATGGTTCAACTAAAGCGAAATCATGCTCTCCTGTCTCCTTGTCTGTGCTATGCAAACATGCTGTGCAAACAGGAATACTCTACTACAGATGTTGTGAGGGTCAAGAGCATTCGCCAAGTTCTTCGATTGTATGACATGGCTAGCCAAGATGGATTTAATCCCGATATTCACTTTATCAAAAGGCTCTAATGGGTTGGTTCTGAATCTTGCAAGCTGGGAATCAGTGAGATGTGTAGGCATCTTTGTTGTACTTATTATTTGAATCTTATTTGTTGGTTCTAAATCTTGCAAGTTGGGAATCAATGAGACGTGTAGGCATCTTTGTTGTACTTATTATTTGGATCTTATTTGTTAGTTCTGAATCTTGCAAGCTGGGAATCAATGAGATGTGTAGGCATCTTTGTTGTACTTATTATTTGGATCTTATTTGTTGGTTCTGAATCTTGCAAGTTGGGAAACACGGCATGATGATGCAGAGGACAACAACCATAACAAATAATTCAAACTTGGTAGTATTATCTTTGTGAAAGTGCGACAAATGTGCTGATCGTGTGCGTCCTGAGAATAATAATTCTAATTGTTGTGCATGTTGATCCCGTGGCACTGATAGAACGAGCCAATGCATCGCTTGTTTTAAGTATAAATTTCTACTAAAGCTAATTAAATTTAAGTAAAGTGACCACTAACTCCTGTTATTACAGTACCAATACAGACCTGCTCGTGAACCGACGTGTGGCCGGAGTAGGTTTCTTAATGGAGGCGTTTGAATGTGCCGAGGGTGCATCTTCTGCCGGGCGTGCAGTGGACGAGGGAGAGGTAGTAACTATTGTCGCCTGTACACACTCATCTTACTGTTGAATCCAGTTCCCCAAGAGCTGAAAAACGAACTGCTGCCGCCGCCTACACACTCGTTCACTTGAAGAGACTCCAATGGCGATCCGAGGGGTGAGCCTGCTGGATATGGACTTCAGCAAGGAGTTAGTTCGCCGTTCAGTCCTATGGCTGCACCAAGTTGAATGTGATGTACACCAACGATATGGACTCAGTGAAGCTCTGCCTCGCCTCAGTCCTATGGCTGCACCAGGTTCTGGAGCATTCGCCCGTTTCATCGGCAGCGCCGACTGCACCTTCGCTACGGTGGAGAGAAGGAAGAACGCGACGATTCGGCCATCTGGTGCAACAAGCTTGTCAACATCGAGAAGCAATACAATATCATCAGCAACGGGTAGGAGAAGGACTCCGTGGTTGACCTCGCCGAGACCATCATCGACCCCTAATATGCTACATGAAAGAAGACGACCTGAACACGTGGGAGGTACTTCTGAATCTAGCCTACATAACCTACGCGGCCAAGGACGCATACGCATGCTACGACATGTACAGGCAGATCTTGGACATGAGGGCGTGTCTGCTTCCCGTAACCGACGAGTACACGGACAGCCGCAGCGTCATGATCAAGCGTGCCAGGAAGGTCTAGATGTTGTACTTTATCTGTTTACAAGCACCTTTATCATCTGAGTGTTTCATGCATTAGCCTATGTGTCGTTATTATCTGTTTTGTCCGAAATATTTCTTTTAAGAACCCATTAACCTGATTGCTTTTTTTAGTGGCTATTTGCTAATTATATAAACTAGTTCACTTGTCCGTAAAAAAACTAGTTCACTCAGCTGTCGTGCTTTGAATCTCCTTCCTCCCAACATATTCCTCTCCTCAGGTGGACCCAGCAGGTCTCTGAATTTTCTCCCACTTTCTTTTTCGATGTAAACTGAGTTTTCTCCCAATACTTTCCCCTAGAACCAACTCAACTGTCCCACGTCTAGCCTAAAAAATAATAATACCCCACGTACTATTAACTCATCAAATTAAAATGATATTTTATTTCGTAAGTTAAAAGTTCTTACAAAATAATAATAATAATTGTTTATATATAACTTGCCAAGTTAGCTCCTAGTTATTGCGTACATAAGCTTGCAAAGATTTTACTGATGTGCAATCATGTGTTTATGTTTTTATAACATTTCTCCATCTAGCCCAACATGATATTTTCACCCAACCCAGCAAGTCCGCGGATTTCGAGAAAAATGAAAATGGGATTTAAACGGGCTGCATAGATGCTACATCATTGTTTCACCCAGCCCACCAAATGGACTAAAAAACAAATGGACTGGCTGACATGTGGGCCAGTAGGTCGAAGCCTAAGAAGGCGTTGGATTTACATCCAACGCCGGCATTCTTCTTCAATCTCTCGTCTTCTTCCCCCAGCGCTGCCGGAACCGCCTGCTCTAGCCTTCGGCGTCCAGCGGCGTTGTTTTGCACTCCTCAGCGAAACGCTACCCCGCCGACGGCCAGGCCATCCCTCCACTCCGCACCTCCTGTTATTCTCTGCCGAGTGTAGGCCCACCCCGCACCCGAACCAGTCAAGTTTCCCACTCCTCTCCTTCTGCGACTCCACTACCTCGTCTTCCCCATCTCCGAGTCGTTCTAGTCTGGGGCCTTGCCGTCGTCCACCGCCTCGATGCGCTCGGCGCGGCGTGGTCAACATACGAGAGTCATCGGAAGAGGACTGTACGTGGAGAGCTTGACGGCTAGGACCCACGAGGTCCATGGTTGCACGCAAGGAAAGTTCCTCCTTATTACGCACTATACGTGGGAAGGGCTTCTGTATTTTGCGAAAAAAACGTCCCCCCCCCCGCTGACAGGTCGGACCCACCAGCTATATCTTCGCACGCAAGGAAGTGCCTCCTTATTACGCACCAAAAAATGAATACCCCCTGCTAGCTGGGACCAACCATAGTGGGTGGCTGACTTGTGGACCTACTAAGTTGACGAGGATGGAGGGCTTTGTCAACTTAGTAAATATGAACGATTCTAGCTCCAGTGACCGTACGATGTCCATCCAACGGCCATAGTGCTTCTTCAACATCTGGTCTTCTTGCTCCAGCCGCCCAAAGCAGCGCCGGTTGTGCCGCGTGCTCCTGCCTCTCATGGCCGGCTGTGATGCCGCGGAGGCCTCACCGCCCCCTACTACTCCCACCGCTGGCCCAGGGTATCCCTCTACTCAACCACACCCCCTGTTATTCTGCGGCGACAGCAGCCTCACGCCGCAGCCGAACCAGTGAACCCTCGTACTCCTCTCCGCGTGGGCATCCACTGCCGCGTCTTCCTTGGCTCCTCATCGTCCCCTTCCTAGGCCTCGCCGTCGTCCGCCGCCTTGGTGCTCTCGGCTCGGCGTGGTCAATGTGGTCAACGACCGACTTCCATCGGAAGAGTACTGTACGTGGAGAGGCTGACAGCTGGGTCCAAGGCCATAGCCCAGTTCTTTTGTGATTTGCCAAGTAAGCCGCTTTGTCAGGCCTGTTGGGCTGCAAATCTTTCAAGACGAGGAGAGCTTCATTCGGCTGGCCGAGAAAATGGCCTATCAGTAATGAGAAATGGGCTGTACATTTTTAAAACACATCAAACTGGCAATTAGTTTCAAATATCTTTTTTCATTTCGAGATTTTAAATTACATTAATTTTTACGCGTGGAGAATTTGTTGGATTTTATATTGATATAAATTTATTTTTAAAATCAGTTTGAATGTGAGTCGAAATTTCGGGATTAAAAACAGTTCGGACCGCACCAAAATATGCAAAATTTCGTATAATTTTTTAACCGTGGCCACAATATGGGCTGTAATGCTAACAAAAAGAATATGGGCTCCAAACAAAACCTTAAGAATTAGCAAATGGGCTGTAAATTATTAGAAATAATGGCAGATGGGCTGTATGCTGTTTTCCATAGATTTGAGGCTTTCCTAAAAAAAGGTTGACGCACAAGTAGTGACTGTTGGATGGCCATCCAATGACCGTCGTGCTTCTTCAATCTTTGCTCTTCCTGCTCCAGCCACTCAAACAAGTGCCGGTGGGACTGCCTGCTCCCTCCTCCCCGCGGCCGGCTGTGCTGCCGCGCAGGCCTCACCGCCCCACCGTACTCCCATCGCTGGCCTACCCATCCCTCTACTCACCCACACCTGCTGTTATTCTCCGGCGGCGGCAGACGAACCAGTAAACCCTCGTTTAGTCGTACTCCCCTCCGTGTGGGAAACAACTGCGGAGTCTTCCCTGCCTCCGTGTCGTTCCCTTCCTAGGCCTCGCCATCGTCTACCGCCCTGGTGCTCTCGGCGCAGCCTGGTCAACGTGGTCAACGACCGATATGCATCTGAAGTGGACTGTACGTGGAGAGGCCGACAGCTGGGTCCACGGCCGCACGCAAGGAAATGCCTCCTTATTAGGCGCAAAATAATGATTCCTCCACCTGACATCGGGGACCCACCGAAAGGGCCTCAGTATTTTGCGAAAAAAACGTTACCGCCGTTGACAACTCGGACCCACCAGCTATATCTTCGCACGCAAGGAAGTGCCTCCTTATCACGCACAAAAAAAATGAATACTCCCCCTGTTAGCTGGGACCCAGTATAGTGGTAGGCTGACTGTGGGCCTACTAAGTTTACGGGGACGGAGGGCTTTGTGAACTTAGTCAATATGCATGATTCTAGCTCCAATGACCGTACAATCCAACGGCCGTAGTGCTTCTTCAACCTCTGGTCTTCTTGCTCCAGCCGCCCAAACCAGCGCCGGTTGTGCCTCGTGCTCCTGCCTCCCGTGGCCGGCTGCGATGCGGCGGAGGCCTCACCGCCCCTACTACTCAAACAGCTGGCCAGGCCATCCCTCTACTCACCCACACCCCCTATTATTCTGCGGCGATGGCAGCCTCACACCGCAGCGAACCAGTGAACCCTCGTACTCCTCTACGCGTGGGCATCCACTGTCGTGTCTTCCCCGGCTCCGCGTCGTCCCCTTCCTAGGCTTCGTCATCGTCCACCGACCTGGTGCTCTTGGCGCGGCGTGGTCAACGTGGTCAAGGAATGGCTTCCATCAGACGTGGACTGTACGTGGAGAGGCTGACAGCTGGGTCCACGGCTGCCGCAAGGAAGTGCATCCTTATTACGCGCAAAATAATTATTCCTCCACCTAACAGCAGGGACCCACTGGACGGGCCACCATATTTGCCAAAAAAACGTTTCCCCCTGACTGCTGGGACCCACCAGCTACACCTTCGCACGCAAGGAAGTGCGTCCGGGCAAAAAAAAAATGATTCGCCCCCCTGACTGCTGGAACCCACCAGCTACATCTTCGCACGCAAGGAAGTGCGTCCAGGCAAAACAAAAAACGGTTCGCCCCCCTGACTGCTAGGACCCACCAGCTATATCTTCGCACGCAAGGAAGTGCCTGACAGTCGGGACCCACCTGGTCGAAGCGTACGTAGTGTTGTCATTCTGGTCGTGAACGTGTACGTACATATATACTGGTGGATGTAGAGGCGCGCACGTGTCGTAGTAGAGGCGCGCACGTAGCATGTACACGTACGTACAGCAGCGAGGGTGCAAGAAAGAAAATACGACCACGTACGTACATACAGGCAGGGTCTCTAACGCCTATCGTGCATACGTACATGGCTGGGTCGGAACGGAGAAACAGTGTCGTCATCGTGTTCATGGGGAGCCAACCAGCTGGGTCGGAACGGAATGCGTGGTCGTGTTCATCGGGAGGGCTTGGACGGAACTGGCGATGGAAACGAGGCCTGGCGTACCGCACAAAGGAGGAAACGGCCTTGTGTTCGACTGACCACGTTCGAAACGGGGTCCTGTTGATCGGGAGGGCCTGGCGTACCGCAAAACGGAGGAAACGGACCTCCTACGGTCGAAACGGGGGTCCTGTTGATCGGGAGGGGTGTGGCGTACCGCAAAACGAAGGAAACGGACCTCCTTGATCGGGAGGGGTGTGGCGTACCGCAAAATGGATGAAACGGACTTGTGTTGGAGCGCTACGGTCAAAACGGGGGGGAGGGGTGTGGCTTACCGCAAAATGGGACTCCACGGGATACTGTTCATCTCCACTGTCGACCTCCTCCAGCCTCCACGGGCTACCGTCGACCTCCTCCAGCCTCCACCGCGCGCTACTCCACCGGCTACTGTTCGACCACCCCTCCACGGGCACCCCTCCACCGTCTACTGTTCATCCAGCCCTCCACACCACGGGGTCCTGTTCAACCACCCCTCCACAGCCACCCCTCCACCGTCTACTGTTCATCCAGCCCTCCACACTACGGGGTCCTGTTCAACCACCCCTCCACGACCACCACTCCACCATCTACTGTTCATCCAGCCCTCCACACCACGGGTTCCTATTCATCCAGAGGCAATGCCACCGCTCACTGTTCATCCAAACCCCCCGCAACGCTCACTGTTCATCCCAGAGGCAGCATCGATCGGCTTCAGTTAGCAGTAGCAGCGAAGGAATCGCTCCATCGGGTTCAGTTAACAGCCATCGATCGATCGCTCGGGTTCAGTGACGCGTAGCCTGCAGTACAATCGCTCGGGTTCAGTTAGAGCCGAACGCCTCGCTCGGGTTTAGTTAGAGCCAACGCCTCGCACACACGCGCGTACGTATGACAGAAACGCGCATCGCTCCGCCCCGACCTCCCACCGTAACCGGCAACTCCCTGAAATTTTCCTCCCCCTCGCTTCTACCACGGTTTTTTCCTTCATGGACGGCCCAAAGAATGTCATGCAGCTGCGTCTCCGGCCCGCCCAGGATGAAAGCCCATTTTCTGTCATGATTTTTTGTCATAGAAGTAGGAGACTACCACATCTATGATGATACCGGGTTTTGTCACAATTATCGTCATAGAAGTGTCATATGTATGACAGAAAAAAATTCGTTCGGCCCAAAATGTCACGGATGTGTCTTTTTTTTGTAGTGACCACATGAGGTTTTTGGATAGAACTACAAAATTTGTTTATTGTAGTTTTGCTCGAGTGATAGACTTCCTTTCCTTTAACCTCTTAGGTTAAATATTCAAGATAAAACTTGCCACAACCTAGCAATTATCAGGACAGGTAACCAATCCAAGTTACTAGAAATATCATGACAAGAACCGATCCTGTAGGTATGAGAAATTTCACGACAAGACATAATTAGCAAGATGAGAACCAACCCTAAGTACTAGAAAAATCATTCTAGCACCAGCCACCGTCGACGCTGTCTCGGCAGCACCGACCATAAAAGTTTTGATCTATAAGAAGGCCAAGCTAGTGTGGTATGCCGAGGAAGAAAAGGATATTTCCAAAGTACCTATCTGGCCTCTGTGTAGCTACTAAATGGGTTATATCAGTTACACAGGGGACCCCCAGCGGACAAGGAAAGTAATATGAATTGTTTAAGCCACTGGGTATGTGATAGATGGGTTATGTAAGTTACATATGGGACCGACAAGGAAAAAGGAAAGTAATACAGAAACCTTCTCCCATACCAAATCACATAGGTGTGGAATCCACATACAATATACCCTTTGTGTCTCTCTTCCATCGCCCTTATCTAGTAATATTGTTTATCTACTACCTACATATGAGTTTCCTTCTTGGACCATTAAGCCAAATAAGCTTATTCGTAAGAAGTGAGCTATGCCTAGGCAGTTCCTGGTGTCTCCATATGGGTTACTCTGAAACGGAGGCTGGAGTCCTTGTGGGTGATATGGTTGCACTGGAAACATATTCACAAGCAAAAGCATTAGACGATTGTCCTGTCTCAGTCTGCAAAGTAGCTGCCACTACTATGAGTGCCTCTGTTTACCCCATTGATTGCCATGCAACACGCTAATGACGAATGACTCACCACGGGAATGGCTAGAACCAAATACGTCCCATGTCGAGGAGCCATTTGACATGTTTGCATATGAGCTTGAGGAGCAAGAGGGCCGCTGTGTCACACCCGACTACAGTGATGATGACCCAGAAATGGCATCTCTGAATAGCATTCCACCACCATGGGAACCCACACCACGCACTCCAGATGTAGATGGATGATCCATCCCTGTGGGAAGACTGGTAGGGTTAAAAGACGCAACATTGGCGAACAGCTGATTGCTACTTGTGAGTTGCGCTAGGATTTTCCCAAAGAGGAAGGGTGAAGCAATATAGTAGCAGATAGTATTTCCCTCAGTGAGTACCAATTTCATCGAATCAATAGAATAAGCACGCAAATTCCTGGTAAGTAATACCTACACACACAAGAGCAAATACTTGCACCCAACACGGGCAAGAGGGATGTCAATCCCCTTGAACTCGTTACTTGCAAGGATTAAATCTGATAGTGATAGATAGACAAATGGAAAACTAAAATAAAAAGAGTAAAATTGCAGCAAGGTAATTTTTTCTAGTAATATGATTTAAATAGACCCCGGGCCATAGTTTTCACTAGAGGCTTCTCTCATAAAAATAGCATACGGTGGGTATAAAAATTATTGCTGGGCAATTGATAGAAAAGTGCATAGTTATGATGATATTCATGGCAATGATCATGTATATAGGCTTTATGTTCGTGACAAGTAGACCAAAATGATTTTGCATCTACTACTGTTATTCCACTAATCGAACGCTATCTAGCATGCATCCACCGGTATAGTGAGCTATATACAAACGGGTTTTAACGCCTTTCCACGACGGCTTTTAAACCATCGCCTTGCCTGTGTGTGTGCGATAGGGGGGAGGGGTCTTTCCCACACGACCAAAGCGTATGCATTACAAATGATTTGGGAATCATTGGGGATAGGGAGTAGGAATGCATACATTTTGCCAAACTAAGTGTATGCACCGGCATATCCCAAACTGGAGTCTTCAGACAACTATTTGTGATATGTCAAATATCCCAAACACTCCATCCTTGCTACTCATTTGTGCTCGCAATACCATCATGCTCAGTATTATGTGGTGCAACGTTTATGATCCACGACCCATCACAAACAGTTCACGATTATAAAAAATGTATGCTAAGGAGACAATCACACACATTCACTTTTCGCAAACTGTATGCGATTGCATAATTAAGAAGATAAGTTAATCATCATACGCACATCAGATGTGTTTAGGAAACGTCCGATTGTCGTACAAGTGTTGGGCGAGATAACTATCGCACACGCTATGGTGCAATGTTCATGATGCGCATGACATCAGAAACAGTTCATGATTGTAAACTGTGTACAATAAGGCGACTATCACAAACATTTAGTTTGCTCGCACTCTTTGTGATATTGTTTGAAATCACACACGCTTTTCAAATGGCAATTGTGTGCATGGTCGCACACATTTTCTCTTTATGTAACTTGTCGGATTATGAGGTATATCACACACGTTGTGCTTCTACGGACCGTGTGCGCCGTAATGACCTTCCAATCGTATTTTCACCCTAATTTAATCACTGCTATTAAAAATTGTACCAAATTTGAGTGTGAAAGTAGGCTATAACTTTATTCGTATCCATCAGGTTCAACAACCAATGCATTATTCGATTCACACGGACATATGTTCTAGAATTACATAAGCATCGAATAAAGAATGATGAACCTGGGTTGTATACTTGTATTAAAGACGATAAGGAAAGAGGCAAAATGCATTCTGGTTGCTGAACAAGGTGGAGAGGAATTCCCATATTGTGCCCTCTGTTGGAAATATGCCCTAGAGGCAATAATAAATTAGTTATTATTATATTTCCTTGTTCATGATAATCGTTTATTATCCATGCTAGAATTGTATTGATAGGAAACTCAGATACATGTGTGGATACATAGACAACACCATGTCCCTAGTAAGCCTCTAGTTGACTAGCTCGTTGATCAATAGATGGTTATGGTTTCCTGACCATGGACATTGGATGTCATTGATCACAGGATCACATCATTAGGAGAATGATGTGATGGACAAGACCCAATCCTAAGCATAGCACTAGATCGTGTAGTTCGTATGCTAAAGCTTTTCTAATGTCAAGTATCATTTCCTTAGACCATGAGATTGTGCAACTCCCGGATACCGTAGGAATGCTTTGGGTGTACCAAACGTCACAACGTAACTGGGTGACTATAAAGGTGCACTACAGGTATCTCCGAAAGTGTTTGTTGGGTTGGCACGAATCGAGACTGGGATTTGTCACTCCGTGTAAACGGAGAGGTATCTCTGGGCCCACTCGGTAGGACATCATCATAATGTGCACAATGTGATCAAGGAGTTGATCACGGGATGATGTGTTACGAAACGAGTAAAGAGACTTGCCGGTAACGAGATTGAACAAGGTATCGGGATACCGACGATCGAATCTCGGGCAAGTATCGTACCGCTAGACAAAGGGAATTGTATACGGGATTGATTAAGTCCTTGACATCGTGGTTCATCCGATGAGATCATCGTGGAACATGTGGGAGCCAACATGGGTATCTAGATCCCGCTGTTGGTTATTGACCGGAGAGTCATCTCGGTCATGTCTGCATGTCTCCCGAACCCGTAGGGTCTACACACTTAAGGTTCGGTGACGCTAGGGTTATAGAGATATTAGTATGCGGTAACCCGAAAGTTGTTCGGAGTCCCGGATGAGATCCCGGATGTCACGAGGAGTTCCGGAATGGTCCGGAGGTAAAGAATTATATATAGGAAGTGCTATTTCGGCTATCGGGACAAGTTTCGGGGTCACCAGTATTGTACCGGGACCACCGGAAGGGTCCCGGGGGTCCACCGGGTGGGGCCACCTGCCCCGGGGGGCCACATGGGCTGTAGGGGGTGTGCCTTGGCCTATATGGGCCAAGGGCACCAGCCCCTAGAGGCCCATGCGCCAATAGAAGAGGAAAAGGGGAGAGTCCTAAAGGGGGAAGGCGCCTCCGAGGTGCCTTGGGGAGGATGGACTCCTCCCCCCCTTGGCCGCACCCTTCCTTGGAGGAAGGGGCAAGGCTGCACCCTCCCCCTCTCCCTTGGCCCTATATATAGTGGGGGAAAGGGAGGGCAATCTAACCTAAGCCATGGCGCCTCCCTCTCCCTCCCATGACACACCTTCCTCCTCCCGCAGCGCTTGGCGAAGCCCTGTTGGAATCCCGCTACTTCCACCACCACGCCGTCGTGCTGCTGGATCTCCATCAACCTCTCCTCCCCCCTTGCTGGATCAAGAAGGAGGAGACGTCGCTGCTCCGTACGTGTGTTGAACGCGGAGGTGCCGTCTGTTCGGCGCTAGGATCATCGGTGATTTGGATCATGACGAGTACGACTCCATCAACCCCGTTCTCTTGAACGCTTCCGTGCATGATCTACAAGGGTATGTAGATCCACTCCTCCCTTGTTGCTAGATGACTCCATAGATAGATCTTGGTGACACGTAGGAAAATTTTGAATTTCTGCTACGTTCCCCAACAGTGGCATCATGAGCTAGGTCTATGCGTAGTTTCTATGCACGAGTAGAACACAAAGTAGTTGTGGGCGTTGATTTTGTTCAATATGCTTACCGTTACTAGTCCAATCTTGATTCGGCGGCATCATGGGATGAAGCGGCCCAGACCGACCTTACACGTACTCTTACGTGAGACTGGTTCCACCGACTGACGTGCACTAGTTGCATAAGGTGGCTAGCGGGTGTCTGTCTCTCCCACTTTAGTCGGATCGGATTCGATGAAAAGGGTCCTTATGAAGGGTAAATAGCAATTGGCATATCACGTTGTGGTTTTTGCGTAGGTAAGAAACGTTCTTGCTAGAAACCCATAGCAGCCACGTAAAACATGCAAACAACAATTAGAGGACGTCTAACTTGTTTTTGCAGGGTATGCTATGTGATGTGATATGGCCAAAAGGATGTGATGAATGATATATGTGATGTATGAGATTGATCATGTTCTTGTAATAGGAATCACGACTTGCATGTCGATGAGTATGACAACCGGCAGGAGCCATAGGAGTTGTCTTAATTTATTTATGACCTGCGTGTCAACATAAACGTCATGTAATTACTTTACTTTATTGCTAACCGTTAGCCATAGTAGTAGAAGTAATAGTTGGCGAGACAACTTCATGAAGACACGATGATGGAGATCATGATGATGGAGATCATGGTGTCATGCCGGTGACGATGATGATCATGGAGCCCCGAAGATGGAGATCAAAAGGAGCAATATGATATTGGCCATATCATGTCACTATTTGATTGCATGTGATGTTTATCATGTTTATACATCTTATTTGCTTAGAACGACGGTAGTAAATAAGATGATCCCTCATTAAAATTTCAAGAAAGTGTTCCCCCTAACTGTGCACCGTTGCGAAAGTTTGTCGTCTCGAAGCACGACGTGATGATCGGGTGTGATAGATTCTTACGTTCACATACAACGGGTGTAAGACAGATTTACACACGCGAAACACTTAGGTTGACTTGACGAGCCTAGCATGTGTACAGACATGGCCTCGGAACACAGAAGTCCGAAAGGTCGAGCATGAGTCGTATGGTAGATACGATCAACATGAAGATGTTCACCGATGTTGACTAGTCCGTCTCACGTGATGATCGGACACGGCCTAGTTAACTCGGATCATGTAATCACTTAGATGACTGGAGGGATGTCTATCTGAGTGGGAGTTCATAAGATGAACTTAATTATCCTGAACATAGTCAAAAGGTCTTCGCAAATTATGTCGTAGCTCACGCTTCAGTTCTACTGTTTAGATATGTTCCTAGAGAAAATTTAGTTGAAAGTTGATAGTAGCAATTATGCGGACTAGGTCCATAAACTGAGGATTGTCCTCATTTGCTTCATAGAAGGCTTATGTCCTTAATGCACCGCTCAGTGTGCTAAACCTCGAACGTCGTCTGTGGATGTTGTGAACATCTGACATACACATTTTGATAACTACATGATAGTTCAGTTAAACGGCTTAGAGTTGAGGCACCGAAGGCGTTTTGAAACGTCACGAAACATATGAGATGTTTCGAGGGCTGAAATTGGGATTTTAGGCTCGTGGCCATGTCAAGAGGTATGAGACCTCCGACGATTTTCTTAGCCTACAAACTAAGGGAGAAAAGCTCAATTGTTGAACTTTTGCTCAGATTGTCTGAGTACAACAATCGCTTGAATCGAGTGGGAGTTGATCTTCCAGATGAAATAGTGATGGTTCTCCGAAGTCATTACCACCAAGCTGCTTGAGCTTCGTGATGAACTATAATATATCAGGGACATATATGATGATCCTTGAGATATTCGCGATGTTTGACACGACAAAAGTAGAAATCAAGAAGGAGCATCAATTGTTGATGGTTGGTGAAACCACTAGTTTCAAGAAGGGCAAGGGCAAAAAGGGATGCTTCATGAAACGGCAAATCAGCTGCTGCTCTAGTGAAGAAACCCAAGGTTGAACCCAAACCCGAGACTAAGTTCTTCTGTAATAAGGGGAACAGCCACTGGAGCAGAATTACCCTAGATACTTGGTAGATGAGAAGGCTTGTAAGGTCGATAGAAGTATATTGGATATACATTGTGTTGATGTGTACTTTACTAGTACTCCTAGTAGCACCAGGGTATTAGATACCGGTTCGGTTGCCAAGTGTTAGTAACTCGAAATAAAAGCTACGAAATAAACGGAGACTAGCTAAAGGTGAAATGACGATATGTGTTGGAAGTATTTCCAAGGTTGATCAAATATCGTACGCTCCCTCTACCATCGAGATTGGTGTTTGCGTTGAGCATAGACATGATTGGATTATGTCTATCGCAATACGGTTATTCATTTAAGGAGAATAATGGTTACTCTGTTTATTTGAATAATACCTTCAATGGTCTTGCACCTGAAATGAATGGTTTATTGAATCTCGATCGTAGTGATACACATGTTCATGCCAAAAGATATAAGATAGTAATGATAGTACCACCTACTTGTGGCACTGCCACGTAAGTCATATCGGTATAAAATGCATGAAGAAGCTCCATGTTGATGGATCTTTGGGCTCACTCGTTTTTTGAAAAGTTTGAGACATGCGAACCATGTCTATTGGTGTATATGCATGAAGAAACTCCATGCAAGTGGACCTTTTGGACTCACTTGATTTTGAATCACTTGAGACATGCAAATCATACCACATGGGCAAAATGACTGAAAGCCTCGTTTTCAGTAAAATGGAACTGGAAAGCAACTTGTTGGAAGTAATACATTTTGATGTGTGCAGTCCAATGAGTGCTGAGGCGTGTAGTGGATATCGTTATGTTCTTACTTCACAGATGATTTGAGTAGATATTGAGTATATTTACTTGATGAATCACGAGTCTGAATTATTAAAAGGTTGAAGTAATTTCAGGGTGAAGTTGAAAGATCGTCATGACAAGAGGATAAAATATCTATGATATGATCATAGAGATGAATATCTGAATTACGAGTTTGGCACAGAATTAAGACATTGTGGAAATTGTTTCACAACTAATACAGCCTAGAACACCATAGTGTGATGGTGTGTCCGAACATCATAACTGCACCCTATTGGATATGATGCATACCATGATGTCTCTTATCGAATTACCACGATAGTTTATGGGTTAGGCATTGGAGACAACCGAATTCACTTTAAATAGGGCACCACGTAATTCCGATGAGATGACACCGTATGAACTATGGTTTAGAGAAACCTAAGCTGTCATTTCTTAGAAGTTTGGGGCTGCGACGCTTATGTGGAAAAGTTTCAGGCTAATAAGCTCGAACCCAAAGCGGATAAATGCATCTTCATAGGACACCCAAAATAGTTGGGTATACCTCCTGTCTCAGATTGGAAAGCAATAAGGGATTGTTTCTAGAATTGGGTCCTTTCTCGAGGAAAAGTTTCTCTCGAAAGAATTGAGTGGGAGGATGGTGGAGACTTGATGAGGTTATTGAACCGTCTCTTCAACTAGTGTGTGGCAGGGCACAGGAAGTTGTTCCTGTGGCACCTACACCAATTGAAGTGGAAGCTTATGATAGTGATCATGAAACTTCAGATCAAGTCACTACCAAACCTCGTGGGATGACAAGGATGCGTACTACTTTAGAGTGGTACGTGATCCTGTCTTGGAAGTCATGTTGCTAGACAACAATGAACCTACGAGCCATGGAGAAGCGATGGTGGGCTCGGATTCCGATAAATGGCTCGAGGCCATAAAATCCGAGAAAGGATCCATGTATGAAAACAAAGTGTAGACTTCGGCAGAACGGCTCGATGGTCGTAAGGCTATTGAGTACAGATGGATTTTAAAAGGAAGACGGACAATGATGGTAAGTATCACCATTAAGAAAGCTCGACTTGTCGTTAAGATGTTTTCCGACAAGTTCAAAGAGTTGACTACGATGAGACTTTCTCACTCGTAGCGATGCTAAGAGTCTGTTGGAATTATATTAGCAATTACTGCATTATTTATGAAATCTTACAGATAGGATGTCAAAACATTGTTTCCTCGACGATTTTCTTGAGGAAAGGTTGTATGTGATACAACCGGAAGGTTTTGTCAATCCTGAAAGATGCTAATAAGTATGCAAAGCTCCAGCAATCCTTCTAAGGACTAGAGTAAGGATCTCGGAGTTGGAATGTATGCTTTGATGAGATGATTAAAGATTTTGGGTGTATACAAAGTTTATGAGAAACTTGTATTTCCAAAGAAGTGAGTGGGAGCACTATAGAATTTCTGATGAGTATATGTTGTTGACATATTATGGATCAGAAATGATGTAGAATTTCTGGAAAGCATATAGGGTTATTTGGAAAGTGTTTTTCAATGGAAAGCCTGGATTAAGCTACTTGAACATTGAGCATCAAGATCTATAAGGATAGATCAAAACGCTTAATGGTACTTTCAAATGAGCACATACCTTGACATGATCTTGAAGGTGTTCAAGATGGATCAGTCAAAGAAGGAGTTCTTGCCTGAGTTGTAAGGTATGAAGTTAAGACTTAAAGCTCGACCACGGCAGAATAGAGAGAAAGGACGAAGGTCGTCCCCTATGCTTAAGACATAGGCTCTACAGTATGCTATGCTGTGTACCGCACCTGAAATGTGCCTTGCCATGAGTCAGTCAAGGGGTACAAGAGTGATCTAAGAATGGATCACAGGACATCGGTCAAAGTTATCCTTAGTAACTAGTGGACTAAGGAATTTTCTCGATTATGGAGGTGGTGAAAGAGTTCGTGGTAAAGGGTTACGCCGATGCAAACTTTGACACTAATCCAGATTATTCTGAGTAGTAAACTGGATTCGTATAGTAGAATAGTTAGTTGGAATAGCTCCAAATGTAGCGTAGTAGTTGCATCTACAAGATGACATAGAAATTTGCGAAGTACATATGGATCTGAATGTAGCAGACCCGTTGACTAAAACCTCTCTCACAAGCAACATGATCAAACCCAGAACTCATTGAGTGTTAATCACATAGTGATGTGAACTAGATTATTGACTCTAGTAAACTCTTTGGATGTTAGTCACATGGGGATGTGACCTTGAGTGTTAATCACATATCGATGTGAACTGGATTATTGACTCTAGTGCAAGTGGGAGACTGTTGGAAATATGCCCTAGAGGCAATAATAAATTAGTTATTATTATATTTCCTTGTTCATGATAATCGTTTATTATCCATGCTAGAATTGTATTGATAGGAAACTCAGATACATGTGTGGATACATAGACAACACCATGTCCCTAGTAAGCCTCTAGTTGACTAGCTCGTTGATCAATAGATGGTTATGGTTTCCTGACCATGGACATTGGATGTCATTGATCACGGGATCACATCATTAGGAGAATGATGTGATGGACAAGACCCAATCCTAAGCATAGCACTAGATCGTGTAATTCGTATGCTAAAGCTTTTCTAATGTCAAGTATCATTTCCTTAGACCATGAGATTGTGCAACTCCCGGATACCGTAGGAATGCTTTGGGTGTACCAAATGTCACAACGTAACTGGGTGACTATAAAGGTGCACTACAGGTATCTCCGAAAGTGTCTGTTGGGTTGGCACGAATCGAGACTGGGATTTGTCACTCCGTGTAAACGGAGAGGTATCTCTGGGCCCACTCGGTAGGACATCATCATAATGTGCACAATGTGATCAAGGAGTTGATCATGGGATGATGTGTTACGAAACGAGTAAAGAGACTTGCCGGTAACGAGAATGAACAAGGTATCGGGATACCGACGATCGAATCTCGGGCAAGTATCGTACCGCTAGACAAAGGGAATTGTATACGGGATTGATTAAGTCCTTGACATCATGGTTCATCCGATGAGATCATCGTGGAACATGTGGGAGCCAACATGGGTATCCAGATCCCGCTGTTGGTTATTGACCGGAGAGTCATCTCGGTCATGTCTGCATGTCTCCCGAACCTGTAGGGTCTACACACTTAAGGTTCGGTGATGCTAGGGTTATAGAGATATTAGTATGCGGTAACCCGAAAGTTGTTCGGAGTCCCGGATGAGATCCCGGACGTCACGAGGAGTTCCGGAATGGTCCGGAGGTAAAGAATTATATATAGGAAGTGCTATTTCGGCTATCGGGACAAGTTTCGGGGTCACCGGTATTGTACCGGGACCACCGGAAGGGTCCCGGGGGTCCACCGGGTGGGGCCACCTGCCCCGGGGGGCCACATGGGCTGTAGGGGGTGTGCCTTGGCCTATATGGGCCAAGGTCACCAGCCCCAAGAGGCCCATGCGCCAAGAGAAGAGGAAAAGGGGAGAGTCCTAAAGGGGGAAGGCACCTCCGAGGTGCCTTGGGGAGGATGGACTCCTCCCCCCCTTGGCCGCACCCTTCCTTGGAGGAAGGGGCAAGGCTGCGCCCTCCCCCTCTCCCTTGGCCCTATATATAGTGGGGGAAAGGGAGGGCAATCTAACCTAAGCCATGGCGCCTCCCTCTCCCTCCCATGACACACCTTCCTCCTCCCGCAGCGCTTGGCGAAGCCCTGTTGGAATCCCGCTACTTCCACCACCACGCCGTCGTGCTGCTGGATCTCCATCAACCTCTCCTCCCCTATTGCTGGATCAAGAAGGAGGAGACGTCGCTGCTCCGTACGTGTGTTGAACGCGGAGGTGCCGTTCGTTCGGCGCTAGGATCATCGGTGATTTGGATCATGACGAGTACGACTCCATCAACCCCGTTCTCTTGAACGCTTCCGCGCGCGATCTACAAGGGTATGTAGATCCACTCCTCCCTTGTTGCTAGATGACTCCATAGATAGATCTTGGTGACACGTAGGAAAATTTTGAATTTCTGCTACGTTCCCCAACACCCTCCTCCATACAGAAGGCACGCACGACTCTAGTCCAATCCCTTGTGATGGCCGACCGCCCATCGTCCACTGTCTTCATGAGAACATCTAGACAATCATTGTGCTCTGGTAGAAATACTTTAACCTTTGCATGCCCATCAATCATGTAGTTTGAGAGATGTCCGATTCGCCGATTAATCCCTTTTCATCCCCGACCTATATGCACTAGTTACCGTTATCCTGAAAAGTGAGTATATATAAGACGATGGAAACAACAATCATTCCCAATTGTCCTGTGTAAGTACATCAAAAGACATGTTAAGCACAAGAGGCTAAACATCAACCAAATATATTCCTTGGTAGAAAACATAATCTCCAAATGATAGCTTCAGTGTACAAGTTTAAGCATGCTAGTTAAGCAAAACAAGAAGTGGACAGGTGTGTTAACTGCAACAGGCCAAACATTTAACAAAAGCAAATATAGTCATTTAAACTGGTCTTGTGCAGGTCTAAATACACTTGTTTTTGTTAAATAAAAATGGAAAGACATTTTAACTAGAATAGGATTAACATTAACAAAATATAGTAATTCATAGCGGTATTGTTAAAACTAGTATTGATGAAATTGAACCGCACAGGTCATACTTGCACATATAGAATATCACATCTTATATTTACTAATTGGATGAACCATATGAGGCTTAATGTTAACCCTCATTAACTAAGAAAATTATACAACTTATCTAAAGATTAATTATCTACGACCATGGGATGAGGTACCTTAATTAGGAGTCCTAGGATGCTATCCCACGTGAAAATCTTTCAGAAAAATCTCTCGGTTAGAATCATAATATGTAGGCAAACAAGTTAAAGAAAAGGAGATCCTCCCCAACTACGTGGAACCACGTCATCTTTTTTGTGCGTTTAGAAGAAAAGGAGACCCTCTCCCCCCACATGAAACCTCCTTATTTTTTGTGTGCCAGTCTTGCAAGTCAACGTTTGCATCCAAAGTGCATCTCCTGGAGAATGGAAGGGGTGGAGTAAATTGATCAAAGAAGGAAAGGGTGGAAATGGGGTAATGGAGATGGTGTTATGTTATGGTGTTATGTCTCCGGTCCTTGGTGTCTCGCCTGTGTTCTACAAACACGCAACAACACTTACCACACGCTTTAGACATGGATGGATGATCCATCTTTGTGGCAAGACTGGTAAGGTTCAAAGAGGCAACACTTGCGGACGACCAAGGTACCCCATGTCCACGGTAATTGTTGAAAGCTTCTTCTAGTGTGTCCCTACTTAAGTTCCACCTTTCAGTAGGAAGCACATAGTGCCTCCCTTCCACCTTATTCTCATACCTTCTAAGATACATCATGTACTTCTGAAATGGCAAGTGGAAGGTCTTATTTAGGGAATGTTTAATTTGTAGAATTCAAAAAATATGGACATACAAAAAATAAATGATCGTTGTGTCATGTCCACTTGGTTTCCATGTGATTGTGCGTGCACCATTTTCGTTATGCATGAAGCACATAAATTATGTTGATGGAAAATTGCATGAGTCGTTGGATAGACGGAACCAACTGCATGAGGCACCTCAACACAACACCCCCACGCATGGTATGTTGGTTGTGCAGACGCTGACCTTTTATGACACATGGCAGGTAAACAAACTGGCCGATGGAGTAACAATGGTGCAAAGGCTAAGTCATCCAACCACCAACCGCATACTGAACACCTATACCTACACGCATCACCGCTGCACCAAGTAACCACCTTGAGTGGTGACAAAATCTCGGTAGTTCATTCCCAGAGGCAAGGAGCTAAGGAAACTTCACCAAGCATTAAATGTGCATACCTACCTTGTCACGCAAGGTACTATTATGCGTAGCATAGCCACTGTGGTACGCCTTGCACTATAATAGGAGGACCAGGCTACTACAAAATTGGTTCGACACTTGGTAGAACCTCGATAGGAGCAACAATATACTTTCCATTCCCGAAAGGATTTGTACCTTTCTAGCGACCAGATAAACCACACACAAAGCAGGAGTACGATGTTATGCAGCCAAGGTTGGAAAAAACGGTAGGCGTAAGCGAGGCGGTTGGCCTTCGCCTAGTGCATAGGCGGTTCCTAAGCGCCCTAGGCGCAACCTAGGCGGTTATATAGTTTTTACTCGTAGTGTATTTGTGATTATTATATGGGTGTTGATATTAGTTTAGGGCATATAAATAAGTTAATTACTGTCTACTACCATTGGAATATAACCCGTTTGGCATAATAGTGAAGTATGTGGCATGATTTCTTGCTTGCATAGCCAATTCCTTGCTTGCCCTGCCTAGACCTCCATTTATGCCCTAGGCGAGGCGTTTGGCCATTGCCTAGTGCACAGGCGTTTGACCAGATAAACCACACACAAAGCAGGTGTAACATCCCAAATTTTCAATTTGGAATGTTATACATAGATCATAATTGCAGATCATATTTTATTGCATTTTGGCTTGATCCTAGAAATTTCACGCAACTCAAGGACCCACAGAGAGAGTTGGGAATTTCGTTATTTTCATATTTGAGTTTTCTCAAATTTTGAAAATAGGATCATTTGATTTTATTTATTTTATCTTCAATTATTTCTACTATGAAAATATGAGAGAGGGAATAAAATGACTTTCTCGAAATAAAGAAATACAGAGGATTTAATAATAAAATCAAATAAGATTTTGTTTTAGTGTTTATTGCTATTTTATTTGAATTTAGGAGAAATGTGCGTTTTTCAAAATTTCTTTTAGGCCCCAAATAAATGTTCATCTGAACTGGTTTGATTTTAGAAGCCGGGAAAATTTATTTCGGGATTTTTGGAGTCCGTTTAGTATTTATTTTATCTGTTTTTCTGTACGTAACGTTTTAAAAAAACGAAACCGACTTTGGGCCGTGTTCGGCCAGGACTCCGCTTGGCCGGGCCTTTATAATGCGCCGCCCCGAGCCTACCCGAGCCACCAGCCCGCCCCGCGCCCAAACCCTAACCCTAGCACCGCCGCAGCCGCTTCCGCCGCCGCCGCCGCTGCCGCCGCGCCGCCTGCCACCGCCGCCGCCCAGGACACCTCCGCCGCCCCGCCCGACCCTGCCGCCCCCTCGCCGGAGGTTGCCGCCGGCTGTTTTTCTTGAGAATACCGTTTAGTTTTTCCGCCGGTTTTTCGTTCGGTTTTTTTAAAAAAACCCTAGATCAGTTTTTTTGGTTTAGTTTATTTAGCGGATGTTCGTCCATATGTTCATTTTAACGAACGGTTTTCGTCATTTAGCCGCAGACAGCGAACACTCGTTCGTTAGCCTGTTCGTCAGTTTTTCTTTTTCTCGGATTTTCCGTGATTATTTCTGATCGTGATTTCCGATGTGTTTTACATTTTAGTTTATCTTTTCGCTCGTTTATCGGAATCAGGCGATTCAAGCGCCTAGAGTTTCGTCTCGAAACACTCTTTCCGTTTAACCAACTCAAACAAGTTTTTGCTTCTTTAAAATTTGACTTAGGTCCAGATTAGTAAACGAAGCTTGTTTCTTTTGCCGTTTGATTTTCATTGCTTCGTTTGATTTGATTCTTTTTGCAAACCGGAGTTCTTAAGTTGAACTTTCTGGTTAGATTTCTTATTTGAGTTTTACTCGTGCATTAGATGAGTACTTATTGTATGCTTGTTTGTTTGCGATAGAGTACCCGGAGTGCGCCGCTTGCTACTTCGAATCTCTAGGTTTCACGGATCATCGGCAAGGCAAGTAATACTTTGATCATACCTCTTTACTACCCAGTTTTATTGCATTAGATCAATCCTCAAACAATTGCATGATTAGGATTTGATTAATATGTGGGTTTTGGGAAGTAGATGAGGTAGTACCTATTACCTGTTTTATTATCACACCCTTGGGAGTTACTCTACGTTTGCTTATTATGCCATGCTATGCTAGTAGACGTGGATTGGGTGAGTGTAACCATGACAGATGTGAGATTGTTATTTAATAGTTTATTTAAGGTGGCAACTTTAATACACATCTGGGTGGATTGAGGAACCTGGGTATTCCAGCGATTGCCTGTTTTTCTTTATGGATCGCCACCCAGGCTCAAAGGGATCATGAGATTATTCATGCTAGAAACTTTCGTGTGCAGCCACAAGCTACTATGGGCTCTAGCATAGTTGATTGAGTCGTGCGAACTGTTACATTGGTAGACTAGCAGATGTAGGGGAAAGTAGGTGTAACAGTCTACCCGATCGTAAGGTGCTAGCGCTTCTGAAAGACTATGTCTCGGTCATCCGTTTCTCAAACACCATGTAGTGCGAGAATCCCAATGAAGGAGATCGAGTCTTGTGGGGAAAAGTGCGCAAACCTCTGCAGAGTGTATAAACTAATCATGGTTAGCCGTGTCCCCGATTATGGACATCTTGAGTATCTAGTACTTGGATTATCATGTGAATCTCATCATGTTACTTTTAATTAATATTGTTGGGTTTTTAATGATGATGTTTAATTGGGATTGAGAGGGTGTCTACACTCTCAATGTTTAACAACCACCATGATAGTTAAATAAAATTTATTCCTTTGCAGTAGGGAAAAATTGGCTTTACGCAAAAACTGTAACCATAGAGCTTTCCACCAGCCATATATGCATGTAGTATAGCTGTATTCTTTCATTACTCTCTATGTGTTACATTGCCAGCATATTCCATGTGCTGACCTGTTTCGGGCTGCAACGTTCATGTTGCAAACTTTTTAGACGACGAGTAAGGTGCCTTTAGGTCGTTGTTCTATACTCAGTGATGCCGTTGGAGTTGATGGACTCACTTATCTTCCAAGCCTTCTGCTATTATCATTATTAGATGGCCTTAAGCCATATTTATTGTAATAAGTTCTCTTTTGAGATATTTGATGTAATAATTGTGTGATTGCTACTCTGTTATAAATCCTTCGAGTACTATGTGTCTCAGTATTACTGATCCAGGGATGACATTGATGCACAAAGATCAAACTGTTTGAGGTCTGGTCGCTACAAGATGGTATCAGAGCACACGCTGACTGTAGGACACAACCACTAAGCTAAAAGCCCTAGATCACTACTCACTCTTCTCATTTCTGACTCCTCATCTTTTCTACTCTTTTAGGATGGCGGATGCAAGGACAAGTTCACGCAATCGGATGAAGATATACCCTTTGGATGTCACTTGAAGGAAGTCACTAGATACCTGAACATTGGAGTAC
The DNA here is from genome assembly GCA_963921465.1 of Triticum timopheevii. NCBI lineage: Eukaryota > Viridiplantae > Streptophyta > Magnoliopsida > Poales > Poaceae > Triticum > Triticum timopheevii. The sequence goes on from OY997266.1 coordinate 57,065,740, forward strand.
CAAGCTTCACCGGGACCTACAATGCCACTTTACCTGAAGAGGAGCGCTGGACGGTTCAAGTTCAAATTCCGGGAAGGACGCTCATGCCCGTCACTGAGCCCATAGAGTTTTCCTTTGATGCACCAACCTGGAGTCTAGGAAAGAGCATGGCAGCCCACATCACAATGGGACGTATTGGAGAAGTTTACCACAAGGATCTCAAGGATACAATCTACCAGATTTGTGGGCGCCGAGATGAGCAATGGGAGATGATCAGCACCAGGAAGGATAGATCAATCGCAGCTTTCATCCAGGAGGTAAACCAGCACATTCGATGCCAGGAGAACCAGATGTGCGCAGGCATGTTAGACCTGAAGAAGGCCATGACCAAGATCACGGAGCTGGAGGAAGAACTCAAGTCTACACGCGATGGATATGAGGAGGAAATAGCAACACTAGTGGAGAAGAATGATGATCTGAAGAAGAAGCTAAGAGTGTTCATGGGATTTCCTACAACTAAAGGAGAAGATGATTGCACTTGTCCAGAGAATTACATCATCAACGACGACACCGACTCGGACCCAGACGATAGCGACGATGACTATGTTGATGAAGCTGGAGCAGATATCATGGAATCTTCATCGGAGCAGTTTTTCTAGTCGACTACCATAACAGTAGTAGTATTCCCCCATGTATCTAGTATAGTCCGAGCACTTTTGTAACGATAGTTAGACCATTGTATGCCCTTGTTTGAATTGATTGAAGTGATTTTGTTTGCATTTGTCTCATGTGCATATGGGTAGTGTTTTCTCTCTAGACCTCATTCTATTCTATATTCTCATCTTTTATAAACCCTCAGATGCCTCCGAGACGTGACAATGGATTTGCTTTCCCACCGGAGCTCACTCAGTTGATCCAGCAGCAGAATGCGTTGACGTAGTTGCTAGTGCAGAATCAGAATCAGGGGAAGAACAACAATAACAACCCACCACCACCACCACCTGTTGATCACTTAGCCCATTTTCTTAGGCTAAATCCGCCGATGTTCTCCAGTAGCACCGAGCCGATTGTTGCAGATGATTGGCTCTGCAAGACAACAAGGGAGTTAACCACTGCAGGATGCACAGATGCGGAGAGGGTGCATTTTGCCGCACATCAGCTGGAAGGACCCGCAACATCATGGTGGGAGAATTTCACAGCCACTTATCCTATCGACACTGTCACATGGGATCAGTTTCAGCAGGCTTTCCGTACAGCCCATGTTTCAGCAGGAGCTATGGCCATGAAGAAGCGTGAGTTTCGCAACTTGCGCCAAGGAGGACGGACAGTTGGCCAGTATGTGGATGACTTTAGTAAGCTAGCATGTTATGCCCCAGATGACGTTGCTACGGATGCAGCTAAGCAGGAGAAGTTTCTGGAAGGACTGAATGATGAGCTGAGCATGCAGTTGATGTTAGCAACTTTCAACAACTATCAGGAGTTGGTAGATCGTGCTCTTATGATTGAAGGGAAGTAGCAGCAGATTGAGGACCGCAAGAGGAAGTATGGACAAGCGAAGTACAATTCTGGAGCTCAGCAGAAGCCACATTTTACCTCAAAATCGGGAGGACATTTCCATCATACCCATGGAGGAGGTAGCTCACACAACCATAATGGCCCTAAGAATGGTAACGGGAATGGAGGAAGCAACGGCCAGAACCGTACCAACCCGTCCACCCCGCCAAGAGAGACCTGAGCCAAGTCACTTGCTTTAAGTGCCAGAAGACTGGACATTATGCTAATGAATGTCCTGAAGCCTAGAATGGGAATGGCAATGGAAGCTCAGGAAAGAAGCTGAACCCTTTCAACAGGGGATAGGTGAACCACATTAATGTGGAGGAGGTTGAAGCCCAGCCAGATGTAGTAATAGGTAAGTTTTTGGTTAAGTCATTTACTGCAATCGTTCTTTTTGATACTGGTGCATCGCATTCATACATATCAAGGGGATTTGTGGATAAGTATAAACTGCCCACCAAGGTTCTTAGAACACCTATGTTAGTAATCTCACTAGGAACAGAGTATATGGCCAGTCAAGGATGTTTTCAAGTGCCATTGAGTATAGGTAGGCATGTTTTTCCCTCGGATTTAATCATTTTGGAATCCCAAGGTTTGGATGTAATTCTGGGTATGGATTGGCTGTCGATGTATGGAGGAAACATCGATTGCACCAGTAAGTCGATTTTGCTTACCACCCCAGAAGGAAGTAGGATCAAGTATGTATCACGGCATGAGCCGAAGAGGACACGAGTAAATTCCTTATCAGGAGGTGTGTAGGAGGAAGTACAAGTGGTGAAGGATTTCCCTGATGTATTTCCTGAAGAGTTGCCAGGCATGCCACCCGATAGAGACATTGAGTGTTTGATTGAGCTTTTGCCAGGCACAGGGACGATATCTAAGAGACCGTACTGGATGCCCGCACAAGATTTGGAGGAAATTAAGAAGCAAATTAAGGAGTTATTGGATAAAGGCTAAATTCGCCCATGTTCTTCACCTTAGGGATCAACAATGCTTCTAGTGGAGAAGAAGGATGGATCTTTGAGGATGGTTGTTGATTATCGAGGTCTAAATGAAGTGACCATCAAGAACAAGTACCCACTGCCGATGATCAATGATTTGTTTGACCAATTGCAAGGAGCTAAGGTATTTTCCAAGATCGATCTGCGATCAGGATACCATCAGTTGAAGTGTCGGAGTAATGGGCCATGGGTAGGCTCACCCGAGTCCCTAGATTTATCAAGACTTTGGGCTAGCTCCCCCTAGCTGGGCCCCAAGCCGAAACTCCGCCCTATGGGGCTGGCTGGCTCAGCGGCCGGCTGCCAGAGGGCGGGTGACCCAAGACTACGGCGCTCCGAGCGGCCGGCTCTTGGCGGCTGCCTTCCAGATAGGGCGGCAACGAGCAAGCGGCCACCTCGCGACTACGGGGCGGCCGAGCTCCCATCGAGAGTACAAGTCAAAGCATGGCTACAGTGAGGAACGACGCCTCACACATTTGAGACAGACATGGCTATAGTGCTCCATACAGACAGGGATCTCCGCACGACGGAGCACTATGCCGTATCTACGCTGACGTCGCTCCGGGCAGGCGGAGCCCTGTTCCCCATGACGGCCTGTCGGTATGGCCACCAGAGGCGGGCCCTATCGGGCAGTGACCCCAAGGAAGACGGCGGAAGCTCAACCATGCGGATTAGAGAGTGGTCGGCCTCCAGCAGGCGGCCGTCCCTTGTCCCGAGGTGAGCACGTCATTAAGCTGATAAGACCAGGTGTGGCTAAAGTGTCCTCCCACCAGGCGGCGGGACTGTAGCCACACTAGGATGACCAAGGACCGTCACAACAACACGGCTACAGTGAACAGCCACCAACTAGTTTGCGGGGCCCACCAGGCGGCGGGCCCCAGCGGTCGGCGGAGAAGCCGGAGGCTGAAGACACTGACAGCTGGGCCCAGCAGCTGGCCAGATTACCATTGTACCCCTGGGGGGTAGGCCTATATAAACCCCCCAGGCCAGCCGTGCAAAGGGTTCGACCCCATTATAACTAGCCACCCCCTAGAGCAGGAAGAGAGCTAGCCTTGCCTCCCTCTACCTCTAGGAAAATAGCTCGAGGAGCACATTGTATCACTTGTGCCTTAGTGATCATGCGGAGACCCCACGGAGCAGGACTGGGGGTGTTATCTCCTAGGAGAGCCCCGAACCTGGGTAAAGTACGCCGGCGTTCGTGTCTACGCCTTATCCCGCTTCCAGGCACCGGCGACGTTCTACTCGCTCCCACCATGATAAGCCATCCATTGGCATATGTCGCACCCAACCCCTGACATTTGGCGCCCACCATGGGGCAAGGTGCACCCTCTCCTGGAGATCTGCTCTCGACGGGAACCCTGTTCCTTCCTAGCGAGCGAAGCTAGCCCAGCATGCCTGATGGCGTCAGCCTCGACGTGCTGCATGGCGCGGAGATCGCATGCGCGGCGAGTTGCCTCGCTGACCTCGTCGGCGAGATCGATCTCTCCGACGAGCCAGCCTTCGACGTGGGCACAAGCTGCCCTAAGTTCATGCATTGGTCCGAGAAGCCTGTCAGTTGGAGCAGGGCCGACCACCCGGAAGTGATGCCTTCCCCTGGTTCGTACGCCCTGGTCCTAGAAGCGACCCTTGCAACGGAGAGGCGAGCAACCCGTTTCTCCAGAGTCTTGATAGATGGCGGCAGCAGCATCAACATTCTGTACCTCGATACAATGGAGAAGTTGGGAATCAAGCAGAAACAGCTCGTCCCCAGTCGGATTGTATTCCATGGCATAGTCCCTGGCCTTTCCTGCTCACCAATCGGCAAGACCCAGATTGATGTCCTCTTCGGAGACAAGAATCACTTTCGCCGAGAGTCAGTTTGGTTTGAAGTGGTGGACCTTCAGAGCCCCTACCATGCACTACTAGTCCGGCCTGCTCAGGCTAAATTCATGGCGGTCCCCCACTATGCCTACCTCAAAATGAAGATGCCGAGTACCAAGGGGATCCTGACAGTGGTCGGAGACTACAAGAAGTTGGTCGGCTGCGCCGCAGATAGCAGCCGGCTGGCCGAGTCCCTCGTGATTGCAGCCGAGAAGCAGCTCCTTTACCGGGTGGTGGCGTTGGCAGACAAGAAGCTGGAAATGTCACCCACACCCCAGGAGTCAGAGGTTGAGGGCTCGTTCAAGCCGGCCAAGGAAACAAAGAAAATACCCTTGGACCCAGAGCACCCGGAGAGGCACGCTGTCGTAGGCACAGGCCTTGATAGCAAATAGGAAGGCGAGCTCGTCGATTTCCTCTGTGAGAATCGGGACATCTTCTCATGGTCCCCCAAAGACATGCCAGTTGTTCCGACGGATTTCGCCGAGCACAAGCTACATGTCCGACCTAACGCCAAGCCGGTCAGGCAGCCCTTGCGCCGCCTGTCAAAAGAGAAGAGAAGAGTTGTTGGAGAAGAGATAGCCCGACTCCTAGCAGCCGGATTCATCATGGAAGTATTCTTCCCAGAGTGGCTGGCCAACCCAGTCCTAGTATTGAAGAAGAACAAGCAGTGGCGCATGTGCATTGACTACACCAGCCTCAACAAAGCCTGCCCCAAAGATCCCTTTGCTCTGGCAAGGATTGATCAAGTGATAGACTCCATAGCTGGATGCGAGCTGTTGAGTTTTCTGGATGCATACTCAGGTTATCACCAGATAAAGCTGAACCCGGCCGACAGGCTGAAGACTGCCTTCATCACGCCGTTCGGAGCCTCCTGCTACCTGACCATGACGTTCAGCTTGAGAAATGCCGACGCCACATTTCAACGTTGCATGCAGAAGTGCCTCCTCAAGCAACTCGGCAGAAATGCCCATGTATATGTGGATGATGTGGTGGTGAAGACGGAGAAGCATGGCACTCTACTAGAGGACCTCAAGGAGACCTTTGAAAACCTGCGCCGATTCCAGATTAAGCTCAGCCCGGAGAAATGAGTCTTTGGAGTACCAGCCAGCCAGCTTCTCGGTTTCCTGGTCTCAGAGCGCGGAATAGAGTGCAATCCTGTGAAGATCAAGGCAATTGAAATGATGAAGGTGCCTGGCGTCAGTCAGCCGTTTCATCAGCCGGCTGGGCGAGAACGCTCTTCCCCTGTACCAACTCATGAAGAAGACCACTTTTTCTGAGTGGAACGACAAGGTGGACGAAGCATTTCTCCAACTCAAGAAGATGTTGGCAACCCCGCCTGTCCTGGCAGCTCCGACTGAGAAGGAGCCCATGCTCCTCTACGTTGCAGCCACCAGTCGGGTTGTCAGCATAGTCATGGTAGTAGAGCACAAGGAGAAGGACAAAGCACTACCGGTCCAGAGACCGGTGTATTACTTGAGCGAAGTATTTTCCGCCTCCAAGAAAAACTACCCCCACTACCAGAAGATGTGTTACGGAGTGCATTTTGCCGCCAAGAAGCTGAAGCCTTACTTTCAAGAGCACCCCATAACTGTCGTCTGCATAGCCCCACTCGCTGATCATTGGAAGCCGGGATGCCTCTGGCCGAGTGGCCAAATGGGCTATTGATCTGGCCCCTTACACCATCTACTACCAGCCTCGCACCGCCATCAAATCACAAGTGTTGGCCGACTTCCTCGTCGATTGGGCCGAGACCCAATATTTGCCGCCTGCACCAGACTCCACTCATTGGCGGATGCATTTTGATGGTTCAAAATGCGCACTGGTCTGGGAGCCAGCGTCGTCCTCACCTCTCCCAAGGGCGAAAAGCTTAAATACATACTGCAAGTCCACTTCACTGCCTCCAACAACGTAGCAGAATATGAGGCACTCATACACGGGCTCCGGCTTGCCAAGGAACTCGGCATTCGCCGGATCCTGTGCTATGGTGACTCTGACTTGGTGGTCCAGCAGTCATCAGGTGACAGGGACGCCAAGGATGCAAACATGGCGAGCTACCGCTTCCTCGTGCAGCAACTCAACGGATACTTTGATGGGTGCGAGTTCCTTCACGTGCCAAGGAATGACAACGAGCAAGCAGATGCCTTAGCACGGATTGGCTCCACCTGGCAAGCAATACCAGCCAGCGTTGCCCTAGGTCGCCTTCTAAAGCCGTCTGTCAAGCCGTCTCCTGATTCAGACTCCATCTTTGTGCCCCCCCCCCCCCCCCCGAAGCAGTCGGATCCGACTTGGCGACCCCAGAGGCCGGCACGGGGGTTTTGACAGGCGGCCCGGGGACTGCTATAGCCGCGCCCGACCCGGGGACTTCAGAACCCGGCCCGGGGACTTCGGAGCCCGGCCCGGGGAATTCTTCAACACAGCAGGCAAAAGCAGCTGCCCACCCACCGCCTCCCAGCCCAACCGCCCTCGTACAGGTTGCAGTGGTCACAGTCGAAGAAATTGCGGCGCCTTCATGGGCTCAGCCGATCCTCAAGTTCTTGGTGAACAAGGAGCTTCCAACCGATGAAATCTTAGCCCGACAAGTACAGAGGCGAGCTGCAGCTTATACCATAGTTAACAAAGAGCTGGTGCGAAGAAGCGTCACAGGAGTTTATCAGCGGTGTGTGGAGTCAGACCAAGGCCAAGCAATACTTAGAGATATCCACCAGGGCGAGTGCGGCCACCACGCGGCTTCGAGATCACTTGTGGCCAAAGCTTTCCGCCACGGGTTCTTCTGGTCGAGGCCAAAGAGCTGGTTCAGAAGTGTCAAGGATGCCAGAGGTTCTGCTCCAAGCCACGCCTACCGGCTTCTGCACTCAAGACCACTCCCATAGCCTGGCCCTTTGCTGTGTGGGGACTGGATATGGTAGGACCATTCAAGATAGCCCGCGGTGGCATGACTCACTTGCTGGTTGCGGTGGACAAGTTTACCAAGTGGATAGAGGCAAAACCAGTCAAGAAGCTGAATGGGCCGACTGTCGTGACCTTCATCGCCGACATCACAATGTGATACGGCATCCCACACAACAACATCACCGACAATGGCACCAACTTCGCCAAGGGAGCCTTGGCTCGTTTTTGTGCAACACAGGGCATCCGCCTGGACTTAGCATCCATTGCCCACCCACAGTCAAACGGCCAGGTGGAGCGTGCAAACGGCCTAATTTTGTCCGGCCTGAAGCCCCGACTGGTCAAGCCTCTGGAGCGTTCGGCCGGCTGCTGGCTCGACGAGCTGCCGGCCGTCCTCTGGAGCCTGCGCACAACTCCAAACAAGTCAACGGGCTTCACGCCTTTCTTCCTCGTCTACGGTGCCGAAGCCTTCATCCCGACGGATATTGAGTTCGACTCCCCAAGAGTCACCATTTACACCAAGGCAGACGCCAAGGAGGCACGAGAAGACGGTGTCGACTTGCTGGAGGAAGGCCGGCTGTTGGCACTCAGCAGGTCGGCCATCTACCAACAGAGTGTGCGCTGATACTACAATCGCAAGGTGAAGCCACGGTCCTTCCTGGAGGGAGACCTTGTGCTCCGGCTGATCCACCGAACAGCCAGACAGCACAAGCTCTCGGCACCTTGGGAAGGCCCTTTTATCATGAGTAAGGTGTTGGGCAACGATGCCTACTGAGGGAGTCCTGGACTAGGGGGTGTCCGGACAGCCGGAGTATCATCGTCCGCCGGACTCCAAGACTACGAAGATACCAGATTGAAGACTCCGTCCCGTGTCCGGATGGGACTTTCCTTGGCGTGGAAGGCAAGCTTGGCGATACGGATATGTAGATCTCCTACCATTGTAACCGACTCTGTGTAACCCTAGCCTCCTCCGGTGTCTATATAAACCGGAGGGCTTTAGTCTGTAGGACACAACATACATTACAACAATCATACCATAGGCTAGCTTCTAGGGTTTAGCCTCCTTGATCTCGTGGTAGATCCACTCTTGTACTACCCATATCATCAATATTAATCAAGCAGGACGTAGGGTTTTACCTCCATCGAGAGGGCCCGAACCTGGGTAAAACATCGTGTCCCTCGTCTCCTGTTACCATGCACCTAGACGCACAGTTCGGGACCCCCTACCCGAGATCCGCCGGTTTTGACACCGACATTGGTGCTTTCATTGAGAGTTCCTCTGTGTCGTCACCGATAGGCTTGATGGCATCTTCAACCAACAACGCTGTCTAGGGTGAGACTTTTCTCCCCCGACAGATCTTCGTATTCGGCGGCTTCGCACTGCGGGCTAATTCGCTTGGCCATCTGGAGCAGATCGAAAGCTACGCCCCTGGCCGTCAGGTCAGATTCGGAAGCCTAAACTTCACGGCCGATGTCCGCGGAGACTTGATCTTCGACGGACTCAAGCCGCAGCCGAGCGTGCCGCACCGTGACGATGGGCATGATCTAGCTCTGCCGCCGAACAGTGCCTTGGTGGCCGCACATGAATCCGCTTCGGCCATTAGTCCGGAGCCGATCACCCAGATCGAGGATTGGTGGATAGACGCCGCCTCGGGGGCTTCGACTTCCACGGCGATGGAGCCAAACATTAATCTTGTCCCCCGCGAAACTCGTGATTTCGAGGTGCCGGACTCCTTGCCGGACTCCGAACCTCCCACGCCCCTACCAATCGATTCGGATCGGGCGCCGGTTATAGAATTCACCGTCGCGGACATCTTCCAACACTCGCCCTTTGGCGACATCCTAAATTCTCTAAAGCACCTCTCGTTATCGGGAGAGTCCTGGCCGGACTATGGCCAGGTTGGTTGGGGTACGGACGACGAAGAAATTCAGAGCCCACCCACCACCCACTTTGTAGCCACTGTCGACGATCTAACCGACATGCTAGACCATGAGTCCGAAGACATCGACGGAATAGACGACGATGCCGGCGACGAACAAGAAACAGAGCCTATAAGGCACGGGAGGACCACCTCATCATATGACATATACATGGTGGATACACCAAAGGAGAGCGATGACGAGGACCAACGGGCCGCGGCAGAAGATAACCCCGCCAATAAACAACCAAAACGGCGACGCAGACGCCGCCCTAAGTCCCGCCTCGACGACAACAATGCTCCCAAGGAGCCCGTAATACAGCAGGGCTCACAAGTGGACGATGAACATGCAGATAATCAACCGTCCGAACATGACGAGTCAGATAATCAGTCCAGGCCCAGCGAAAACGACAGTCCGGACGACCTCATGCCGGACACGCCGCCAGAGAGCAAAAACCTTCGGAAAAGACTCGTCAATACTGCAAGAAGCCTGAAGAAGGAAAAGCGGAAGTTCAAAACAGCGGAAGACACACTCAGAATGAGATGGAGCAAAGTGCTCAAAACCGCAGATAAATACGGCAATGGCCACCAATCAAAGAGCTACCCGAAGCGTAAGCTGCTACCAGAATTCGATGAGGAGGCCATAGAGCCTCCACCGTCAAAAAATAAAGAGGTTGCCTGGTTGGATAGACGGCCAGATGATAGGCCAAATTCTGAAAGCGGCGCCGCACATAAACCAACTAATGAACCTGGAAAGACAGATGGCCCAGCTAGGTCCATCTACGGGCCAAAGAAGAAGGCCCCAGGAAGCAAGGCAACACGTCAAGTGTCCGAAAATAGCGGCACACCCAAATACAGGGGCACCGCACACCCACTATGTTTCACCAATGAGGTGTTGGACCATGAATTCCCAGTAGGATTTAAACCCATAAACATAGAGTCCTACGATGGAACAACAGACCCTGGAGTCTGGATAGAAGATTACATACTACATATACACATGGCCAGAGGAGATGATCTCCACGCCATAAAATACCTACCCCTCAAGCTCAAAGGGCCAGCCCGTCATTGGCTTAAAAGCCTCCCAGAAAACACTATGGGAAGTTGGGAAGAGCTCGAGGAAGCGTTTAGAGCAAATTTTCAAGGGACCTATGTTCGCCCTCCAGATGTAGATGATCTAAGCCATATAACTCAACAGCCCGGAGAGTCAGCGCGCAAATTCTAGAACAGGTTCCTCACCAAAAAGAACCAAATAGTCGACTGTCCGGACGCCGAAGCCTTAGCAGCTTTTAAACACAATGTCCGAGACGAATGGCTTGCCAGACACCTCGGCCAAGAAAAACCGAGGACAATGACCGCGCTAACAAGCCTCATGACCCGCTTCTGTGCGGGAGAGGACAGCTGGCTAGCAAGATGCAGCACCAGCGACCCAAGTACATCCGAGATAAGAGATGGAAACGGAAAATCACGGCGCAGAAAAGAGCAGCGCCGGAACAAAGAGAAAAGCCCAAAGAGCACGACAGTCAACGCCGGATTCAAAAGCTCGCGGCCAAATAACAAAATATCGCCTCTTAAGGCTGACGGCGATGAGCTGTCTAACTTAAACAAGATTTTGGGTCAGATATGTCAAATCCACAGCACCCCCGGAAGGCCTGCAAACCACACCCATCGGGATTGTTGGGTTTTTAAACAGTCCGGCCGACTAAACGCCGAACACAAGGGGCTCGACGCGTCAAGCGAAGACGATAAACCCCACCAGCAGAGCAACGGAAAACAAAAGACTTTCCCGCAAGGGGTCAAAGCAGTAAATTCACTTCATGTGATAATACGGAAAAATAGTGCGGCACTTTCAAAAAAGAGCTTCGCGCGGTCCAACCCAGCAGACCATAGAGATTGGATATCAAAACCAATCACTTTCGACCACCTGGACTATTCCAGAAGCGTTCGAAACGCGGGACGGACTCCCCTGATATTGAATCCCATAATAGACGGACTACAATTCACTAAAGTCCTAATGGACGGAGGCAGCGACTTAAACCTGCTGTATTCAAACACAATCCGTCAGATGGGGATAGACCCTACAAAAATTCGACACAGCCGCACTTCCTTCAAAGGAGTGACGCCAGGACCTTACACCAAGTGCACAGGCTCCATATTACTCGAAGTCGTGTTCGGATCACCGAACAATTTTGGCATCGGTAGTAGGGACCCGTTGTGAGGAACAATTTTGGCATCGGTAGTAGGGAACAATTTTGCCAAGTGCACAGGCGCAGACGTGCAGTAGGGACCCGTTGTGAGGATTCTTTTCAGATTAAGACCCTGCGTAGACCTTTTTTACTGTCTCTTGTTGTTATTATCCCTTGGTTTCTTCCTATAGCCAAAGCGGAGCCTGACGTTTTGGCATCGGCCGCGTCAGAAGACCATGCCTGTACCTAGACACCAGGGGCTTAGGGCATTGTTCTGCCCATTATTATAAAGACCGAACACCTCAGGGAGTGTTCGGCGTCTCGAGTTAGGCATTATATGCATCAGCTCCGAATCATGTCTTTGGTCAAATGTTGGGTTTGCCCGACTCCTGTGTTTTGCTGCCTTACGTTCCGTATCATCGGCTAACGTGGCACCAGGAGAACTACTGCGATTGTGCCCCAGTTCGGCTGGGCGAGCACCTCAGTAGAGAAAGCCGAAAACTGACTGTCATGATATAGCGAGAGACTGGTCAACCACTCGATCGACCATCGGAATGTTTAGAATTCCCCGCTTTGACGAAGGACCGTTTCCCGGTCAGGCACACACGCGCCCCGAACTCGGAGAAGTGCGGTGCCCCAAGGGGCTATATCGTAGCCCCACCCTCGAACTCCACTGGCTAAGTGAAAGTGATAAAGCATTATAGTCCGGCTTGCCTCGTTTGCTACGCTACCACCTCCTTAACAGGACCGAGACGTCGGATTAAGTGTGAAAACGCGCTATTTTTGCGAACACCCCCGCACCTTGTGCGTGGGGGGTGAATCCGAAGACTGCAATCTTTCAGGTTATACAAGTGTATACGTAAACGGCCGCATAGGAGAAGTTTTACTACTTGGGACGCACAAGTATAAAAAGCAGTTATAGCATAATCATCATTTTACAAGCTAAAACGTTCATTTGAACGTGACATTTTTTGAGCACTGCGACTCTATTACACGAGCGCCACGCATAACTTCCCCGAAATAGTGCTCGGCGGGGAGCCGGTCTTCATCCGAGCCCTGGGCGGCAACAGCGGTGGCATCCATCTCCGTCCAATGCGCCTTCACGCGGGCAAGAGCCATCCGCGCGCCCTCGATGCAGGCCGACCGCTTCATCTCCTTGATATGCGGCACGGCTCCAAGGAATTGCTGCAGTAAGCCGAAGTAGCTCGTCGCCTTGGGCCTCTCTGGCCAGACATGAGCCACGATGTTAGTCATGGCAAGTCCGGACAACCTATTTAGCTCGGCCCATTCGGCCAACCGGTCGGTCAACGGAAGTGAGTGATCCAGACTATGGAATTGAGACCAAAATAGCTCTTCCGTCTTGTGATCCTTCTGGCTCCGGAAGTGCTCAACGGCATCAGCCGCACTTGCCGCTAAGTCCATATACGGATCCTCCGGACTCCAATAGCCGATCAAATTGAGCATACTTTTGATCCATAAACCGGCGACGCAGCAGATAAGGCTTGCCAGCCACGATATCTCCGGCCTGGCGCAGCTCCTCCCTCATGGCCCGCATTGCAGAGCGGGCATCCTTAGCCTCGGCGGTGGCCTTCCTCAGGTCTTCCCGCTCCGATAAACGCTCCTTTTCAAGAGCCTCATTGCGGTCGGTAGCATCTTTCACTTTCACGGCCAATTCGGCCACCTCTTCCCTGCTTAGGCAGTGTGCAGCCCTTTCGGCTTTCAACTCCTCGGCCGCCCTCGAGGCAGCCGCGTCACTCCTTAGGGCTTGCTCCTTAGTTTGGGCAAGTTCGGCCCGAAGGCTCTCCACAGCAGCAACACCGTCTGTACAACAGCATATAATTTATCAAGAGGAGGGCTTTGACCCCCTTAATAAAGCGACTGCGGAGAACTCATTTACCTTGCGACTCATCAAGTCGCCGGTTGACAAGCGCGATGTCTGCATCCGCCATGTCAAGTTGCCGCATTAACTTGGCAACTCCACTAGTCCGGCTACCCCTCGGACTATCCGCCACCTGCATAGGAATGGCGACATTAATTACTTGCGATTTTGATCCTCGGCACGCTGTCGTCTTCGACAACCTACCGAGTCTCGGGGGCTACTATCTATATAGGGCGCATTTTTATGTGCAAAACTGTTAATAGACAAAGGGATGCGTCATTTTCGTGTACCTCAAACCCCGCCAGCAAACTCATGGTGGCATTGCGCAATCCGCTCTCAGCGGACGAAATCCTTCCAATCACCATACGCATCAACGCACGGTGATCTTCTGAAATGGACGCCCTCTCAAGCAGATTCTTCAGTTCTCCCGGCCGGATACTAGTGTGTGCCGAACTCTCTGGCCCCTCCGGACTCGGGGATACCCTCCGTGACGATACTTCAGGCTCATCTGCTTTATCTGACGGCGCGGCAGACGGAGGCGTTTCGCTCTCCATCATCTCCGGAAGAAGGTCCCCCGAAGATGAACTCATCTGAGAAGGCTGCAGATCCGACCTGCAAGATAAATATTTCGGTCACCCACAGAAGCAGAAATGGAGGTATTTCGTTACTAATTAACTCCCCCTTTTCATACTCATGGCTCACTGGAGGGCTGATCCTTTGGCGATGATTGTGTGTCCGGATTCTTCCCGGACGCCGGACCCCCCGGCGAAGATCTCTTCCCCCGCTTAGGGGCTTTGGCCTCCGGATCTTCGAAGGCGGTCCTCTTCTCCCCTTGGAGGGAGGGGTTTTTAATTCCCCTCTCTTCAGACGCCCCTTTGGGCGAAATAATAGCTCCTCTATTTTCCCCATCGCTCCCTTCCATGGGTGCGACCTCCAACATTCTGACCAGCACGGGCTCCAGTGCGGTCTCTGGGAGGGGGGGCGGACACCTTATCAGCCTCGATTGTGCTACCCACTCCTGTGAAGAGTAATGGGTCAGGAGGCGAACTCTAGAAAAGCAGATAAACAGAACGTCCGGACTTTGAGCTATTTACCTGAGTATCCGGGCGATTGTGGCTTAGGCCTGTGTCCTCGGCCAATTCCGGACACGCTACATGTGGTCCGAAGAATACATTGTACATCTCCGCGGGTGTCGCACCCATGAAGTGTTGGAGAATCCGAAGTCCCTCCGGGTTGAACTCCCATAGACGGAGAGGACGACGCTTGCAGGGCAGAAGATGCCTGATTAGCATAACCTGCATCACCACAATCAGATTGATCTCCCTCGCCTGGAGGTCTCGGATCCGGCCCTGCAATAAGGGTACATCTTCGGACAGCCCCCAATTGAGCCCTTGGTTGACCCATGACATCAGTCGGCATGGAGGTCCCGGGCGGAATGAAGGCAGCGGCTTTTGTTTGCTGCCCTTCGGAGCGGTGATATAGAACCACTCCTGCTGCCACAGTCCGAGTTCCTCTTGGAAGGAACCCTCGGGCCACGGGGCATCGGCCTTTTTGCTTATGGCCGCCCCGCCGCACTCCGCTTGACGCCCCCCGATCATCTTCGGCTCCACATTGAAGGTCTTCAGCCACAGGCCTAAGTGGGGAGTGACACGGAGGAAGGCTTCGCAGACGATAATGAATGCGGATATGTGGAGGATGGACTCCGGAGCCAAGTTGTGAAAGTCCAGCCCATAGTAGAACATGAGTCCTCTCACGAAGGGGTCCGTCGGGAAGCCTAAACCCCGACGGAGGTGGGATACGAAGACAACGAACTCACCCGGCTCAGGGGCGGGCATGGCCTGCCCTTGGGCGGGCAACCTGTGCGAAACCTCGTAGGCCAGGTACTTGGCCTCACGTAACTTCAATACGTCCTCCTCCGTGACGGAGGAGGGCATCCACCGGCCCTGGAGGCCGGAGCCGGACATGGTTGAGGATCCGAAGCGCTCAAATCTGAGGCTCTGGGTGTTGGAACTGGGAGCGAGGAGGAGATTCGATGCGAGATTGAAGAACAAGAACGAGCCTTGGTCCTCTTATAAAGGGGAAAAATACCAAGAGCCGTCTCCGTGACCATTTGGGATTCACCTTCGATAGAGGAGGCGTGGCAACGGGAACGGTTGGGTTACCCACGCATGTATTGATGAGAATCCCGGAATAAGGGGAACACGATCTCTGCTTCGACAAGACGTGCCAAGGAAACTGCTTCGCTAAACGTGTTGAGGTGGTATAGTAAAAAACGATTCAAATAGTAGCTTGGTAGTGGTGTGATGTCACGCCGCATAATACGTCAGCAGATTGAACTAGTGTACATTTTATTCTCTCTATGGTGGAATGTGGAATTTATTTTGCAGAGCCGGACACTATCCTGGTGTTCATGATCTTCTCTGGATTATTCAAGGGAGGAATCCGCCTTGCAATGCCGAACATTATGCGCGCCGGACTTATCGTCATTGAAGCCTGGTTCAGGGGCTACTGAGGGAGTCCTGGACTAGGGGGTGTCCGAACAGCCAGACTATCATCGTCCGCCGGACTCCAAGACTACGAAGATACAAGATTGAAGACTCCGTCCCGTGTCCGGATGGGACTTTCCTTGGCGTGGAAGGCAAGCTTGGCGATACGGATATGTAGATCTCCTACCATTGTAACCGACTCTGTGTAACCCTAGCCTCCTCCAGTGTCTATATAAACCGGAGGGCTTTAGTCCGTAGGACACAACATACATTACAACAATCATACCATAGGCTAGCTTCTAGGGTTTAGCCTCCTTGATCTCGTGGTAGATCCACTCTTGTACTACCCATATCATCAATATTAATCAAGCAGGACGTAGGGTTTTACCTCCATCGAGAGGGCCTGAACCTGGGTAAAACATCGTGTCCCTCGTCTCTTATTACCATCCGCCTAGACGCACAGTTCGGGACCCCCTACCCGAGATCCGCCAGTTTTGACACCGGCACCTACTATCTGATCGATGCCCAGAAGCCCAGAGCGTGCAAGAGAGATGATTTAGGCAAAGAAACGGAGAGGCCGTGGAACGCAAACCTCCTCCGAAGGTTTTACAGTTGAAAGCAGTATGTATCACGCTACCTTTTGTACTATGTATAAAGACTCCGGGTCCCTCGAGAAGAGCTCGGGGACTGCCCTCTTTTATCTATATGATAAGTGTCATGCCTATGACAATGTATAGCCCATTTCTTCCGCCTGGCACCTAGTTCGACCAGTCGGCCCGGAGCCTCGCCGCCTTCTACAATATGCCGCCTCCAGCAGCCGGACAAGTAGTGTGCCGGCACCAAAAGCTTCCTTTGTCAGAAGCCACAGCTTGCAGAGCGATTGCATGGTGGGCAAAGGTTGCAAAGAGGTGCCCCACACAAAAAAACGACTAAGGAGGAAAGCGCATATAGTAGCAGGCGACATCGCACCTAGCCGTCTGGCTGCTTGGTAGCCAGATGGCCGGCCTCCGCCTTACCACCCAAAGCTCTGAATGGCTAAGTCCTAGCCCCCCTCACAAACGGCTAGAGTGCTCAAACCAGCCACGGTCCGCAGAGCGGCCGCCTGGCTGGTAAAAGCAAAGCCAAAGGGTCGGCGGCAAAGGAAAAAACCAAGGAGAAAAAGGAAAAAAGATTGGAGGTCGGCACAGCAAGCATAAGAAATAGTAAAATATTTACATGGATAAAAGTCCTCTGGCTGGCATCCAAACAGAGTTTGATATACACCCCGAGGGTGGAATTGTGCGAATTTAACCAAAGTGTTCAGAGTAGCAAGCAGAAAGCAGATAAAATCCTAAGGAGCAGCAGAAGACTCCCGCTAGGCGGCGCCGGTTGGCGCAACAGACGACTCCGGCTGGGCGGTGCCGGTTGGCGTGGCAGAAAGATCCGGCTGGCCGGTGCCAGATGGCGTGGCCAAGGGCTCCGGCTGAATGCTGAAGTCGGCCGCGCCACCTGGCGCGGCAGGCAGCTCCGTCTGAGCAGAGGGATCGCCGACAGCAGGCGGGGCGTTGGAGTGCTAGAGGACGGAGTCGGTGGCATCCGTCGGAGAAATGGGTGGCGGGTCTGCCCCCACTTGAATGCCTCCAGTAGCGGGTGGCACCTCGGTGCGTGGCTCGTTGCTTGAGGCCCGGTCAGGTTGGGGCTGACCGTCCGCCCCGACCTCCGGCATGTCGACGTCGCTCTCGTCTTCCTCCTCCTCCTCCTCTTCCTCCTCCCCGTCCTCCCCTTCGTCGCTGGAGTCGATGACTTCAGCGGAGTCTTTGCTGTCTTCTGGGTTTAGCCCAAGCCATTCGTGTGGAGCTTCACCGCCTTCCTCGACCACCTCCGGGACGAAGACGCTGGTGTCGGTGAAGTCGGCGATCGCCGCTGCCCTGCTGACAAGCTCAGCTTCCACCGCCGACAACTCCTCCTGCGCCTCCAGTCGGAACGTGGATAACTGGGCTAGATCTAGACCATGGTACCACACCTTGATGAATTCCAAGGCCCGGCGCGCTCCTGCCCGGGCTGCTGAGCCCTTCCAGGCCTCCAGGTGGCCGGCCGCCACCTCCAGCCAGTTGACAGTCCGACTTGGGGTGCGTGGAGCCGGCAAGCCTGGCCAGAGGGCGGAGACCGCCTGGGATCCGATGCGCTGCATGCGGCGCATCAAGCGGTGAGCAGGCTGAAGCCGGGCCTGAATGCTGAGGACCTGTTCACCAAGGGTCCGGGGGCATCAGCGGCGATCTGCACACCCTCTGCCCTTCGCTCCTCGCGCTGGGCCTCGATCATCTGGGTAGCGGCTACAGAATGGCCCGGGAAGAAGTCTGTTCGGCAGAATAAGAAAAAGGCCAAGGCTATATGCAAGGGCTGATAACTCAAAGCAAGAAACTAAGAGAATAGGGATTACCATCGACCAAGTCTTCGATTCTGCTAAAGCAGGCCGTTACCTGGGCCTCCTTGTCGGCCCAGGCAGAGCGCTCGAGCTCAAACTCGGCAAGGAGGCTGGTCTCCGCCGTCTCCGCCTTCAGCTGGGCCGCCTTGAGGGTTTCCGCCTGTTCGGCAAGTTGGGCGGCCAGGCGGTCCCGCTCCTCCGCCAGCTTGCTGCACTCCGCCTCCTTGCCACGCAGGGCGGTCTTGGCTTCGCCCAGCTGCTGCTGCAGGTCGGCATTGGCCTCTGAGGAAAGAAAGAAAAGAAGAAGGCATCAGTCAAGCGGACAAGACAAAGGAAAGAAATAACCAAGGAGATTCAGCCCGACTGATCACCAGTCGGCCCGAACCTCGGGGACTACAGCCCGCGGGCGCGCCAGCGCGCCCCCGCGGAAAAGAAGTAGTTGACAAGGAAAAAAGACAACTAAGGAGATTCGACCCGACTGCTCAGCAGTCGGCCCGAACCTCGGGGACTACAGCCCGCGGGTGCGCCAGCGCTCCCCACCGAAGAAACAGGACAGAAACTTACGCCGGCTTTCAGCCAGATGGGCCATCTGCGCCTCTAGCTCCCGAACCTTGAAGTTGTAGGCGGTCGTGCGGAGGTTGTGATAATCCTGCAGAAGAGGCACCGGATAAAATCAGAAGTCGAACAATTGCAAGATAAAGTTGCGACCCGCCTGCTCAGCAGCCGGCCCGGAACTTGGGGACTACACCCAGTGGGTGCGCTTGCGCGCCCCCACGAGAGAAGCAAAAAATATCATTCGAAGAAAAAACTCAAAGACAACTTACCCGGATGGCGATGCGCGACTCCAAGTAAGCCTCATTGCAGCGCTTGAGCGCCTCCGCCTCCGCTCAAAGCTTGGCCTGGAAGGCAAGAGACGCCTGGTTCAAGGCACCAGTCCCGCCCCCGTGTATCCAACCCACGGGCGCGGTGCTGGTCGCCTCGGTGTCGGGGGCCGACGAGCTCGTGGCGCCGATCTCCTGCAGCTGCGGTGCTGAGGCCGCCTTCTCCAGATAGCGGCGCGTGGGGATGCGGACCGAAGGAACCAGGACCATCACCACCGCATTATCGACTGGCTACACCGGCGGCGCCACAGGCTGCTCGTCCCGCGGCTTGCTGACTGGCGGGGGCGGGGGTGGCGGCACAAAAACGTCCGGCATGGCAACGTCGCCGCCCCCTGCTCTCGGATCGGGTAGTCGCCGCCGGCTCCTCCGGACGTCGCCTCGAAATCCGGCGGAGGTGGCGCAGTGTTGAGGGGGGGGGGCCACGAGTAGCGGCTCTTGGCGGCGGGCGGCCTCCGCGAGCCGCTCCTTCTCCGCGGCCTGGGCTTCCGCCTGCGCCAGCGCCCTCTCGGCAGACGCGGCCGACAAGTCCGCCTGCTCCTTGGCCAGGCGTCCGGCCTCTGCCTCATCACGCGCCTCCCGCGCATTCCGCTCTGTCGCCTCCCGGAGGTCGGCGGCCGGGTCGATGAGCCGACTGGTCGTGGAGGTCGCTGCCGACCTGAGGACCGAGCCGGCGCCCGACTTCTCGAGGGTTAGCGGGGCCCTGAAACAAGAAGACAAGTCAGAAGATTTTCACGCAAGATTGATAAAAATAAGGAGTAAGGAAATGATGCTTACGCCGACACCATAACTGGCACCTTCGGCTGCCTTTGATATTGGGTCGCCCTGGCCGCGGTCTCTTTCCGCCTGGTCGCCGCGGCCGGGTTCTTGGGCTTCTTTGGGCGCTGCCGAACAGGGTCGAGCCCTGTTTCCGCTTGCGTCTGCTGCCTGGGGCGGGCGGCCCAGAAGAGGGGCCGGCGCCGGTGGTGGTGGAGCTCCGGGCAGGGCGTGGCTCGTCTTCGTCTTCATCGTCGTCGGGCCAGGCCTCCACGCCGCTGCCTCCCTCGGAGCCGCCTGCTCCACCACCATCGTCTGCTCTGCCACCGCCGCCTGTCACGTCGTTGACCAGGGCGGCTACCCCCAAGTCGGGGTCATCCAAGTCACTCTCCGCCCTGTCCGCCTGGAGGTTATCACCCGGCCCCAGGAGGGCGGTCGTTGCCTCGGACATATAAATCTGCAACCAAGAAGGAATCAAGTCTTGAAGGGCGACGTCATAAAGAAAAACAAAGCAGAAGAAAGCAGTTCAAAGGACAAAAAGAAGAAACTTCCAGCAGGAGGCGGGTTGTGGCGAGAGTACGACCGCTTCCTGTACCGCCACTCCTTCTCCGACATCTTGAGGTCAGAGATCTCGTTTACCATCCGCAAGACTTCAGCAGGCAGCATTCCCTTCATGCACAGCCGACACGGGTCGTGGTGTCCGCCCATCCGGAAGATCGGATGAGGGCGACTCTGGAGTGGGAGGACCCAGCGCTCCACGAAGGCGAAGAGAAGGTTGGAGGCCACGAGGCCCTCCGACTCTTGGAGCACTCGGAGTCGGCCGATGGTGGCCGCCGCGTCCGCCGACACCGGCTTCGGCTTGTACTTCCACGAGACGCGAGCTCTGGTGGGGGGGCCGGCCTCGTAGGCTGGTAGGTTGAGGAAGTCGGCAGCAGGGTCCATGTTCTTGACGTAGAAATAGGACTGCTGCCACATCTTCACTGACTGCGCCAGCTTGATGACGGGGAAAGCGTTCCGCTTCGCCGGTCGGCGCACGGCGACGAAGCCCCCGCACTGGGCCGCCGTCTCCTTGGCGGAGGTCCCGAGCTTTCCATAGAAGAATGCTCCCCACAGCTTGATTGTGGGGAGGATGCCGAGGTAGCCCTTGCACGCCGTGACGAAGGTGGAGAACAAGGTCATGGCGTTGGGCGTGAGGTGGTGAGGTTGAAGGTTGTAAAAGTTGAGGAAGGTGCGGAAGAAGTCGCTCGCCGGGAGGCCAAAGCCCCGCAGGAAATGCAAGCGGAAGACGACCCGCTCGCCTTCCTGCAGCGCCGGCGAGATCTCCGTCTCCGGCGGCACCCGCGCCTTGACGAAGGCCGCGCTGGGCATCCGGCGCGTGTCGCAGAGATAGGTGATGTGATCCTCTATCACGGTCGATCCATCCCAGTCGCCCATGGCTCCGACTAGCGGTGCGGAGAGGAGGGATGCGTCGGCGACGAGCAACGGCGGCGGCGCTATGGCAGTAGCAGCAGCGGAGGCTGAGAGGAGAAGAAGAAGAGTGGGAGGGGACGCAGGAGCTTTGCCGCACCTCTCCCGCCTTCCTACTTATAGCGTCCGGGCTATGTAGCCGAGGGGGTGGGACGTGGGGTCGTGGGATTAACTGCGCCCACGTCCCCACGACCCCCCGTCTCCCGCGCGCATTTACCCCATCGTGAATGGTCATGGAAATGGCAACCGCCCCTCCGGCGCAGTGAATCCGCCCAGTTGTCGAGGCGTGGTAGTGGCGGGCCCAGCCCGGTGTCATGTCCCATCTAGAGCGTGGGGTGGCAGGCTTGTCAGGCTGACGTGCGCCGCATGGCGCATCCGTGGTGGGCGGCTGCCTGGGAAGCTTAACAGGCACGCCACCTGTTTCCCGCCTTGAAGTTCAAAATTAACCATATAGCTCCGCCTGAGCGAGGCCGGCTTGAGCAGTCGGCTAGCTGCAAGGCGGATCGACATTCTCCCAGAGCTTGGTGAGGGGAGAAGCCGCTGAGACTTCGCGCCCCCTCGACCACGACGCATCACCGGCTTCGGGGACTACTGTCGGAGTAATGGGCCACGGGTCAGCTCACCCGAGTCCCTAGATTTATCAAGACTTTGGGCCAGCTCCGCCTAGCTGGGCCCCGAGCCGAAACTCTGCCCTCTGGGGCCAGCCGGCTCAGCGGCCGGCTGCCAGAGGGCGGGTGACCCAAGACTACGGCGCTCCGAGCGGCCGGCTCTTGGGGGCCGCCTTCCAGAGAGGGCAGCAATGAGCAAGTGGCCACCTCGCGACTACGGGGCGGCCGAGCATCCATCGAGAGTACAAGTCAAAGCATGGCTACAGTGAGGAACGACGCCTCACACATTCGAGACAAGCGTGGCTATAGTTCTCCGTACAGACGGGGATCTCCGCACGACGGAGCACTGTGCCGTATCTACCCTGACGTCGCTCCGGGCAGGCGGAGCCCTGTTCCCCATGACGGCCTGTCGGTACGGCCTGCCAGAGGCGGGCCCTATCGGGCAGTGACCCCAAGGAAGACGGCGGAAGCTCAACCAGGCGGATTAGAGAGTGGCCGGCCTCCAGCAGGCGGCCGTCCCTCGTCCCGAGGCGAGCACGCCATTAAGCTGATAAGACCAGGTGTGGCTACAGTGTCCTCCCACCAGGCGGCGGGACTGTAGCCACGCTAGGATGACCAAGCCCCCGTCACCAACAACACGACTACAGTGAACAGCCACCAACTAGTCGGCGGGGCCCACCAGGCGGCGGCCCCCAGCGGTCGGCGGAGAAGTCGGAGGCTGAAGACACTGACAGTCGGGCCCAGCAGCCGGCCAGATTACCATTGTACCCCTTGGGGTAGGCCTATATAAACCCCCAGGCCACCCACGCAAAGGGTTCAACCCCATTAGAACTAGCCACCCTCTAGAGCAGGAAGAGAGCTAGCCTTGCCTCCCTCTACCTCTAACAAAACAGCTCGAGGAGCACATTGTATCACTTGTGCCTTAGTGATCATGCGGAGACCCCGCAGAGCAGGACTAGGGGTGTTATCTCCTAGGAGAGCTCCGAACCTGGGTAAAGTACGCCGGCGTTCGTGTCTACGCCTTATCCCACTTCCAGGCACCGACGACGTTCTACTCGCTCCCACCATGATAAGCCATCCATTGGCATATGTCGCACCCAACCCTCGACATGAAGATTCGAGAGCAGGATATACCCAAGACAGCTTTTACCACCAGGTACGGGCTATATGAGTATACCATTATGTCATTTGGTCTGACTAACGCACCTGCGTATTTCATGAACATGATGAACAAGGTGTTTATGGAGTTTTTGGATAAGTTCGTCGTGGTTTTCATTGATGATATTTCGGTTTACTCGAAGAGTGAGGGAGAGCATAAGGAGCATTTACGTTTGGTACTGGAGAAGCTCAGAGAACATCAGTTATATGCCAAGTTCAGCAAATGTGAGTTTTGGTTGAAAGAAGTTGGATTCCTCGGACATGTTATATCCGGAGAAGGAGTAGCAGTAGATCCCACCAAGGTTGTCACTGTGACAAACTAGGTAGCACCAACAATAGTTGGAGAGATCCGGAGTTTTCTTGGGCTGGCAGGATACTACCGGAGATTCATTGAGAATTTCTCGAAGATTGCGAAGCCTATGACGGAGTTGGTAAAGAAGGATACCAAGTTTAAATGGACTGAGGAATGTAAGGCCAGTTTCCAGGAATTGAAGAAACGTTTGGTTACATCGCCAGTGTTGATTTTGCCGGATCAGCGGAAGGATTATGAGGTGTATTGCGACGCTTCACGTCCTAGACTTGGAGCCGTGCTTATGCAGGAGGGAAGAGTTGTTTCGTATGCTTCTCGACAGCTTAAGCCTCATGAGCTAAATTATGCCACACATGATTTGGAGTTAGCAGCCGTAGTGCATGCATTGAAGACATGGAGACACTTTCTCATCGAAAACCATTGTGAGGTGTACATGGATCACAAGAGTTTTTAGTACATTTTCACACAGAAGGAATTGAATCTTAGGCAAAGGAGATGGTTGGAACTCATTAAGGATTATGATATGAGATTGCATTATCACCCCGGAAAGGCTAACTAGTAGCCAATGCGTTGAGCCGTAAGAGACATGTAAACACACTCATGACCGGAGGATTACGAAAGGAGTTAGCCGAGGATCTTCGTGAGCTATGTTTGGAGATAGTTCCGAGAGGCTACGTTGCAGCATTGGAGATTCAGTCTACTTTGATGGATAAGATCAGAGAAGCTTAGAAGACCGACAAGGAGATTGCCTCTATAAAGGAGAAGATGAACAAAGGAAAAGCTAAAGGATTTCGTGAGGATGAGCATGATACGTTATGGTTTGAGGACCGCGTTTATGTGCCCAATGACCTGGAGATCAGGAAATTGATTCTGCAAGAGGCCCATGATTCACCATATTCGATTCACCCAGGAAATACCAAGATGTATTTGGGTTTGAAGGATACTTTCTGGTGGACCAGAATGAAGAAGGATATTGCAGAGTATGTAGCAGTATGTGATGTTTGTCATAGAGTGAAGGGAGAGCATCAGAAGCCGGCAGGATTGTTGCAGCCATTGCCAATACCCGAATGGAAGTGGGATAAGTTAGGCTTGGATTTTATCACGGGATTGCCCAGGACTCATTCAGGCTACGCCTCGATTTGGGTTGTAGTCGATCGTTTGACGAAGGTAGCTCATTTCATCCCAGTGAAGACCACTTACACCAGTGCTAAGTTGGCAAAGATCTACATGACCAGGATCGTATGTCTGCATGGAGTTCCGAGGAGCATTGTATCAGATAGAGCAACCCAGTTTACCTCAAAGTTCTGAATCAGTTGCACAAAACCTTGGGTACCAGGCTAGAGTTCAGTACAGCTTTTCACCCGCAAACAGATGGACAGACCGAGAGAGTTAATCAGATTTTGGAGGATATGCTGAGAGCTTGTGCGCTAGATTATGGATCTAGTTGGGACGATAATTTACCATATGTAGAGTTCTCCTACAACAACAGTTATGAATCCAGTTTGAAGATGGCCCCTATTGATGCTTTGTACGGAAGGAGGTGCAGGACCCCATTATCGTGGGATGAAGTTGGAGACCGCCAGTTGTTTGGACCGGATTTGATTAAGGAGTCTGAACAGAAGGTGAAGTTGATTCGCGATAGGCTCAAGGTAGCCCAATCCAGGCAGAAGATCTACGCAGATTCCAAACGTAAGGAGACTGTTTACGAAATCGGAGACAGAGTTTATCTTTGTGTATCTCCACTTCAGGGAGTTAAGCGCTTTGGAGTTAAGGGAAAGTTAGCGCCACGTTTTGTGGGACCCTACAAAGTTGTGGAGCGAATGGGAGAAGTTGCCTACAAATTGGAGTTGCCCGAAGGATTGTCAGGAGTTCACGATGTGTTCCACGTTTCCCAGTTGAAGAAGTGCCACACAGAGATGGCTGATATACCACTGAGAGATACAGTGCCGCTGGAAGCGATTCAGTTTGATAGTGATTTGACCTATGAGGAGAAACCAGTCAAGATTCTCGAATATGCTAGCCAAGTCACCCGCAGCAAGGTTATCAAGTTTTGCAAAATTCAGTGGAGCCACCACACCGAGGATGAAGCCACCTGGGAGCGAGAGGAAGATCTGCTGAAGGACCACCTCACCTATTTTCTAGCCAACCCAAATCTCGAGGCCGAGATTCATCTTAAGGGGGGTAGGTTTGTAACATCTAAAATTTTCAATTTGGAATGTTATACATAGATCATCATTGCATATCATATTTTATTGCATTTTGGCTTGATCCTAGAAATTTCATGCAACTCAAGGACCCACGGAGAGAGTTGGGACTTTCGTTATTTTCATATTTGAGTTTTCTCTAATTTTGAAAATAGGATCGTTTCATTTTATTTATTTTATCTTCAATTATTTCTACTATGAAAATATGAGAGAGGGAATAAAATGACTTTGCCAAAATAAAGAAATACTGAGGATTTAATAATAAAATCAAATAATATTTTATTCTGGAGTTTATTGCTATTTTAGAATTTAGGAGAAATGCGCGTTTTTCAAAATTTCTTTTAGGCCCCAAATAAATGTTCATCTGAACCGGCTTGATTTTAGAAGTTCGGAAAAATTTATTTCGGGATTTTTGGAGTCCGTTTAGTATTTCTTTTATTTGTTTTTCTGCGCGTAATGTTTTAAAAAAAGAAACCGACTTCGGGCCGTGTTCGGCCAGGACTCCGCCTGGCCGTGCCTTTATAATGTGCCGCCCCGAGCCCACCTGAGCCACCAGCCCGCCCCGCGCCCAAACCATAACCCTGGCGTCGCCGCCCCGGATCCTGCGCCGCGCCGCCTGCCGACGCTGCATGCCGCCGCCGCCCCGCCCGACCCCGCCGCCGACCCCTCGCCGGAGGTAGCCGCCGCCTCGCCGCCGGCGGTTTTTCTCGAGAAAACCGTTCAGTTTTTCCGCCGGTTTTTCATTCAGTTTAAAAAAAACCTAGATCTATTTTTTTCGGTTTAGTTTATTTAGCGACGTTCGTCCGTATGTTTGTTTTAACGAACGATTTTCGTCGTTTAGCCGCAGCCAGCGAACGTTCGTTTGTTAGCCTGTTCGTCAGTTTTTCTTTTTTTCTGATTTTCCGTGATTATTTCTGATTGCGATTTCCGATTTGTTTTTCGTTTTAGTTTATCTTTTCGCTCGTTTATCGGAATCAGGCGATTCAAGCGCCTAGAGTTTCGTCTCGAAACCCTCTTTTCGTTTAACCAACTCAAACAAGTTTTTGCTTCTGTAAAATTTGACTTAGGTCCAGATTAGTAAACGAAGCTTGTTTCTTTCGCCGTTTGATTTTCGTTGCTTCGTTTGATTTGATTCTTTTTGCAAACCGGAGTTCTTAAGTTGAACTTTCTGGTTAGATCTCTTATTTGAGTTTTACCTGTGCGTTAGATGAGTACTTATTGTATGCTTGTTTGTTTGCGATAGAGTACCCGGAGTGCGCCGCTTGCTACTTCGAATCTCTAGGTTTCACGGATCATCAGCAAGGCAAGTAACACTTTGATCATACCTCTTTACTACCCAGTTTTATTGCATTAAATCAATCCTCAAACAATTGCATGATTAGGATTTGATTAATATGTGGGTTTTGGGAAGTAGATGAGGTAGTACCTATTACCTGTTTTATTATCACACCCTTGGGAGTTACTCTACGTTTGCTTATTATGCCATGCTATGCTAGTAGACGTGGATTGCGTGAGTGTAACCATGACAGATGTGAGATTGTTATTTAATGGTTTATTTAAGGTGGCAACTTTAATACACATCTGGGTGGATTGAGGCACTTGGGTATTCTAGCGATTGCCTGTTTTTCTTTATGGATCGCCACCCAGGCTCAAAGGGATCATGAGATTATTCATGCTAGAAACTTCCGTGTGCGGCCACAAGCTACTATGGGCTCTAGCATAGTTGATTAAGTCATGTGAACTCTTAGAGTGGTAGACTAGCAGATGTAGGGGAAAGTAGGTGTAACGGTCTACCCGATCATAAGGTGCTAGCGCTTCTGAAAGACTATGTCTCGATCATCCGTTTCTCAAACACCATGTAGTGCGAGAATCCCAACGGAGGAGATCGAGTCTTGTGGGGAAAAGTGCACAAACCTCTGCAGAGTGTATAAACTAATCATGGTTAGCCGTGTCCCCGATTATGGACATCTTGAGTATCTAGTACTTGGATTATCATGTGAATCTCATCATGTTACTTTTAATTAATATTGTTGGGTTTTTAATGATGATGTTTAATTGGGATTGAGAGGGTGTCTACACTCTCAATGTTTAACAACCACCATGATAGTTAAATAAAATTTATTCCTTTGTAGTAGGGAAAAATTGGCATTACGCAAAAACTATAACCATAGAGCTCTCCACCAGCCATATATGCATGTAGTATAGCTTTATTCTTTCATTACTCTCTATGTGTTACATTGCCAGCATATTCCATGTGCTGACCGTTTCGGGCTGCAACGTTCATGTTGCAGACTTTTCAGACGACGAGTAAGGTGCCTTTAGGTCGTGGTTCTATACTCAGTGATGCCGTTGGAGTTAGGGGACTCACTTATCTTCGAAGCCTTCCGCTGTTATCATTATTAGATGGCCTTAAGCCATATTTATTGTAATAAGTTCTCTTTTGAGACATTCGATGTAATAAGTGTGTGATTGCTACTCTGTTATAAATCCTTCGAGTACTGTGCGTGTCAACATTACTGATCCAGGGATGACACTGATGCACAGAGATCAGACTGTTTGAGGTCTGGTCGCTACAGCTGGAGTAGCGTGTTATGCAGCCATGCAGCCGGAACCAGGGTAGATTGCTTTGTCTTTTTACATTTTTAAATTGAGATAAACCCGTGCCTTCTACCCCGTCTATGAATCAGCAAGATGTCTCCAGTCATAGATAGATGAACCATATTTTTCGCAAGACTGGTATGGTTCAAAGAGGTAACATGTGTGGACGGCCAGTGTACCCCATGTCGACAGTAATAGTTGAAAGCTTCTTCCAGTATGTCCCTACTTAAGTTCCACCTTTTAGCAGCAAGCACATACGCCTCTCTTCTACCTCTTTCTCGACCTTTTTGAGATATATCATGTACTTATGAAATGGAAAGTGTAATGTATTATTTAGGGAAAATTTAAGTTGTAGCATTTAGAAAATATGGAGATAGAAAAAAATACATGATCATATTGTCATGTCCACTTCGTTTGCACATCATTGTGTCCGCACCATATTCGTTGCTCTTGAAGCACCAAAAATGATTTTGATGGACAACCACATAAGGTGTTTGGATAGAACAAGGACATTTGCCACTATCAAACAATTATCAAGTCATGTAACCAATCCTAGTTACTAGAAAGATCACGGCGAGAACCAATCATATAGGTACGATCGGACATAATTAGCAATACGAGAACCAATCCTAATTATTAAAAAAAATCATTCTAGTAGTAGCCACCACCATGGCGGTCATGTTAGCACCGACCACGAAAGTTCTGATCGATAAGAAGGCCAAGCTTTTGTGGTATGCTGAGGTGAAAAAGGATATTGTCAAGTACCTCTTTGGCCTCTGGGTAACTGCTAGATGGGTTATATCAGTTACATATGGGAACCACAAGGGAAAAGGAAAGTAATATGAATGGGTTAAGGCATTGGGTAACTTCTAGATGGGTTATGTCAGTTACATATGGGACTGACAAGGAAAAAGGAAAGTAATACACAAACCTTCTCCCCTGCCCACAAAAATACCATTTATGTCTCTCTTCCTTTGCCCTTATCTAATAATATTGTATATCTACTACTTATATATTAGTTTCCTTCTTGGGCCATTAAGCCAAAGAAAGTGTATTCGCAAGACTCGATATGTTCACAGGAAGTTCCTCATGTCTCCATATGGGTTCTTCCGAATCAGAGGCTGGAGTTCCAGTGGGAAAGATGGTTGCACTAGAAAGTCATCCCAAGCAAAAGCATCCTGCAACTATGTCTGTCTCCCTCCCAAAGGTTGCTACCACTATTATGAGTGCCTCTGTTTGCCGCCAACATATTGCCACGCGACATGCTAATGTATGATGACTCACCAGAGGAATGGCTTGAACCAAATGCGTCCCTCATCCAGGAGCCATTTGTCATGTTTGCATATGAGCTAGAGGAGCAAGACAACCACTGTGTCACACCCGGCTGTACTGATGACGACCAAGGCATGGCATCCCTGAATAGGATGCCACCACCAAGTGCACCCACACCACATGCTCCTGGCACAGATGGATGATCCATCCTTGTGGTAAGACTAGCAGGGTTCCTAGAGGCAACATTGGCGGATAGTTGATGTAACCCATATCCATGGTAAAAGTTGAAAGCTTCTTCCAGTGTGTCCCTACTTAAGTTCCATATCTCACCAGCAGGCATGTTGCACCTCTCTTCTACCTCGTTCTCCGCCCTTCTAACATGCATCATGTATTTCTTCAGTGACAAGTTGACGATGTTATTTAGGGAATCTTTAATTTGTACCATTTAGAAAATATTAGATAGTAAAAATAGATGATCGTAGTGTGATGTCCACTTGATTTCTGCATGATTGTGTGTACACCATTTCCATTGAGCATGAAACACCAAAATTAGTTTGATGGACAACTGCCTGAGTTGTTGGATAAAAGTAGGCCATTTGTTCATTGCAATTTTGATCGAGTGCCTGACTTCCTTTCCTTTACCTCTTTGGTTAGATATTAAAGAAAAAACTTGCCACTATGTACAATTGGTCACGACAAGTAACCAATCCTAGTTACTAGAAAGATCACGATGATAATCAATTCTATAGGTACTAGAAAATTCATGACAAGACTTAATTAGCAAGAGGAGAACCACTCCTACTTACTAGAAAAAACATTCTAGCAGCAGCCACCACCATCGTGATCATGCCCACACCGCTTATGAAAGTTCTGATCGATAAGAAGGCCACGCGTGTGTGGTACACTAAGGCAAAAAATGATATTGTCAATTATCTCTCTGGCCTCTGGGTAACTGCTAGATGCATTATGCAAGTTACACATGGGACCCACGAGGGAAAAGGAAACTAATATGAATGGGTTATGCCACTAGGTAACTGCTAGATGTGTTATGTCAGTAACGCATGGGAACCTCAAGGAAAAAGGAAAGTAGTACACAAACCTTCTCCCCTGCCATATCACATAGATGTAGGATCCACGCACCAATCAAACACCCTCTTTGTCTCTTTTACTTCACCCTTATCAAGTACTCCCTCCGTATAGAAATATAAGAGCATTTAGATCACTACTTTAGTAATCTAAACACTTTCATATTTCTTTAAAGAGGGAGTAATATTTATTATCAACTATCTATATATAAGTTTCCTTCTTGGGCCACCAAGCCAAAGAAGTGTATTTACGAGCCTCGAGGTGTGCCTACGTAGTTCTCGGTGTCTCCACATGGGTTCCTCTGAACTGGAGGAAGGAGTCCCAGTGGGCTAGATGGCTACACTAGAAACTGATTCACATGCAAAAGCATACCGCGATTGTGTCTGCCCCTTTCTGCAAAGGAGCTACCACTACTATGAATAACTCTGTTTGCCCCTTTAGAATGCCACACATCATACTCATGTATGATGACTCGCCATCAGAATGGCTGGAAAAAATGCATCCCACATCCCTGAGCCATTTGACATGTTTGCATATGAGCTGGAGGAGGAAGAGGACCACTATCTTACACCTGTTGATATTCATGATGACCCAGGCATCCCATCCCTGAAGTGCGCACCGCCACTGTAGGCACCCACACCACACACTCTGAACATAGATGGATTATCCATATTTGTGGGAAGACTGGTAGGGTTTAAGAGGCAAAGTTTGTGGCCATCGATGTACCCCATGTCCATGGTACTAGTTGATCTTCTTCTAGTGTGTCCCTACTTAAGTTCTCCCTTTCAGCAACAAGCAGATTGTGTCTCTCTTCCACCTCATTCTCGGCCCTTCTGAGATAATTCCTGTACTTCTGGAATGACAAGTGGAAGGTCCTATTTAGGGAATCTTTAATTTGTATCATTTGATTGGTTTCCACATGATTGTGTGTGCACCATTTTTTTTGCTGGTGAAGCACCTTAGTACACTGATGGACAACAACATGAGTGATTGGATAGAGGTAGGCCATTTGTTTATTGCAATTTTGCTCGAGTGATAGACTTCCTTTCCTTTACCTCTTAGGTTAGATATTCATAATAGAACTTTCCACTATCTACAAATTATCGTGGTAGGAAACGAATGCTAGTTACTAGAAAGACCATTCTTCACGAAAGTTCTGATCGATAAGAAAGCCAAGTTTGTGTTGCATACTAAGGTTGGAAATGATGTTGTTAAGTACCTCCATGGTCCCTGGGCAAAAGCGTTCCATTATTGTGTCTGTCTCTGTTCGCAAAGGATCTGCCACTACTATGAATGCCTTTGTATGCCCCCAGCAGATTTCCATGCGTCATGCTCCTGTCGGATGACTCACCATGAAATGGCAGGAACCAAACGTGTTACACATCGTTGAGTCATTTGACATATCTACATGTGAACTAGAGGAGCAACAGGGCCACTACGTGATACCTCTCCAAAGTATCCATAATTTTTGACTATTCTGTGTTGTTTTATTATCAACCTTGGATGTTTTATAATTATTATATAGTCATTTTGTATCGTTTTTTGGTACTAACCTATTGACATAGTGGGAAGTGCCAGTTGCTGTTTTCTGCATGTTTTTTACATCGCATGAAATCAATATCAGAAGGGGTCCAAATACCACGCCATTTTATGATGATTTTTTATGGACCAAGAGGAACACAATGGGCCCTGGTTGCACCTGGGGGAGTCCCGAGGAGGGAACAACCCACCTGGGCGTGTCAGGAGGGGACAACCCATATGATGTAAGTCCTTTTGCGGTGTGTTTGCTGGGTTCCGATGAACTTCAAGTTTATGATCAATTATATCTTTTTATATCCATGGAAGTTATTTGAGTTCTTTGATCTCTTATATGCATGATATCATATAGCCTCATATTTATTCTCCGATATTTGGGTTTTGTTTGGCGAACTTGATCTATTTATCTTGCAATGGGAAGAGGTGCCTGGTAGTGGGTTCGATCTTACGGTGCTTGATCCCAGTGACAGAAAGGGAACCGACACATATGTATTGTTGCTACTAAGGATAAAAAGACGAGATCCATATCTGACGCAATAGATAAACTGATTTTGTCTACATCATGTCATCGTTCTTATTGCATTGCTCCGTTTTTCCGTGAACTTAATACACTAGATGCATGCTGGATAGCGGTCGATGTGTGGAGTAATAGTAGTAGATGCAGGCAGGAGTCGGTCTACTAATCTTGGAGTGATGCCTATGTAATGATCACTGCCTAGATATCGTCATGATTATTTGAAGTTCTATCAATTGCCCAACAATAATTTGTTCACCCACCATTTGCCATTTCTCTTGAGAGAAGCCACTAGTGAAACCTACGACCCTCGGGTCTTCTTTCTCACATATTTGCCTTGCGATCTACTATTTCCTCGCGTTTATTTTCAGATCTATTAAACCAAAGAAATACAAAAATACCTAGCTGTAATTTATTTGTTCCGCGATCTATTATCCTATCTACAAATTTACCTCACGTCCTTTGCCTATCTTGAGGCTCCGTACCCCGAAAGGGATTGACAACCCCTTTAACACGTCAGGTTGCAAGGTGTTGTTATTTGTGTGCAAGGGCTGTTTACATTGTGTTGCTTGGTTCTCCTACTGGTTCGATAACCTTGGTTTCATATCTGAGGGAAATACCTTATACACAGAAATTTAGCAACAGCGCGGGTCAAAAAAGGGCGCTAGTGCTAGATAGCAGTAGCGTTTGAGAAAAAACTGCGCTACAGATACAAACTTAGTAGTAGCGCGTATAGTGGCAAAAGCGCTACTACTAATATTCCCATTGGTAGAATGATAGGCTACGCATAGCAGTAGCGGGCTTGGAAGAAGCGCGCTACCGCTAGGGCATAAGTAGTAGCGTGTTTCCTAAGAAGAGCGCTACTACTAACGGAAATAAAATAAGATGAAAAACAAATAGAAAAGTAAATGAAAATGAAAGGAATAGAAAAAGGAGAAAGGAAAAAATAAAATGTAAAACAAAATAAATGAAAAAGCGAAAAAACGGAGGAAGGCATAGCAGTAGAGTGTGTTCGTAAGAGGCGCTATAGCTAACGTAGCTGCAACGCGTGTTCTAGACCCCCGCTATAGAAACAGAAAAGGAAATTAAAAAATGGAAGAAAATTACATAGCTATAGCACCAGCGTGTTTTGTAAAAACCGCTATAGCTATCTTAGCTATAGCGCGTTTTACCAAACGCGCTACTGCTAAGTTTGACTTAACCAAAAAACCGTTTCCCCCCGGCCACCACTTCTCCCCCAAATCCCTCAACCCACCCCGCCACCGTCTCCCCGATTCGCCGTCGCCCCACTTCGCCGCCATCTCCTGCCGACATCAACGCCACCAGAGCCGTGCGCCGTCGACGCCACCGGAGCCGCCCCCAACACCACGGAGCCGCGCGGCCTTGTCAACGCCACCGGAGCCGCCGTCGACGCCACCGGATCCTTCCTCGCCACAACTGGCTCCCTCGCCGTCACCGGAGACGCCCCTGCCTCCTTCGCCACCACTGCCTCCCTCGCCACCACCGGAGCCATCCTCTGTAAGCCCCCACCCCTCCTCTCTCTCTCATGCATAGGTTAGCTAGTTTAATTAGGTTAATTATCTTGGTTAGGGCAAAAATTTAGTTAGGGCTTTGATAGAAAAGTAGTTAGGTTTACTAGTTTAATTAGGTTAATTATCTAGGTTAGTGCAAAAATTTAGTTTGGGCTTTGACAGAGAACTAGTCAGGTTAACTAGTTTAATTATATTAATTATCTTGGTTAATTAGTGCAAAAATTTATTTAGGGCTTTGACAAAGAACTAGGTGCGTTAACTAGTTTAATTAGGGTTAATTATCTAGGTAAACTAGATTAACTAACTAGGTTAAATAGGTAGGTTAATTAGGTTCGTTGGATTAACAAGTAGGTTAAGTAGGTTGGCTAGGTTAGAGGAAAATTTTATTTTAGAGCATTAGGTCAGAAGGGTTAGAGAAATGGAGTTCCTTTGCAATTTAATTGGGTTCTTTCCTAGGCAGAGAAGGGTTAGAGATAATAATGTGTGTTTGTGTGATAGAGAGGAATAGCTAGATCAACATAATTTAGGTTCTGTCCTAGGCAGAGAAGTGTTTAGTGAGGTCATTTTGCAAAGGTTTTTGATTTTTGAAAAGACCACTATTTTTCAAGGAAAAGAATTTAGGCAAATTTTATTTTAAAGATGATCCCTTCCTAGACTTTTATTGTTGATTATATCTTTTCATTGAAGTGGTCATGTTATATCTTTTCATTGAAGTTGTTCGATTGTTCCCAAGTGGCTTTGTTGTTTCCGGGGAATGATGCAGAGTGGCCTATGTTTTGCCGGAATGTTGATTCATTTTTGTTCCGGCAAATTTTAGGTTCTCGATTTGTCCACTTTTTAGCAAAGGTCATGCCGAAATTTTCCATGAATTTCGGCATGACTTCTGCTACAAACTAGGACATATCGAGTGCCCGGGATTTTCCGCACCAGGAAGGAGTCAACATTCCTGCAAAACAATAGGCCTTTTTATGTCATTATTCATTTTATTAGGTCTAGAATTAATTGACTAGATTTAATCATAGGAAACATGGCTAGCAACGATGAAGGACAGGGTTCTGGTGATTGCGACGATGTCTACCGGGCGGTAGACGAATTTTTTAGCCTTACCGACGATCAACCGATGTTGTTGCTGGGCCCACCGGTGGCATCGGGGACTGAGACCGACACGCAAACTGGTGTTGAGACCGAGACCGACGCTAAGACTCAGACCAACATTGAGACCAGCTCTGAGACTGAGACCGGTGCTGCCTCGGGGAGCGGAACCGGTGTAGAACCGAAAGCAAAGAGGCAACGGCTTCCTAACAAACTCAGGACTGCTAGACTGGTGGTCACGGAGGTGGACGACAGCAATTTTGAGCCAAAGGCGCCCGATGAAGCTCGCGCGTGCTACGGCAATCAAATAGGCTGCATCGTACGGACAACCGCCACCATCAACGATGAGAAACTACAGAAGATAGAAAATATGAGGAGCTCCCTCCTAAAGAAGTTTCACCAGATATTCTTGTTCCCGGACCGGAATGAGAAGGATTATGAAGATCCAGACGAGGACCCGGCAATGAAGAAGATAAACAAACACGCCATGACCAAGCTTAGCGACGTGTTGGCCGCCTGGAAAACTCGAGTGAAAGCAAAGATCATCGACAAGAAGGAACCCTACTCCAAGATTGTAAAGGATATTCCGACAATCACGGAAGAGCAGTTTCAAATATTCAAGGAGGCTTGCAAGGCCGAAGCTGCCAAAAAAAGTCTAAGTACATGAAGGGGCTTCAAGAGAGGAACATTGGGAGCCACCACCTCAGAAGCCGTGGTTACAACGGAAAGAGGTCCAAATAGGCCAAGGAGGACGCGAAAGCTGCGAGTCTGGGCATCCCAGACCCCTTGGCGGATTTCACCGTCCCGCAGGAGCGTGACGTCCTGAGGGCCCGGCACCGTTGGGACCTAGTGAAGAAGGTTTACGAGACAACACCGGTCATTACAGAGTTCATGAGACTGCTGGTAATTTTAGTTTCTGATCAGTTCGACTGCACACGTTAGTCATATTTGTAAACGATCCTTGTGCCTTTTGCAGAGAGAGCAGCACCGGATTGCGGCCGAAAGCGACTTGCCGTCTGAGGCATTGGCGAGGCCCAAGTGGGACACTCCATTCAACCGAGCGTTGAACATATTGAAACGACAACCGGTGGATACTTGACCGTCGTATGGACGCGTGCACGGTGTCGGAGACGGCGCCACGTGGAAGAAGTACTACCGTGAGACCACGGAGGAGAGAAAGGAAAGACGGAGGTTAACTGAAGAAAACATCGACAAGAAGGTTGAGATTGCAGTTGAGAAGAAATCATCTCAGACAGTCCCAACAGCGGTAGCTGCCGCAAAATAGGTGGTTGCAGATTTGTCTACTTCTTTGGTGACGGGCGTTTTCACTTGGACAAGGCAAAATCCAGAAAAAAATGCAGAGGACTTTCCCCTTGCTGACTTCTTGGGAGCACCTGCTCCCGCACCGGATCCGCACCTGCTCCCGCACCGGCTCCCGCACCTGCTCCCGCACCAGCCCCCGCACCTGCTCCTGCACCGGCTCCCGCACCTGCTCCTGCACCGGCTCCCGCACCTGCTCCCTCACCGACTCCCGCACCGGACGTGCTCGGTGGTGCCTCGTCTTTGGCTGAGCTCGACGCCCTCACGGTATCTGTCACACCGGCCCCCTTCAATATAAATGTATAATCTCCCGTTTTTGTTGCCTTTCGGATGTCTCACGTCACAGACTTTTCTTTGCAGGCTGACGAAACCCCGTGCACCATATTGTACACCATCGGCGACCAGAAGGTGGACGTAGGGAAGGCGACGATATTGGAGCCGAAGGAACCATTGTTCCACAGCCGGCCGATCCCCCCGAACGTCTTCAAGGTTTCCATGGCCAGTGTCAAACCGGGCCATGAGAATTTGCCTCCTCTAATAGTAATGGGGGATGACGATGAGACCCCGCGGTGGCTTGGTGATTGTTGCAATGGGTTGGTCCTGTTGTGGCCAAAGAGTATGCTTCGTCTGGAGGCGGCCGGGAGCATACCCACGAGCACGCAGCCTCAGCAAGGTATGAACATCAACACCCCACCTACCCAATTAGCGTCGGGTGTCGGGTTGGGTGATAGCGGACGGGGTAAGGAGGAGGCTCCATTAGTCACTGATGACGTCGCCATGGATGAGGATGAGGGTGACGATGGCGCTGGACAGTATGTCTATACTGGCGGCTCCTCAGGGTTTGAGCATCATGAGTCGGTGCCTGAAATACCGTCTCAACGTATTATGGATGACCTTCCGGTAGTAAAGAAGTCTAGGAAGAGAGCGAGGAAAGGCAAAAAAGATGATTCTATGATCCAGCCACCTCAGCAGCCTCGGCTTCAGGACCGTATAGATATCCCCGATGCGGATAAATGGCATATCCCCGGTCAACCAATCCTACCTGCAACAGCGCTACAGGACAGATTCGGCGATCTAAGGAGACTTCATGACGATGTGCTGCGGGTAGAGAAAGGCCTCATCGCCTCGAAAGATCCAGGATACCCACTCTACGTGGTTAATGTTCCGCGGCAAATGTCGTACGTCGACAGCTTCCCCGCGGATAAGTTCTTCCTCCGATTCGATTACATATTCAACATGTTTCACATGAAGAAGCTGGATTTTACGTTTGTCTGCCTTTATGCCTTGCACATGAACTACATCATTGGGGTTGAGCAGATACGTCATATCTGTGTCGCTGACCCGTACTACATGCACGAGGGCTTCTTGGGAGTATACGCAAAGCACCGTGAATACGCGAGGGATTACATCGTCAGTTTCATGCTCGCCAATAAGGACAAGCAGGCGATTCTCGTGCCTTATCATCCCATGTAAGTCATCCACGCTACTATCCTTCCTTCGATTTTAACAATTCATTTGCACAGTGGAGGCTAATTAATTTGAGGTGTACTTATTTTGCGTAGCGGCGGGCGCGCCGTCCTCATCATCCTCTACCCCCGATTCTCCCACGCTCTTTACTTGGACTCGTCGAAGAACATTCACAAAAAGGATTACACCCACATCAAAGATGTTCTCGACAATGCTATGTTTTACTACCAAGCAAGGGGTGGAGAGGTTAGGGACAAGAAGAGAAGGGGTGGCAGGGTCGCCTTCAGCCATAAGACCGACTTCTGCTGCATCCAGCAACCGAACGATTCTCTTAATGATGGATTCTATGTCCTACACCACATGCTGGAGTACAGACGGGATCACCAGAACCTTCGCATGTCACCTAGATCTGGCGATGCCCATATTCTACAATGGGCAAAGGACATAGGAGATATCGAGGATCATCGACTTCGAGCTGATTTCTATAACATCCAGCACGAACTTGCCCAAATCATCATGAAGGAGGTCGTCGAAAAAATAGGGATGTTCTACGGAGAAGGACAAATGTCGCGGGAAGACGTCTGAACATGGATAGCCTCTCTGCGTCTCGACATGAAGCCTTTCACTAAGCTCGAGGACTATCTCCCTGACATCGATGGATGGCACGACATGGTGGAGTGATTGTCGATATATGACAATGTGTCCATTTAGTCCATACTTTCTGTATGACAAAACTTTGATTTATGCACAGTGAAACTTTATTTGTGATGTAATTAAACCGTCCTCCTCCTCGACTAGCGAAAATCACTCTAGTTAGGGCATTTTGGGTATGATGAACTTTGTTATTTATGCTTATGATATGTTGTTTCTATTTTTGCCAAGTTTGTCTCTTTCTGTTGCTCAACTATATATGTTGCATATCATTGACTCATGTGACGATGCAGGTGCATAGATCATAGATGGCGAAAAAGTGCTACGCCAGGAGTATATATACGACAAGTGGCCGGAGTGTCAGGCCCAGGTGTACCGGTTTCCGGTTTCCGAGCGACAGGCAGTAGTTAGTTTAGGTTCACGCTAATGCGAGAGAGGGATATGAACTCATGTACTCAAAGTGATAGCTCTTCTCGCGTATATCATTGTTTAGATGGATGACGATGTATTTGCAAGTAATCGAGACTTGTATTGCAATTTTCAAGATTGATGACGAGAGACCACTTTGTGTTGGATGATGATTATGATGATGACATGATTTGATGAGACTAATTGTATCTATATGCTATGATTACATTTGTATGTGTATGGTATGCTAAAGATTATTGTATAAAGCCTATTCAAATACAAAACAAATACAAAACAAATATGCAGGAAAAAAACTAATAAAACTAGTAGTAGCGAGGGGGGGGGGGAAATTTAGCAGTACCGCTTCCCTGTAAACAGAGCTGCAGAGAATATCAGTAGCGCCCTTTTCTAAAGAGCGCTACAGCTATTCATGTATAGCAGTAGCATTGGACAACAGGCGCTATTGCTATACGTTAGCTGTAGCGCCTTATTAGTAGCGCCGGTCCCCGCACTACTGAGAGGCCCCAAACCCGCGCTGCTGCTAGGATTTTCCCTAGTAGTGGATAGTAAAAATAGATGATCATAGTGTGATGTCCACTTGATTTCTTCATGATTTTGTGTACACCATTTTCATTGCGCATGAAGCACAAAAATTAGTTTGATGGACAACTACCTGAGTTGTTGGATAATAGTAGGCCATTTGTTTCTTGCAATGTTGATCGAGTGATTGACTTCCTTTCCTTTACCTCTTTGGTTAGATATTAAAGAAAAAAATTGCCACTATGTATAATTGGTCACGACAAGTAACCAATCATAGTTACTAGAAAGATCACGATGATAATCAATTCTATAGATACTAGAAAATTCATGACAAGACTTAGTTAGCAAGAGGAGAACCAATCCTACTTACTAGAAAAATCATTCTAGCAGCAGCCACCACCATCGTGATCATGCCCGCACCGCTTTATGAAAGTTCTGATCGATAAGAAGGCCACGCGTGTGTGGTACACTAAGGCAAAAAATGATATTGTCAATTACCTCTCTGGCCTCTGGGTAACTACTAGATGCGTTATGCAAGTTACACATGGGAACCACAAGGGGAAAGGAAACTAATATGAATGCGTTATGCCACTAGGTAACTGCTAGATGTGTTATGTCAGTTACGCATGGGAACCTGAAGGAAAAAGGAAAGTAGGACACAAACCTTCTCCCCTGCCATTTCACATAGATGTAGGATCCACGCACAAATGAAACACCCTCTTTGTCTCTTTTACTTCACCCTTATCTAGTACTCCCTCCATATAGAAATATAAGAGCATTTAGATCACTACTTTAGTAATCTAAACACTTTCATATTTCTTTAAAGAGGGAGTAATATTTATTATCAACTATCTATATATAAGTTTCCTTCTTGGGCCACTAAGCCAAAGAAGCGTATTTACGAGCCTCGAGGTGTGCCTACGTAGTTCTCGGTGTCTCCATATGGGTTCCTCTGAACTGGAGGAAGGAGTCCCAGTGGGCGAGATGGCTACACTAGAAAGTGATTCACATGCAAAAGCATACCGCGATTGTGTCTGCCCCTTTCTGCAAAGGAGCTACCACTACGATGAATAACTCTGTTTGCCCCTTTAGAATGCCACACATCATGCTCATGTATGATGACTCGCCATCAGAACGGCTGGAAAAAATGCATCCCACATCCATGAGCCATTTGACATGTTTGCATATGAGCTGGAGGAGGAAGAGGACCACTATCTTACACCTGTCGATATTCATGATGACCCAGGCATCCCATCCCTGAAGAGCGCACCGCCACTGTAGGCACCCACACCACACACTCTGAACATAGATGGCTTATCCATATTTGTGGGAAGACTGGTAGGGTTTAAGAGGCAAAGTTTGTGGCCATCGATGTACCCATGTCCATGGTACTAGTTGATCTTCTTCTAGTGTGTCCCTACTTAAGTTCTCCCTTTCAGCAACAAGCAGATTGTGTCTCTCTTCCACCTCATTCTCGGCCCTTCTGAGATAATTCCTGTACTTCCGGAATGACAAGTGAAAAGTCTTATTTAGGGAATCTTTAATTTGTATCATTTGATTGGTTTCCACATGATTGAGTGTGCACCATTTTTTTGCTGGTGAAGCACCTCAGTACACTGATGGACAACCACATGAGTGATTGGATAGAGGTAGGCCATTTGTTTATTGCAATTTTTCTCGAGTGACAGACTTCCTTTCCTTTACCTCTTAGGTTAGATATTCATGATAGAACTTTCCACTATCTACAAATTATCGTGGTAGGAAACGAATGCTAGTTACTAGAAAGACCATTCTACATGAAAGTTCTAATCGATAAGAAAGCTAGGTTTGTGTTGCATACTAAGGTTGGAAATGATGTTGTTAAGTACCTCCATGGTCTCTGGGCAAAAGCGTTCCATTATTGTGTATGTCTCTATTCGCAAAGGATCTGCCACAACTATGAATGCCTTTGTATGACCCCAGCAGATTTCCATGCGTCATGCTCCTGTCAGATGACTCGCCATGAAATGGCAGGAAACAAACGTGTTCCACATCGCTGAGTCATTTGACATATCTGCATGTGAACTAGAGGAGCAACAGGGACACTACATGATACCTCTCCAATGTATCCATAATTTTTGACTATTCCGTGTTGTTTTATTATCAACCTTGGATATTTTATAATTATTATATAGTCATTTTGTATCCTTTTTTGGTACTAACCTATTGACATAGTGCGAAGTGCCAGCTGCTATTTTCTGCATGTTTTTTACATCGCATGAAATCAATATCAGAAGGGGTCCAAATACCACGCCATTTTACGACGATTTTTTGTGGACCAAGAGGAACACAATGGGCCCTGGTTGCACCTGGGGGAGTCCCGAGGAGGGAACAACCCACCTGGGCGCGTCAGGAGGGGACAAACCATATGATGTAAGTCCTTTTGCGGTGTGTTTGTTGGGATCCGATGAACTTCAAGTTTATGATCAATTATATCTTTTTATATCCATGAAAGTTATTTGAGTTCTTTGATCTCTTATATGCGTGATATCATATAGCCTCATATTTATTCTCTGATATTTGGGTTTTGTTTGGCCAACTTGATCTATTTATCTTGCAATGGGAAGAGGTGCCTGGTACTGGGTTCGATCTTACGGTGCTTGATCCAAGTGACAGAAAGGGAACCGACACATATGTATTGTTGCTACTAAGGATAAAAAGACGAGATCCATATCTGACGCACTAGATAAACTGATTTTGTCTACATCATGTCATCGTTCTTATTGCATTGCTCCATTTTTCCATGAACTTAATACACTAGATGCATGCTGGATAGCGGTCGATGTGTGGAGTAATAATAGTAGATGCAGGCAGGAGTTGGTCTACTAATCTTGGAGTGATGCCTATGTAATGATCACTGCCTAGATATCGTCATGATTATTTGAAGTTCTGTCAATTGCCCAACAATAATTTGTTCACCCACTATTTGCAATTTTTCTCGAGAGAAGCCACTAGTGAAACCTACGGCCCTCGGGTCTTCTTTCTCACATATTTGCCTTGCGATCTACTATTTCCTCGCGTTTATTTTCAGATCTATTAAACCAAAGAAATTACAAAAATACCTTGCTGCAATGTATTTGTTCCGCGATCTATTATCCTATCTACAAATTTACCTCACGTCCTTTGCCTATCTTGAGGCTCCGTACCCCGAAAGGGATTGACAACCCCTTTAACACGTCAGGTTGCAAGGTGTTGTTATTTGTGTGCAGCGGCTATTAACGTTGTGTGGCTTGGTTCTCCTACTGGTTTGATAATCTTGGTTTCATATCTGAGGGAAATACCTACCACCGTTGTGCTGCATCATCCCTTCCTCTTTGGGGAAATACAAACATAGCTTCATGCGACATCAAATGGAATTTCTGGCGCTGTTGTCGGGGAGAATCCAGTCAAGATAGCCTCCTGTCAACTAACAATTTTTGGTGCCTTTGCTGGGAAAGATCTTCAACATGACCAAGTTCCTGATAACAAATCGCATCTCCTTGCAATTTACATTATTCGCCATTTGCCTCTCGTGAAGCACCTAAGTACACTTATGGACAACCACATGAGTGATTGGATAGAGATAGGCCATTTGTTTATCGCAATTTTGCTCGAGTGACAGACTTCCTTTCCTTTACCTCTTAGGTTAGATATTCATGATAGAACTTGCCATTATCAACAAATTATCGTGGCAGGAAACAAATGCTAGTTACTAGAAAGACCATTCTACATGGTTCAAATCGATAAGAAAGCCAAGTTTGTGTTGTACGCTAAGGTCAGAAATGTTGTTGTTAAGTACCTCCATGGTCTCTGGGCAAAAGCGTTCCATTATTGTGTCTGTCTCTGTTAGCAAAGGAGCTGCCACTACTATGAATGCCTTTGTTTGGCCCCCGCAAATTTCCATGCGTCATGCTCCTGTCGGATGACTCACCATGAAATTGCAGGAACCAAACCTGTTCCAC
This sequence comes from Triticum timopheevii, assembly GCA_963921465.1. NCBI lineage: Eukaryota > Viridiplantae > Streptophyta > Magnoliopsida > Poales > Poaceae > Triticum > Triticum timopheevii. The sequence goes on from OY997266.1 coordinate 57,109,268, forward strand.
ATCGCTCAGTCATTTGACATATTTGCATATGAACTAGAGGAGGAACATGGCCACTACGTCGCACCCGATAATAATGATGATGACCCAGGCATGATACCCCTCAAGAGCATGCTGCCATTATGGGAACCCGCACAACGCACTCCAGATGCAGATGGATGAGCTATCCTTGTGTGAAGACTGGTAGGTTTCCAAGTGGCAACGTTTGCGGACGATGCTTTACCCCATGTCCACCGTCATAGTTGAAACTTCTTTGAGTGTATCCCTACTTAAGTTCCACCTTTCAGCACCAAGAAGATTGCGCCTCTTTTCTGCCTCATTCTCAACACTTCGGAGATCCATCCTATACTTCCAAAATGACAAGTGAAAGGACTTATTTATAGAATCTTTAATTTGTAGCATTCAGTAAATATGGCGATAGGAAAAATATACATGACAATACTGTCATGCCTACTTGGTTCCAGATGATTGTGTGTGCACCATTTTTGTTGTGCGTGAAGCACCAAAATTACTTTGATGGACAACCGCATGAGGTGTTTGGATAGAACAACGCCATCTATTTATTGCAATTTCTGTCACAAGACTAGTACGGTTACATGAGGCAACATTTGCGGACGACCAATGTACCCCATGTCCATGATAATAGTTGAAAGCTTATTCAAGTGTGTCCCTATTTAAGTCCCCTTTCAGCAGCAAGCAGATTGCGCCTCTCTTCCAACTCGTTCTCGTCCCTTTTAAGATAAATCATGTACTTCTGAAATGGCAAGTGGAAGGTCTTATTTAGGGAATGTTTAACTTGTAGCATTTATAAATTATGGAGGCCCAAAAAATACATGATCATAGTGTCATGTCCACTTGTTTTCCACATGATTGTCTGTGAACCATTTTCGTGCGCGTGAAGCACAAAAATTAGTTGGATGGACTACCACATGAGGTTTTTGGATAGCACTACGCAATTTGTTTATTGAAGTTTTTCTCGAGTGATAGACTGCCTTTCCTTTAACCTCTCAGGTTAAATATTCAAGATAAAACTTGCCACAACCTATCAATTATCACGACAGGGAACCAATCCAAGTTACTAGAAATATCATGACAAGAACCAATCCTATAGGTATGAGAAATTTCACGACAAGACATAATTAGCAAGACGAGAACCAACCCTAAGTACTAGAAAAATCATTCTAGCACCAGCTACCGTCAATGCTGTCTCGGTAACAACGACCATAAAAGTTTTGATTTATAAGAAGGCCAAGCTAGTGTGGTACGCCGAGGAAGAAAAGGATATTTCCAAGTACCTCTCTGGCCTCTGAGTAGCTACTAAATGGGTTATATCAGTTACACAGGGGACCCCCAGGGGAAAAGGAAAGTAATATGAATGGTTTAAGCCACTGGGTAAATGCTAGATGGGATATGTAAGTTACATATGGGACCGACAAGGAAAAAGGAAAGTAATACAGAAACCTTCTCCCATAACAAATCACATAGGTGTGGGGTCCACATACAATATACCCTTTGTGTCTCTCTTCCATTGCCCTTATCTAGTAATATTGTTTATCTACTACCTACATATAAGTTTCCTTCTTGGGACATTAAGCCAAAGAAGCATATTCGCGAGAAGTGAGTTGTGCCTAGGCATTTCCTGGTGTCTCCATATGGGTTACTCTGAAACGGAGGCTGGAGTCCTTGTGGGTGAGATGGCTCCACTGGAAACTTATTCACAAGCAAAAGCACCACACGATTGGCCTTTCTCAGTCCGCAAAGTAGCTGCCACTACTATGAGTGCCTCTCTTTGCCCTGTTGATTGCCATGCAACGCTAATGCCGGATGACTCACCATGGGAATGGCTAGAACCAAATGCATCCCATGTCGAGGAGCCATTTGACATGTTTGCATATGAGCTTGAGGAGCAAGAGGGCCGCTGTGTCACACCCGACTACAGTGATGACGACCCAGGAACGGCATCTCTGAATAGCATTCCGCCACATAGGAACCACACCACGCACTCCATATGTAGATGGATGATCCATCCTTGTGGGAAGACTGGTAGTGTTACAAGAGGCAACGTTCGCGAACAGCTGATTGCTACTTGTGAGCTGTGCTAGTATTTTCCCTAAGAGGAAGGGTGAAGCAATATAGTAGCAGATAGTATTTCCCTCAGTGAGTACCAATGTTAATGAACCAATAGAATAAGCACGCAAATTCCTAGAAAGTAATACCTACACACACAAGAGCAAATACTTGCACCCAATGCGGGCAAGAGGGATGTCAATCCCCTTGAACTCGTTACTTGCAAGGATTAAATCTGATAGTGATAGATAGACAAAGGGAAAAGTAAAATAAAAAAAGTAAAATTGCAGCAAGGTAATTTTATTCTAGTAATATGATTTACATAGACCCGGGGCCATAGTTTTCACTAGAGGCTTCTCTCTCATAAAAATAGCATATGGTGGGTAGAAAAATTATTGCTTGGCAATTGATAGAAAAGTGCATAGTTATGATGATATTCATGACAATGATCATGTATATAGGCTTTACGTACGTGACAAGTAGACCAAAATGATTATGTATCTACTACTGTTACTCCACTAATCGAACGCTATCTAGCATGCATCCACCGGTATAGTGAGCTATATACAAACGGGTTTTAAAGCCTTTCCACGACGACATTTTAAACCGTCGCCTTTCCTGTGTGTGTGCGATAGGGGGGAGGGGTCTTTCCCACACGACCCAAGCGTATGCATTACAAATTATTTGGGAATCATTGGGGATTGGGAGTAGGAATGCATAAGTTTTGCCGTACTAAGCGTATGCACTGGCATATCCCAAACGCGAGTCTTCAGACAACTTTTTGTGATATGTCGAATATCCCAAATGCTCCATCCTTGCTACTCGTTTGTGCTCGCATTACCATCATGCTCGGTATTTTGTGGTGCAACGTTTATGATCCACGGCCCATCACAAACAGTTCACGATTATAAAACATGTATGCTAAGGAGACAATCACACACATTCACTTTTCCCAAACCGTATGCAATTGCATAATTAAGAAGATGAGTTAATCACCATACGCACATCGGATGTGTTTACGAAACGTCTGATTGTCTTACGAGTGTCAGACGAGATAACTATCACACACGCTATGGTGCAATGTTTACAATGCGCACAACATCAGAAATAGTTCATGATTGTAAACTGTGTACAATAAGGTGACTATCACAAACATTTAGTTTGCTTGCATTGTTTATGATATTGTGTGACATCACACATGCTTTTCAAATGGCAATTGTGTGCATGGTCACAGATGTTATCTCTTTATGTAACTTGTCGGAATATGAGGTATATCACACAGGTTGTGCTTCTATGGACCGGGTGCGCCGTAATGACCTGCATAGCGTATTTTCACCCTAATTTAATCGCTGCTATTTAAAATTGTATCGAATTTGAGTGTGAAAGTAGGCTATAACTTTATTCATATCCATCAGGTTCAACAACCAATGCATTATTCAATTCACACGTACATATGTTCAATAATTACATAAGCACCGAATAAAGAATGATGAACCAAGGTTGTATACTTGCATTAAAGACGATAAAGGAAGAGGCGAAAGACATTCTGGTTGCTGAACAAGGTGGGCCCTCCTCCATACAGAAGGCACGCACGACTCTAGTCCAATCCCTTGTGATGGCCGACCGCCCATCCTCCACTGTCTTCATGAGGACATCTAGACAGTCATTATGCTCTGGTAGAAATACTTCAACCTTTGCATGCCCATTAATCATGTAGTTTGAGAGATAATCTTGAGTACACTACTTTGGGAACCACTGCAAAGGAAAAAGATTCAAACACTGACATCTAAGACAACTCATTATGAGCAATAAGAAGAAGATTGCAGAGTTCTTACTTACCATCCTGCAGTTCAATGTTGTCATGGATAGTGTAAACAAATAGTTTAATTGCCATCTTTTGACCCATTTTACTAAGAATTATCAATTTCCTGAGTTGATGCTAGTTCATGAATATCTAATTGCCACATAGGCAAAGAGGATCAAAGCCTGGATCTTTACCAATGACATATGTACCTAAAAGCACAAAGTTAATATTAGAAGCTAAACAACAATTGCACAATGATGCAGTACAACACTGCATTTAACTGTTGTCATTCTATGTATATCTAGACATCATCAGAACATTAAGGTAACACTCTTCCTTGTTGCCATATAGCCTAGAATTTCATATTTAGACATTTAATACAATGCATGCTTCTATGTAGTCTTAGATATATTAGATATGGCCCTAGTTAGCCTACCGATATATGGGTTATATATATATTCACTTAAATGTCCGATTCACCGATTAGTCCCTTTTCAGCCCCCGGCCTATATGGTACTAGTTACCGATACCCTGAAAAGTGAGTATATATAAGACACGGGATGAAACTAATCGCGATGGAAACAATTGTCGTCCCTAGTTGTCCTGCGTAATTACATCGAAAGACGTGTTAAGCAAAACAGGCTAAACATCAACCAAATATATCCTTGGTAGAAAACATAATCTCCAAATGATAGCTTCAGTGTAGAGGTTTAAGCGTGCTAGTTAAGCAAAATAAGAAGTGGAAAGGTATGTTAAGTGCAACAGGCCAAACATTTAACAACAAGCAAATATAGTCATTCAAACTAGTCTTGTGGAGGTCTAAGTACACTTGTTAGTGTTAAATAAAAATGGAAAGACGTGTTAACTAGAATAGGCTTAACATTAACGAAATATAGTCATTCATAGTGGTATTTTTAAAATTAGTATTGATGAAATTGAACTGCACAGTTCATACATGCACATATAGAATATCACATCTTATATTTACTAATTGGATGCACCATATGAGGCTCAATGTTAATCCTCATTAACTAATAAAATTGTACAACTGATCTAAAGATTAATTATCTACGACCATGGCATGAGGTACCTTAAATAGGAGTCCTAGGATGCTATACCACGTGAAAATCTTTCAGAAAAAATCTCTCGATTACAATCTAATAATCTGTAGGAAAACAAGTTAAAGAAAAGGAGATCCTCCCCAACTACGTGGAACCACCTCATCTTTTTTGTGCGTTTACAAGAAAAGGAGACCCCCCCCCCCCCCCCGCACAAGAAACCTCCTTATTTTTTGTGTGCCAGTCTCGCAAGTCAATGTTTGCATCCAAGGTGCACTTCCTAGAGAATGGAAGGGGTGGAGTAACTTGATCAAAGAAGGAAAGGGTGGAACTGAGGTAATGGAGTTGGTGTTATGTTATGGTGTTATGTCTCCGGTCCTTGGTGTCTCGCGTGTGTTCTACAAACGTGCGACGACACTTACGACACGCTTTAGACACAGATGGATGATCCATCTTTGTGGCAAGACTGGTAAGGTTCAAAGAGGCAACATTTGCGGACGACCAAGGTACCCCATGTCCACGGTAATTGTTGAAAGCTTCTTCTAGTGTGTCCCTACTTAAGTTCCACCTTTCAGTAGCAAGCACATAGCGCCTCTCTTCCACATTATTCTCGGACCTTCTGAAATGGCAAGTGGAAGGTCCTATTTAGGGAATGTTAAATTTGTACAATTTAGAAAATATGGAGATAGAAAAAATAAATGATCATAGTGTCATGTCCACTTGGTTTCCACGTGATTGTGTGTGCACCATTTTCATTATGTGTGAAGCACATAAATTATGTTGATGGAAAACTGCATGAGTCGTTGGATAGACAGAACCAACTACATGAGGCGCCTCAACACAACATCCCCACGCATAGCATGTTGGTTGTGCAGACACTGACCTTTTGTGACACATGGCAGGTAAACAAACTGGCGGGTGGAGTAACAATGGTGCAAAGGCTAAGTTATCCAACCACCGACCGCATAGTGAACACCTATACCTACACGCCTCACCGCGGCACCAAGTAACCACCTTGAGTGGTGACGAAATGTCGGTAGTTCATTCCCGGAAGCAAGGAGCTAAGGACACTTCACCAATCATTAAATGTGCATACCTACCTTGTCACCCAAGGTACTATTATGCGTAGCATAGCCACTTCGGTATGCCTTGCACTATTATAGGAGGACCAGGCTACTGCAAAAAAGGGTCGGGCACTTGGTAGAACCTAGATAAGAGCAACAATAAACTTTCCATTCCGGAAAGGATTTGTACCTTTCTGACGACCAGATAAACCACACACAAAGTAGGAGTAGCGTGTTATGCAGCCATGCAACCGGAACCTGGGTAGATTGTTGTGTCTTTTTACATTTTTACATTGAGATAAACCCGCGCATTGTGCCCCGTCTATGTATCGGCAAGACGTCTCTAGTCCTTGGTGTCTCGCGTGTGTTCTTCACATGCGCAACGACACTTACCACACACTTGAAACACAGATAGATGAACCATCTTTTTGGCAAGACTGGTACGGTTCAAAGAGGCAACATATATGGATGACCAGTGTACCCCATGTCCACGGTAATAGTTGAAAGCTTCTTCCAGTATGTCCCTACTTAAGTTCCACCTTTCAGCAGCAAGCACATAGCGCCTCTCTTCTGCCTCTTTCTCGACCTTTCTGATATAGATCATGTACTTATGAAATCGAAAGTGTAATGTATTATTTAGGGAATGTTTAATTTGTAGCATTTAGAAAATATGGAGATAGAAAAAAAATACATGATCATAGTGTCATGTCCACTTCGTTTCCACATCATTGTGTGCGCACCATATTCGTTGCGCTTGAAGCACCAAAAATTATTTTGATGGACAAGCACATAAGGTCTTTGGATAGAACAAGGTCACTTGCCACTATCTAACAATTATCAAGAAATGTAACCAATCCTAGTTACTAGAAAGATCACGGAGAGAACCAAATGTATATGTATGAGAAATTTCACGATCGAACATAATTAGCAAGACGAGAACCAATCCTAATTGCTAAAAAAATCATTCTAGCAGTAGCCACCACCGTGGCGGTCATGTTAGCACCGAGCACGAAAGTTCTGATCGATAAGAAGGCCAAGCTTTTGTTGTACGCTGAGGTGAAAAAGGATATTGTAAAGTACCTCTTCGGCCTCTTGGTAACTGCTAGATGGGTTATATCTGTTACATATGGGAACCACAAGGGGAAAGGAAAGTAATATGAACGGGTTAAGGCATCGGGTAACTTCTAGATGGGCTATGTCAGTTACATATGGGACCGACAAGGAAAAAGGAAAGTAATACACAAACTTTCTCCCCCGCCCACAAAAATACTTATGTCTCACTTCCTTCGCCCTTATGTAATAATATTGTATATCTACTACCTATATATAAGTTTCCTTCTTGGGCCATTAAGCCAAAAAAAGTGTATTCACAAGACTCGATATGTTCACAGGAAGTTCCTCCTTTCTCCATATGGTTCCTCTGAATCGGCGGCTAGACTCCCAGTGGGAAAGATGGTTGCGCTAGAAAGTTATTCCCAAATAAAAGCATCTGAGACTATGTCTATATCCCTCCCAAAGGTTGCTATCACTATTATGAGTGCATTTGTTTTCCCCCAACATATTGCCACGCGGCATGCTAATGTAGAATGACTCACCACGGGAATGGCTTGAACCAAATGCGTCCCTCATCCAGGAGCCATTTGACATGTTTGCATATGAGCTGGAGGAGCAAGAGGGCCACTGTGTCACACCCAGGTGCAGTGATGACAACCAAGGCATGGCATCCCTGTATAGCATGCCGCCACCAGGCGCACCCACACCACGCGCTCCTGGCACAGATGGATGATCCATCCTTGTGGGAAGACTAGCAGGGTTCCTAGAGGCAACGTTCGTGGATAGTTGATGTAACCCATGTCCATGGTAATAGTTGAAAGCTTCTTCCAGTGTGTCCCTACTTAAGTTCCATATCTCAGCAGCAAGCATGTTACACCTCTCTTCTACCTCGTTCTCCGCCCTTCTAAGATGCATCATGTATTTCTTTAGTGACAAGTTGACGATCTTATTTAGGGAATCTTTAATTTGTACCATTTAGAAAATACTTAGATAGTAAAAATAGATGATCGTAGTGTGATGTCCGCTTGATTTCCGCATGATTGTGTGTGCACCATTTTCATTGCGCATGAAGCACCAAAATTAGTTTGATGGACAACCGCCTGAGTTGTTGGATAAAAGTAGGCCATTTGTTTATTGCAATGTTGATCGAGTGACTGACTTCCTTTCCTTTACTTCTTTGGTTAGATATGAAAGAGAAAACTTGCCACTATGTACAATTGTCACGATAATAAATTCTATAGGTATTAGAAAATTCATGACGAGACTTAATTAGCAAGAGGAGAACCAATCCTAATTACTAGAAAAATCATTCTAGCAGCAGCCACCACCATCGTGGTCATGCCCACACCGCTTATTAAAGTTCTGATCGTGTGTGGTACACTATAGGTGTGTGGTACACTAAGGTCGAAAATGATATTGTCAATTACCTCTCTGGCCTCTAGGTAACTGCTAGATGCGTTATATTAGTTACACATGGAACCACAAGGGAAAAGGAAACTAATATGAATGGGTTATGCCACTAGGTAACTGCTAGATGTGTTATGTTAGTTACGCATAGGAACCTCAAGGAAAATGGAAAGTAGTACACAAACCTTCTTCCCTGCCAATTCACATAGATGTAGGATCCACACACCAATGAAACACCCTCTTTGTCTCTTTTCCTTCACCCTTATCTAGTACTCCCTCCGTCTAGAATTATAAGAGCATTTAGATCACAACTTTAGTAATCTAAACGCTTTCATATTTCTTTAAAGAGGGAGTAATATTTATTATCAACTATCTATATATAAGTTTCCTTCTTGGGCCACTAAGCCAAAGAAGCGTATTTACGAGCCTCGAGGTGTGCCTAGGTAGTTGTCGGTGTCTCCATATGGGTTCCTCTGAACCGGAGGAAGGAGTCCCAGTGGGCGAGATGGCCACACTGGAAACTAATTCACATGCAAAAGCATGCCGCGATTGTGTCTGCCTCTATCTACAAAGGAGTGGCCACTACTATCAATAACTCCGTTTGCCCCTTTAGAATGCCACACATCGGAATGGCTGTAAAAATGCATCCCACATCCCCGAGCCATTTGACATGTTTGCATATGAGCGGGAGGAGGAAGAGGGCCACTATCTTACACCCGTCGATAGTGATGACGACCCAGGCATCCCATCCCTGAAGAGCATGCCGCCACCATAGGCACCCGCACCTCACACTCTAAACATAGATGGATTATCCATCATTGTGGGAATACTGGGAGGGTTTAAGAGGCAAAGTTTGTGGCCATCGATGTACCTCATGTCCATGGTACTAGTTGATCTTCTTCTAGTGTGTGCCTACTTAAGTTCTACCTTTCAGCAACAAGCCAATTGTGTCTCTCTTCCACCTCATTCTCGGCCCTTCTGAGATAATTCCTGTACTTCCAGAATGACAAGTGGAAGGTCTTATTTAGGGAATCTTTAATTTGTATCATTTGATTGGTTTCCACATGATTGTGTGTGCACCATTTTTGTTGCTCGTGAAGCACCTAAGTACACTGATGGACAACATGAGTGATTGGATAGAGGTAGGCCATTTGTTTATTGCAATTTTGCTCGAGTGACATACTTCCTTTCATTTGCATGTTTGGTTAGATATTCATGATAGAACTTGCCACAATCTACAAATTATCGTGGCAGGAAACGAATGCTAGTTACTAGAAAGACCATTCTACATGAAAGTTCTAATCGATAAGAAAGCCAAGTTTGTGTTGTACGCTAAGATCAGAAATGATGTTTTTATGTAAGTCCATGGTCTTTGGGCAAAAGCGTTCCATTATTGTGTCTGTCTCTGTTCGCAAAGGAGCTGCCACTACTATGAATGCCTTTGTTTGCCCCCAGCAGATTTCCACGCGTCATGCTCCTGTCGGATGACTCACCATGAAATGGCGGGAACCAAACGTGTTCCACATCGCTGAGTCATTTGACATATTTGCATATGAACTAGAGGAGCAATAGGTCTACTACGTCGCACCCGACAATAGTGACGATGACCCAGGCATGATACCCCTCAAGAGCATGCTGCCATCATGGGCACCCACAAAACACACTCCAGATGCAGATGGATGAGCTATCCTTGTGGGAAGACTTGTAAGTTTCCAAGTGGCAATGTTTGCGGATGATGCTTTACCCCATGTCCATGGTCATAGTTGAAATTCTTCGAGTGTATCCCTATTTATGTTCCACCTTTCACCACCAAGCAGATTGCGCCTCTTTTCCGCCTCATTATCAACACTTCGGAGATCCATCCTATACTTCTGAAATGTCAAGTCAAAGGACTTATTTATAGAATATTTAATTTGTAGCATTCAGTAAATACGGTGATGGGAAAAAATACATGACAATACTGTCATGCCTACTTGGTTCCAAATGATTATGTGTGAACCATTTTTGTTGTGCGTGAAGCACCAAAATTAATTTGATGGACAACCGCATGAGGTGTTTGGATAGAACAAGGCCATTTGGTTATTGCAATTTCTGTCACAAGACTAGTACAATTACATGAGGCAACATTTGTGGACGGCCAATGCACCCCATGTCCATGATAATAGTTGAAAGCTTATTCAAGTGTGACCCTACTTAAGTTCCACCTTTCAGCAGCAAGCAGGTTGCGCCTCTCTTGCACCTTGTTCTCGTCCCTTTTTAGATAAATCATGCACTTCTGGAATGGCAAGTGGAAGGTCCACTTGCAATTTGTAGCATTTAGAAAATATGGAGAGATAAAAAAATACATGATCATAGTGTCATGTCCACTTGGTTTCCACATGATTGTGTGAACCATTTTCTTGCGCGTGAAGCACAAAAATTAGGTGGATGGACTACCACATGAGCTTTTTGGATAGAACTATGAAATTTGTTTATTGCAGTTTTCCTCGAGTGATAGACTTCCTTTACTTTAACATCTTACGCTAAATATTCAAGATAAAACTTGCCACAACCTAGCAATTATCATGACAGATAACCAATCCAAGTTACTAGAAATATCATGACAAGAACCAATCCTATAGGTATGAGAAATTTCATGACAAGACATAATTAGCAAGACGAGAACCAACCGCAAGTATAGAAAAATCATTCTAGCACATGCCACCGTCCACGCTATCTCGGCAACTCCGAGGATAAAAGTTTTGATCTATAAGAAGGCCAAGCTAGTGTGGTACGCCGAGGAAGAAAAGGATATTGTCAAGTACCTCTCTGGCCTCTGCGTAGCTACAAATGGGTTATATCAGTTACACAGGGGACCCCCAGGGGAAAAGGAAAGTAATATGAATGGTTTAAGCCACTGGGTAAATGCTAGATGGGTTATGTAAGTTACATATGGTACCGACAAGGAAAAAGGAAAGTAATACAGAAACCTTCTCCCATACCAAATCACATAGGTGTGGGATCCACATACAATATACCCTTTGTGTCTCTCTTCCATCGCCCTTATCTAGTAATATTGTTTATCTACTACCTACATATAAGTTTCCTTCTTGGACCATTAAGCCAAAGAAGTGTATTCGCGAGAAGTGAGTTGTGCCTAGGCAGTTCTTGTTGTCTCCATATGGGTTACCCTAAAACTTATTCACAAGCAAAAGCATCATACGATTGTCCTGTCTCATTCTGCAAAGTAGCTACCACTTCTATGAGTGCCTCTATTTGCCCCATTGATTGCCATCAACACGCTAATGTCGGATGATTCACCACGGGAATGGCTAGAACCAAATGTGTCCAATGTCGAGGAGCCATTTGACATGTTTGCATATGAGCTTGAGGAGCAAGAGGGCCGCTGTGTCACACCCAACTACATTGATGATGACCCAGGAATGGCATCTCTGAATGGCATTCCGCAACCATGGGAACCCATGCCACGCACTCTAGATGTAGATGGATGATCCATTGTGACACCCCCTATTCAATCGTACACTATTCATGCACACAAATGTGTACGATCAAGATCAGGTACTCACGGGAAGATATCACAACACATCTCTAAAAGTAAAAATAAGTCATACAAGCATCATATTACAAGCCATGGGCCTCGAGGGCTCGAATACAAGTGCTCGAACATAAACGAGTCAGCGGAAGCAACAATATCTGAGTAAAGACATAGGTTAAACAAGTTGCCATAAGATGGCTTGCACAAACCGGGATATAGATCGAAAGAGGCGCAGGCCTCCTGCCTGAGATCCTCCTAAACTACTCCTGGTCGTTGTCAGCAGCCTGCACGTAGAAGTAGGCACCTCCAGTGTAGTAGGAGTCGTCGTCGATGGTGGCGTCTGGCTCCTGGGCTCCAACGTCTGGTCGCGGCATCCGAGAAGAAAAGGAAAGAGGGGGAAAGAGGGAGCAAAACAACCGTGAGTACTCATCCAAAGTACTCGCAAGCAAGGATCTACACTACATATGCATGGGTATATGTGTAAAGAGGCAATATCGGTGGACTGAACTGCAGAATGCTAGAATAAGAGGGGGATAGCTAGTCCTATTGAAGACTACGCTTCTGGCAGCCTCTGTCGTGCAGCATGTAGAAGAGAGTAGATTGAAGTCCTCCAAGTAGCATCGCATAGCATAATCCTACCCGGCGATCCTCCCCTCGTCGCCCTGTGGGAAAGAGATCACCAGGTTGTCTCTGGAACTTGTCTGGGTGTGTTTTATTATGTCTCCGGTTCTAGTTGTCATAAGGTAAAGGTACAACTCTGGGTCGTCCTTTTACCGAGGGACACGGCTATTCGAATAGATAATCTTCCCTGCAGGGGTGCACCACATAACCCAACACGCTCGATCCCCTTTGGCCGGACACACTTTCCTGGGTCATGCCCGGCCTCGAAAGATCAACACGTCGCAGCCCCACCTAGGCACAACAGAGAGGTCAGCATGCCGGTCTAAATCCTATGCGCACAGGGGTCTGGGCCCATCGCCCATTGCACACCTGCAGATTGCATACGCGGCCGGAAGCAGACCTAGCCCCCTTAATACAAGAGCAGGCTTACGGTCCAATCCGGCGCGCGCCGCTCAGTCGCTGACATCACGAAGGCTTCGGCTGATACCACGACATCGAGGACCCATAACTGTTCCCACATAGTTGGTTAGTGCGTATAGGCCAGTAGCCAGACTCAGATCAAATACCAAGATCTCGTTAAGCGTGTTATTATGAAGTAACCACGGACGCTAACCAGGGCCAGGCCCACCTCTCGCCTAGGTGGTCTCAACCTGCCCTGTCGCTCCGCCACAAAGTAACAGTCGGGGCCGTTAGGAACCCAGGCCCACCTCTACCGAGATGGAGCCACCTATCCTTCCAGCCCCCACATCGGAATCACTATCCGGTACTCAACGAGCCAACCTGACTTTATTCACCATCTGTATAGCATGTATATATTTATTGTATATACCCGTGATCACCTCCCGAGTGATCACGGCCTGATAGTATAGCAAGGCAGACTGACAATAATGTAGGGACAATGATGATAAACTAGCATCCTATACTAAGCATTTAGGATTGCGGGTAAGGTATCAACGACTGTAGCAACAATGACACGCTATGAAACAGAATAGGAGTAACCGAACAGTAACATGCTACACTACTCTAATGCAAGCAGTAGAGAGAAGAATAGGCGATATCTGGTGATCAAGGGGGGCTTGCCTGGTTGCTCTGGCAAGGAGGGGTCATCAACTCCATAGTCGAACTGGGCAGCAGCAGCGTCGATCTCGTAGTCTACCAGAGAGAAGAGGGGGAAGAAACAGTAAATACAATGCAAACATATGCATCACGATGCATGACATGACAATGAGCAGTGCTTGGTGTGCCCTAACGCGGTAGTAGGTGATACTGGCGAGTCGGGGAAACATCCGGGAAAGTATTCCCGATGTTTCGCATTTTCGGAGAGATGAACCAGAGGTGAAATGTTGCAGGTTCGGTATGCTAGGGATGTGTGGCGGGCTAACTGGTTGCGTATTCGGATTCGTCTCGTCGTTCTGAGCAACTTTCATGTACAAAGTATTTTGATCCGAGCTACGGTTATTTTATTTTAATTTTTAAAGTTTTAAATCATTTTTAGAATTTATTTAAATAATTTAATGCAACATTATCCAGAATAGTACAAGCTGACATCATCATGACATCAGCATGATGTCAGCAGTCAACAGAGGTGTTGACTCGGTCAAACTGACGTGTGGGTCCCACTGGTCATTGACTGAATAGCTAATTAACATTATTTAGTAAGCTTAATTAGTTAACTAGGTTAATTAAACATAATTAATTAAGTTAATTAATTTAATTAATTAATATTTTTACTTCTTATTATTTTTATTTTTATTTTTATAAATTACTTTTCTTTTCATTTCTGTTCTTAGGGGCGTGGGCCCCGTTTGGCATTGGCCCAGCGGGCCTTAGCGGGCGCTAGATGCGGGCGCTCGGCGACTCGAGCAGGCGCTGGCTGTAGCCCGGCGGACAGGGCGCTCGCCTAGTCCAGTCGCAGGGCGGGGCGCCGGCGGGCGACGACGCTAGCGCCAGGGGGCGGAGTGGGGAAGGCAGAGCGGTTGGGGGCGGCGGAGGACGCCAGCCGGCGAACAACGACAGGAGGAGGGGGCCACAGCAGGCGGACGCGGCATCGGGGGCGGAGGCAGGCAGGCGCGGACGGCAAGCAGCGTTCGCAAGCGGGCTCGGCCATGGCAAGGAGGCGGGGGAGGTCGTCGGAGTGCGGCCACGGGCGTGGGCGACGGCAGGCGAGCGAGGGCGTGTGCGCTAGCGCGGGGAGGCGCGGTGGATGCGACGCATGGGCGCGCACGGCCACGTGAGCGTGTGCACGGGCACGGGACGGCGCGGGCGCACGGTGATCGCGAGGACAGAGAAGGAAGAGGCATGGGGCCTCACCGTGATTCGTAGGGACGGGGGCAGCGGGGGTCGGGGTGGTCGACGGGGACGACGGCGGAGAGGAAGCAGGCCGGTGGGGAGGCGCTCTGGGCGGCGACAGACGAGGGCGAGGCGGCGGAGCACGGCGGCGTCGTGCCCCGATCCGATATGGATCGGGGGAGGGGGAGGGGAGAGCGATGTGGGGGAAGTGGGAGTGGATAGGGTTTCGGGTGGGGTGTGAGAGGGGATAAGGGAGTGGGGGTGTGGCCGGTTGGGCCGGCCTGGTGGGTCATGGTCCAGTTGGGCCGGTGGCCTGCTGGGCCGGAGCCCAGTGGGGGGGCGATTGCTTTTCTTTTCTTTTTTTTGTTAGATTTTTTTCCTTTTTCTTTTATTTATTTCCCTTTTTTGTTTTAGTTCAATTTAAAATACTTATGCATTTTCTAAGCATGTGATTTCTTCACCAAATTAACTATGTAATATTGGGCACAAACCAAACATTTTTGTTTTAATGTTTGAAAACATTTATCGTTTGACTTAATTTCAAATTTGAATTTGAATCGGTTTTGAACTAACGAGAGATTAGCAACATTAACAAAGGTGACGTGGCATCATTAGCAGAGTTTTACTGTAGCTTAAATATCCGGGCGTCACAATTCTCCTCCACTACAAGAAATCTCGTCCCGAGATTTAAGAGGGGGCAAGGGGGAAGAATAGGTTACGAAATTCTAACGATTCTTCTTGGTCTTGGTTGCTCTTCTCGAAGAGGATGATCCATAGCATTTGATGTCTTCATTTTTCGGTATCAATGCCCCATGATGAAGTTGTTGTCCTTCCTTCCGAACCTTAACGGTACTCACGAATAGGTAAGGGGCAGCTCGGCTACGACAGAGTGCTTATGAGGGAACCAATCTGGGGTTAACCCATGAATGCGCATAAGAGTATCTCTCGAGTTGAACATATAAAATATATCGAGAGTAAGGTACAAAGGTACAATAAGAGGTTCCAAGATGATAGATAGTTGCTCGAAGTCTGAACCAGAGTGAGAAAGAGGTTCAGAGCAGCGAGCGTAAGTATTGCGTCTGATACCGGAACAGAGCACTAGGAAGGTGGCCCGTAAATTAAATATGAAGCCAAGCGTTAGGAATAACCTCTCGAACTGGGTTTGTACAGGAGAGTCAGGTTTTGATCCTATAGAACTGTGGGTTATGGGCCAACCATGTGGGTTAAAAGTAGGAAGGGCGGAGACGTCTTGCGTGATCATGTAAGCAAGGCAACTCAGAGGATAGCCTGTCATTTATGTCGGCAACAACAGCAGTACCAAGAGCGAGGGACGAAGAGAACCATTTTCCTGCTCGTTGAAATGAGGCGGACCAATAGGCAAAGTTCTCATCCATCAGTGGTTACCAGAATGTCATCAACAAAAGTAACAGGGTCTTTCTAATAGAATTGTAGAACGAGGTGTTTACAAAAGCAGGAGAATATTATTGCTTAGATCATATAGATCACAAGAAATGTTAAACCAAACAATGGAAAGGAAAATGTGTTTAAACACATATTTCAAGGGTATATCCTTCCCAAGGACAAGCAAAGCATGATATCCATGATAGGATATAATGTAGAAAACTCGTTAGGTATGGTGAGAGAAATTTCATGACATTACCCATACAGTGGTGTTTGGGTAATTGGGCAGGACATATTTAGCCTTGGGCTTCAAATGTTCTTGTTGAAAATAGGAGTACCATAGATAAGCTTCGAGATAGCATTGACATGGTCACTGGGTAAAGATCAGACTTTGGATACACAATGGATCCATCAGCAACAACTTATAGAATAAGTCTTACAATTTCCTCATGGAAGAATGGCTAACATTGCTAAAAAGGAAACTATAACAATAGGCCCTCCGGGCAGGTGTGTTAGGATGACATCACCTTATCGGGTTAAAGACTAATGTAATAACTCTTGGAAATATGTTCCAACCATCATATCTGACCGAGATTCAGATCTGATTGGTGTTAGGATACCTCAGAGTCAGGATGCGTGAGAAGAGAAAGGTGCGACACAAATTGTCGAGATGACGTTGTAAGATTCTCAGGGAAATGAACTATGGGAGCGAGTTCCAAAACAAGAGTTCATCAGTAACCAAGGAGAGGAAGAGAATGTGGCTGATGGACTCAACGACAATTTATCGAGATTAACTAAAGATGGATTTCCACAATTATGTGAACAAGGAGATAACAATTGTCAGATCAAATGATATAATGATGTATGTTTGAGGAAAATATCCACAATTAAACATTTGTTAACAGGTGCACCCGAAATATGGGATGGGTTGCACGATAAATGTTAGAACGTTGACTTAATGAAACAGAATCAATCGACCATTCACTTCAAAGCAATTGGGTTGCTAGAAGTTTTGAATTCACACGTCATAGTTCAATTGCCGGTATTCCGGTTAGAAACAACATGGGGTGTCGGTGTACTAAAGTAGGGGTACCCTAGTATCCCGAACATGTGCACGAGCAGTCGCAGCGCCCCACGACAAGGCTTGCCGGGTGACCGCCAAGGCCCTCCGTGGTTCCTTTGGAGCCATTCAAGAACAAAGTGTTTTAAGCCAAGAAGACAAGACCCCGGCAAGAGGAGCTTGCCGGGAAGGCCAACCAAGGCATTTCAAGGAACTTGCCGCGACGCGCCACGTGTCCTGGCAAGGCCCGGTGAACGACAAGCTTCCGGACGTGACAAGACAACGACCGCGGCAAGGCGCTTGCCGCGGCGAGCTACCACTCTGTACCCGCGCTCCAGCACATCCACCAACGTGTCGCCCTGGGACCTTTCCAGGCGCGCGTGGCAAGAAGCTGTGCAGCCAGCGGTGCGAGGTGGCAAGCGGCGCTGACAAGATTGCCATCATGGCAAGCGGTGGCGCCTCTGACGGTCCCCTTTTTGCACTGTTTGGGCGACACAGACGGGCATTTAATGCCTTTGTCCCCTGCCGTCAGGGTTAGGTAGGATGCACTGTGCAAGTAGTTGTACCAACCGCAATTCCTTTTACATTTTTACCCTTGCCTATGTTGCCACCTGTCGGTGACCCCTTGAGCATATAAAAGGAGGCCCATGCACAATGTAGAGGGGGGTTCGAAGGGTTCGAAACCAGAAAACACTCACACTCGGTCTAGTTAGCAGTTGGTGTGTATTGTAGCATTCAGCGCTCCCGAGCAAGAACACAATACAAATCAGACAAGCAGCAGTAGGAGTATTATCTCTCCGGAGAGCTCCGAAGCTGGGTAAACCGCTCGTGTGCTTCGCCTCGATCTGCTCTTCGCGCGGTCTCCGCCCCCCGCCGAACCGAAAGGGGCCCGGTTCGCCGGCCCCATAGGTGTTCGTTCCCACGACATCTTTGGCGCGCCAGGGAGCAGGAGGTGGCCTTGAAGGAGGAGATCAAAGCCAACGAGGCGCTGCTGGCAAGTGCTGCCGCCACCCAGAACACCTTCAGGGAGAATGTGGAGCTCTGGACGGAGGGTCTCATGAATATCGCCGCAGTCATTGACGAGGAGCTGGCGCAGCTGGGGGTGGAGGATCTTGGGTATTCCTCCGATGATAATGTCCAACCCAGCGCCAAGCTCACCTTGTTCTTCAAGGGCGTGGCGACGACCCTCCAGCGACTCCGGGAGAGGATCCCAAAGCAGCTGGCCAACGAGTCGCGCATGATCTGCGCGGGAGTTCTTCAAAAGGTGTTGGTGAATGTGGCCTTCCGCAACCCGGGCCTCAACCTTACCAACGCCCTCAAGAAGCTGCCGTCGGATGCTGATCTGGAAGCGCTCAAGGCCCTTGTCGCACCCATTGTGGACAAGGTGAAAAAAGTCAAGAGAGTTGACGGCGATCGCGTAGATTAGGCCGCCTGTTTTCTCCTTTTCTTGCCGCTGCTGGTCATGTTACGAGAACAATCTATTAGAGCTGCGACAAGCTATCTTGTAATATAACTTTATTTTGGGTATCGATTGCTATGTTATTTCCTTTACTTGATTCCTTCCTTTGTATGTTTTTGCCCTATGCTTTTAGGGAACTTGCCGGTGCGGGCACCTTAGCCGCGAGCGCTGACTGCGGGACGTCAGCAGCCAGTTGGCGGTGCTGCTACTGGCAAGAAACCTTGTCGCAACTAGTCGCAGCCCACTTAAGTTGTTGAGCGGACTCGAAACAAAGTAAGGGCGCAACTAGCTACGAGTTGGTTCCTCCGCGCACAGGTTTTCCATACAAAGCACGGTCGTTCGAGAAGATAACTTTATAAATTTTAAAACTGATTGCTCAAACTTTGGCAACTTAGCTTTTCTGTCGTTTGTGTCCCGGTAAGGCGAAATTTTCTTGCACGACGCCTGGTCCACACCATTATCTTCTCCTTCCCCACCGGCAAACTTGTAGGCGAGGGAACCTTCCCTTTCTTTGAGAAAAAGAAAGAAGAGAAAATAAAGATATGGAGCCTTACGGCTCGTTATTGCTTACCGGGGGTAGGTGCTGCACAAAATGTTAGATAACACATGCAAAAAATACAAAGCATGAAATTGACAAGATGTGCGGAGCACATGAGCTTTATTTATGCACGGGATCTGCGCCCGGCTTTGTACAAAGGATTACATGCAACAGCGGCAAGACTTGTACAAAAGGTGGTTGCCGATATGGTAGCGGCGCAAAGCTTGCTGGTATCGAGCAGCTCGTACAGCAGCCTGAAGAAGGTCTTCCTCAAGGAGCAGCGCGTCATCTTGTCGCAGCTGCTCTTGCTCAAGCTCATCATAAACGAGCACTCGAGGCGACCCGTATACGAGTTCCGTGGGGAGAACTGCCTCTGCTCCATAGAATAGAGCAAAAGGTGTCTGGCCAGTGGCTCGATTTGGCATCGTCCTGATCGACCAAAGAACCACCGGCAGCTCCTCAATCCAGTTCCTTCCGCACTACTCAAGGAGCTGTTCAAGCACGACCCTCAACATCCTGAATGGTTCAGGTTGCCGAAGGGCTTCGTTCCGCTGTGCAACAATTCCTCGCTCGACCGCATCCGTGCAATGATGCCGCTGTGCGATTCGCATGGAATTGTCCCAACCTGGCAAGAGCCTGCAGACGACGTTGTGCAGGAGTTCTTCGACGGCTTGGTGGAAGTGGCGGTAAATGGCTGCGGATTCTCCTCGACAATCCAGCACCATTCCGCTCTCCATTCCTCCCATTTGCTACGGAGCTCTCCCTCCAGATAGGCTTCCTTCTTGCCGGCTCTCGAGATCCAGGCGATTCCGCGGGATAAGGGCTCCCCTCTCTCAACCCGGGGCATAAAGAAGTGGCGAAAAAGAGCTACGTTTGGGTAAACTCCGACAAAGTTTTCGCAGAGATGTGCGAAAACTGCCATGGTCAGAACAGCGTTGGGGGTGAAGTCAAGGAGGTGGAACCCGTAGGTGTTCATAATATCGCAGAAGAATTCAGAGAAAGGCGGGCAGAGCCCGCAGTAGAAGAACAGTGCGAAGAAGGGATATCCATTCGGGGCCCGTTCCGAAGCGGCGGCGGAGAGTACCTTCGTGCGCGGATGCGCTCGCATCTCCGTCGACCAGAAGAGGTAGTAGTACTCCCTCAGCTCCTTCGCGGCGAGCTCGGGGAGGAAGGTTGCCTGCTCCTTCCGCAGCGCCTCGAGCCGCAGTGCCTCAGCCGACTTCACGGCCTTCCCCTTGCCGGCTTTCGGAGCCATGGCGGAAGTGGTGGTGCTGCTGGCGATGAGGGGGCGGAGCACTGCTCTCTTTCAGAAGGAGGGAGCGGTGGAGGTTTCTGAGATTGGGACAGCAACTGGCGAGATGGGGGAACTGCCCCTGTTTCCCCTGCTTATAAAGAGGGAGGGGGCGGACGTTCCACTTTTCCGAATAAATAACCACCCACGATCTCTCCCACGATGCCACATTCGACGCGTGCCGTTAAGGGAGGGCGCGGTGGATACGGAGTGAGATACGGCGTAACCCAGGCCGCGCGTGCCCATGCCCTGTTTTGGGCCTGGCCCAACAGCGCTCGGCCCCATGTGTGGCCCAGGCCCGGGGACTCCTGTCGGTGTACTAAAGTAGGGGTACCCTAGTATCCCGAACTTGTGCACGGGTAGTCGCAGCGCCCCGCGGCAAGGCTTGCCGGGTGACCGCCAAGGCCCTCCGTGGTTCCTTTGGAGCCATTCAAGAACAAAGTGTTTTAAGCCAAGAAGACAAGACCCCGGCAAGAGGAGCTTGCCGGGAAGGCCAACCAAGGCATTTCAAGGAACTTGCCGCGATGCGCCACGCATCCCGGCAAGGCCCGGTGAGCGACAAGCTTCCAGACGCGACAAGACAACGACCGCGGCAAGGCACTTACCGCAGCGAGCTACCACTCTGTACCCGCGCTCCAGCACATCCACCAACGTGTCGCCCTGGGACCTTTCCAGGCGCGCGTGTCAAGAAGCTGTGCAGCCAGCGGTGCGAGGTGGCAAGCGGCGCTGACAAGATTGCCATCATGGCAAGCGGTGGCGCCTCTGACGGTCCCCTTTTTGCACTGTTTGGGCGACACAGACAGGCATTTAATGCCTTTTTCCCCTGCCGTCAGGGTTAGGTAGGATACACTGTGCAAGTAGTTGTACCAACCGCAATTCCTTTTACATTTTTACCCTTGCCTACGTTGCCACCTTTCGGTGACCCCTTGAGCATATAAAAGGAGGCCCATGCACAATGTAGAGGGGGGTTCGAAGGGTTCGAAACCAGAAAACACTCACACTCAGTCTAGTTAGCAGCTGGTGTGTATTGTAGCATTCAGCGCTCCCGAGCAAGAACACAATACAAATCAGACAAGCAGCAGTAGGAGTAGTATCTCTCCGGAGAGCTCCAAAGCTGGGTAAACCGCTCGTGTGCTTTGCCTCGATCTGCTCTTCGCGCGGTCTCCGCCCCCCGCCGAACCGAAAGGGGCTCGGTCCGCCGGCCCCATAGGTGTTCGTTCCCATGACACGGGGACCAATAAGAATGGTGATGGTGAGAAGTATCATTATACCAAGAATTCTTAAGAGGTGGAGTAATCCTCACGACATTCTTGATATAAAAGATGGTAATTCTCCAAGGTAAAGAAGAACAAATGTTGGATAGCAAGGAACTTAGGGTATAACACAAAACATGAACAAGTTTGTGTTGGAGGGAAGGCTTCGATGACAACACAATCATCGAGGGGCAAGGATGGTATTTCCCATCATGAATTTGATTGATATCCTGAAAGAGCTTAGAATGTTGATGATGATCACGACACAACTGTCGAGAGATTTCATGAAGATGTAATCAATCGACGATGACATCAAGTCAAAGGAATGATGAAGCGAAAGGTTATTTTAACCACGAGTACGACACAAACTCGAAATCAAGCTTGTTGTTCAAGGCAAAATGATATGTCGAGGAAAATTTACGTAAGCTTAGCTCATTGTCGAAAGTGGTGCTCCGGGAATAAGGACCAGGTAGCACAGTTAAAATCATCACGACAATGATATAGCCAAATAGGCTAGGAATGGCGTGATCGGGTATAAACTCGTACTTAAAGAGGATCACTAAGAATTGTTGAACAGTAGTGCGGACTTGGTTCACTTATCGTTGTCTTTGGGTGTTTAATAACTCAGAGCCGATGAAAAATTGTAATCAGTGAGAATGTAGTACTTGATGAAGAACTCATAGGAAGTTACGCAGTTCCAAGATAATCTCGAGATACCAGGGGGTAATACTCGAAGATAGATCAAAGTAGAGGTTGGACTAGGGTATTGCTCTGCAGAAGACAAGTGCTTAAACTTGCACGAGAAATGGTATTTAAAGGAGAACATGGTCGGAACCACGATTGCAAAAAGGCCAAATCCCAGATATAAGATGAACTTATACCCAAGGAATAATTAATTAAGAGAATCTTTAATGATAAGATTTACATCGTGTCCATGGGCATGAACACAAAGTTCAAGGTCGACTCCCACTTCTTCAATGCATAACCTTTCATTCACTGCTCTAAATAAAATGATTTCAGTGTCAAAACCTACCTTGTGAATTACCAGAAGAGTATGACCCGTGAAATTTTTTGGGTTCACATAGATTAAGGAAGGCATAGGTTCAATCCATCGGGGCTTCTTAGAACATATACCATGAACTTCAGGAGTAAATAACACAAGCTCAAAAGCAGAGCATGGTTGACAAAAGTAGAGGCTACAATTTACCAAAGGCATTATGTATCAGGTAAAGAACTCACAAGAATTTTGGTTGTGAAGGACACTGTCAGATAATAATCCAGCAATGGGTATGGCGGTCCACAACTGGGCTGATGTGAGTATCGGTACTCAATCAGGGGAAGAAGGAATGCCAAGGCATCAGATTATAGAAACAACTGACTAATTCAAAGCTTAAACTAATGAAATTTTATGATTTCCAAATCAAGGGATCAGAAGCAAACGCTCTGATCAAGGATGGATAAGTTGAGTAGGCTTAGGGGTACAATCGATGGCAAATAGATTGGTCGAGATCCAGCCCAGGTTTAAAATGTCGTCTGAGCCGAAAGGATGAATTCTAGGATCTAATTGAGGATTGCGAGCATCTTCAACATATTGAATTAATGGACTTAAAATGATAAAGACAAGGGATGCCAATAACATTACGAGACATATGGGATCA
This sequence comes from Triticum timopheevii, assembly GCA_963921465.1. Classification (NCBI taxonomy): domain Eukaryota; kingdom Viridiplantae; phylum Streptophyta; class Magnoliopsida; order Poales; family Poaceae; genus Triticum; species Triticum timopheevii. The sequence goes on from OY997266.1 coordinate 57,132,823, forward strand.
ACCATAATGCAAGCAAGCAAAAATTTCAAGAGCAATTGACCGCTCGGGATTTTTGGAAGACCGAATGGTATTTCAAAGACTTTTGTGAAACACATTATTAATTGGGGATGAACGAATCCTCAATAAGTGTGAGGAATTATCCATAGGCGTATTCATGCGGCAAAGATCTGTAAGGCAGTGGCTCAAGAGATTCTTAATAGTCGAAGAATAATATGATGCATCTTGTCATAACAAGAGCAGCTGGGAATGGAAGTAAGAAGGACAGGTGTAAGTATTTATCCAAAGGGATGTATCGGTGGTAGGGAATAGCAAAAGAGACGGCACAAAGTATCGAGGGAACATCGAAGAGTAACTTCAGAATCTTCAAGTGCATCAGGCGATCACCTGTATCGAGCGGCTCTCCGGGAGGAAGTAGTTACGAGAACCTAGAGTTAGAGTTAGTAAAACCATTTAACCCGAGTAGAAGAGAGATAAGAGTCCTAGAGTATAGACGAGGAATAAAAGATCCTAATACCACCCAATGGCGACGTGGGCCCGTAAGCCACACAGCCATGTCAGTCAAAAGATTTGTAATGTCTATACTCGACTTCGGCCAAGGAGTGTGGAAGGGGGATTCCTACAGGCAGTCGGCTCTGATACCAACTTGTGACGCCCCCGATTCAATCATACACTAATCATGCACGCAAATGTGTACGATCAAGATCAGGTACTCACGGGAAGATATCACAACACATCTCTAATAGTAAAAATAAGTCATACAAGCATCATATTACAAGCCAGGGGCCTCGAGGGCTCGAATACAAGTGCTCGAAGATAAACGAGTCAGCGGAAGCAACAATATCTAAGTACAGACATAAGTTAAACAAGTTTCCATAAGATGGCTAGCACAAACTGGGATACAGATCGAAAGAGGCGCAGGCCTCCTGCCTGGGATCCTCCTAAACTACTCCTAGTTATCGTCAGCGGCCTGCACATAGAAGTAGGCACCTCTAGTGTAGTAGGAGTCGTCATCGACGGTGGTGTCTGGCTCCTGGGCTCCAACGTCTGATTGCAGCATCCGAGAAGAGAAGGAAAGAGGGGGAAAAGAGGGAGCAAAGCAACCGTGAGTAGTCATCCAAAGTACTCGCAAGCAAGGATCTACACTACATATGCATGGGTATATGTGTAAAGAGGCAATATCGATGGACTAAACTGCAGAATGCTAGAATAAGAGGGGGATAGCTAGTCCTATCGAAGACTACGCTTCGAGCAGCCTCCGTCTTGCAGCATGTAGAAGAGAGTAGATTGAAGTCCTCCAAGTAGCATCGCATAGCATAATCCTACTCGGCGATCCTCCCCTCGTCGCCCTGTGGGAAAGCGATCACCAGGTTGTCTCTAGAACTTGTCTGGGTGTGTTTTATTAAGTATCAGGTTCTAGTTGTCATAAGGTCGAGGTACAACTCCGGGTCGTCCTTTTATCGAGGGACACGGCTATTCGAATAGATAAACTTCCCTGCAGGGGTGCACCACATAACCCAACACACTCGATCCCCTTTGGACGGACACACTTTCCTGGGTCATGCCTAGCCTCGGAAGATCAACACGTCGCAGCCCCACCTAGGCACAACAAAGAGGTCAGCACGCCGGTCTAAATCCTATGCACGCAGGGGTCTGGGCCCATCGCCCATTGCACACCTGCATGTTGCGTACGCGGCCGAAAGCAGACCTAGCCCCCTTAATACAAGAGCAGGCATACGGTCCAATCCGGCGCGTGCCGCTCAGTCGCTGACGTCATGAAGGCTTCGGCTGATACCACGACGTCGAGTGCCCATAACTGTTCCCGCGTAGTTGGTTAGTGCATATAGGCCAGTGGCCAGACTCAGATCAAATACCAAGATCTCGTTAAGCGTGTTATCATGAAGTGACCAAGGACAATGACCAGGGCCAGGCCCACCTCTCGCCTAGGTGGTCTCAACCTGCCCAGTCGCTCCGCCACAAAGTAACAGTTGGGGGCCGTCGGGAACCCAGGCCCACCTCAACCGGGATGGAGCCACCTGTCCTTCCAGCCCCCAGATCGGAATCAAATGTGGGTACTCCATGAGCCAACCCGACTTTAGTCACCATCTGTATATCATGTATATATGTATAGTATATACCCGTGATCACCTCCCGAGTGATCACGTCCCGATAGTATAGCAAGGCAGACTGACAAGAATGTAGGGCCAATGATGATAAACTAGCATCCTATACTAAGCATTTAGGATTGTGGGTAAGGTATCAACGACTGTAGCAACAATGACAAGCTATGCAACAGAATAGGAGTAACCGAACAGTAACATGCTACACTACTTTAATGCAAGCAGTAGAGAGAAGAATAGGCGATATCTGGTGATCAAGGGGGGCTTGCATGGTTGCTCTGGCAAAAAGGAGGGGTCGTCAACTCCGTAGTCCAATTGGGCAGCAACAGCGTCGGTCTCGTAGTCTACCGGAGAGAAGAGGGGGAAGAAACAGTAAATGCAATGCAAACATATGCATGACGATGCATGACATGACAATGAGTGGTGCTACGTGTGCCCTAACACGGTAGTAGGTGATACTGGCGAGTCGGGGAAACATCTGGGAAAGTATTCCCGATGTTTCGTGTTTTCGGACAGATGAACCAGAGGTGAAATGTTGCAGGTTCGCTATGCTAGGGATGTGTGGCGGGCGAATTGGCTGCGTATTCAGATTCGTCTCGTCGTTCTGAGCAACTTTCATGTACAAAGTATTTCGATCCGAGCTACGGTTTATTTTATTTTAATTTTAAAGTTTCAAATCATTTTTAGAATTTATTTAAATAATTTAATTCAACATTATCCAGAATAGTACAAGCTGACGTCAGCATGATGTCAGCAGTCAACAGAGGTGTTGACTCGGTCAAACTGACGTGTGGGTCCCATTTGTCATTGACTGAATAGCTAATTAACATTATTTAGTTAGGTTAATTAGTTAACTAGGTTAATTAAACATAAATAATTAAGTAAATTAATTTAATTAATTAATATTTTTATTTCTTATTATTTTTATTTTTATTTTTATAAATTACTTTTCTTTTCATGTTCGTTCTCAGGGGCATGGGCCCCGTTTGTCATTGGCCCAGCGGGCCTTAGCGGGCGCTGGATGCGGGCGCTGGGCGACTCGAGCGGGCGCTGGGTGTAGCCCGGCGGACAGGACGCCCGCCTAGTCTAGCCGTGGAGCAGGGCGCCGGCGGGCGACAGCGCTAGCTCTAGGGGGGAGTGGGGAAGGCAGAGCGGTTGGGGGCGGCGGAGGACGCCAGCCGGCGAACAGCGACAGGAGGAGGGGCCACAGCAAGCGGACACGGCATCGGGGGTGGAGGCAGGCGGGCGCTGATGGCAAGCAGCGTCCGCGAGCGGGCTCGGCCACGGCGAGGAGGCGGGGGAGGTCGTCGGAGTGCGGCCACGGGCGTGGGCGACGCCAGACGAGCGAGGGCGCGTGCGCTAGCGCAGGGAGGCGCGGTGGATGTGACGCACGGGCGTGCACGGCCACGTGAGCACATGCACGGGCACGGGACGGCGCGGACGCACGATGACCGCGGGGACAGAGAAGGAAGAGGCCTGGGGCCTCACCGTGATTCGTAGGGACAGGGGCAGCTGGGGTCGGGGTGGTCGACGGGGACGACGGTGGAGAGGAAGCAGGCCGGTGGGGAGGTGCTCTGGGCGGCGACAGACAAGGCGAGGCGGCGGCGCACGGCGGCGTCGTGCCCCGATCCGGTCTGGATCGGGGGAGGGGAGGGGAGAGCGACGTGGGGGAAGTGGGAGTGGATAGGGTTTCGGGTGGGGTGCGAGAGGGGATAAGGGAGTGGGGGTGTGGGTGGTTTGGCCGTCCTGGTGGGTCGTGGCCGAGTTTGGCCGGTGGCATGCTGGGCCGGAGCCCAGTGGGGGGTGATTGCTTTTTTTTGTTAGATTTTTTTAACTTTTTCATTTATTTATTTCCCTTTTCTCTTTTAATTCAATTTAAAATATTTATGCATTTTCTAAGCATGTGCTTTCTTCACCAAATTAACTATGTAATATTGGGCACAAACCGAACATTTTTGTTTTAATGTTTGAAAACTTTTATCGTTTGACTTAATTTCAAATTTGAATTTGAATCGGTTTTGAACTAACGAGAGATTAGCAATAGTAACAAAGATGATGTGGCATGATTAGCAGAGCTTTACTGTAGCTTAAATATCCGGGCGTCACATCCATCCTTGTGGGAAGACTGGTAGGGTTACAAGAGGCAACGTTCGCGAACAGCTGATTGCTACTTGTGAGCTGCGCTAGGATTTTCCCAAAGAGGAAGGGTGAAGCAATATAGTAGCAGATAGTATATTCCTCAGTGAGTACCAATGTTATCGAACCAATAGGATAAGCATGCAAATTCCTAGTAAGTAATACCTACACACACAAGAGCAAATACTTGCACCCAATGCGGGCAAGAGGGATGACAATCCCTTTGAACTCGTTACTTGCAAGGATTAAATCTGATAGTGATAGATATACAAATGGAAAAGTAGAATAAAAAGAGTAACATTGCAGCAAGGTAATTTTTGTTCTAGTAATATGATTTACATAGACCCGGGGCCATAGTTTTCACTAGAGGCTTCTCCCCCATAAAAATAGCATACGGTGGGTAGAAAAATTATTGCTGGGCAATTGATAGAAAAGTGCATAGTTATGATGATATTCATGGCAATGATCATGTATATAGGCTTTACGTCCATTACAAGTAGACCAAAATGATTTTTCATCTACTACTGTTAATCCACCAATCGAACGCTATCTAGCATGCATCCACCGGTATAGTGAGCTGTATACAAACAGGTTTTAATGCCTTTCCACGATGGCATTTTAAACTGTCGCCTTGCCTATGTTTGTGCGATAGGGGGGAGGGGTCTTTGCTACACGACCCAAGCGTATGCATTACAAATGATTTTGGAATTGTCGGGGATAGGGAGTAGGAATGCATACGTTTTTTCCGAACTAAGTGTATGCACCGGCATATCCCAAACGCGAGTCTTCAGACAACTATTTGTGATATGTCAAATATCCCAAAAGCTCCATCCTTGCTACTCGGTTGTGCTAGCTTTACCATCATGCTCAGTATTTTGTGGTGCAACATTTGTGATCCACGGCCCATCACAAAAAGTTCACAATTATAAAACATATATGCTAAGGAGATAATCACAAACATTCACTTTTCCTGAACCGTATGCGATTGCATAATTAAGAAGATAAGTTAATCTTCATATGCACGTCGGATGTGTTTACGAAATGTCTGATTGTCGTACGAGTGTCGGACAAGATAAATATCGCACATGCTACGGTGCAATGTTCATGATGCGCACGACACCAGAAATAGTTCATGATTGTAAACTGTTTACAATAAGGCGACTATCCCAAACATTTAGTTTGCTCGCACTGTTTATGATATTGTTTGACATCACACACGCTTTGCAAACGGCAATTGCGTGCATGGTCGCACACATTTTCTCTTTATGCAACTTGTCGGATCATGAGGTATATCACACATGTTGTGCTTCTACGGACCATGTGCGCCGCAATGACCTGCATAACGAATTTTCACCCTAATTTAAACGCTGCTATTTAAAATTGTATCGAATTTGAGTGTGAAAGTAGACTATAACTTTATTCATATCCATCAGGTTCAACAACCAATGCATTATTCAATTCACACGTACATATGTTCAAGAATTACATAAGCACCGAATAAAGAATGATGAACCATGGTTGTATACTTGCATTAAAGACGATAAAGGAAGAGGCGAAAGACATTCTGGTTGCTGAACAAGGTGGAGCGGAATTCCCATATTGTGCCCTCCTCCATACAGAAGGCACGCACGACTCTAGTCCAATCCCTTGTGATGGCCGACCGACCATCCTCCACTGTCTTCATGAGGACATCTAGACAGTCAACGTGCTCTGGTAGAAATACTTAAACCTTTGCATGCCCATTAATCATGTAGTTTGAGAGATAATCTTGAGTACACTGCTTTGGGAACCACTGCAAAGGAAAAAGATTCAAACACTAACATCTAACACAACTCATTATGAGCAATAAAAAGAAGATTGCAGAGTTCTTACTTACCATCCTACAGTTCAGTGTTGTCATGGATAGGGTAAACAAATAGTTTAATTGCCATCTTTTGACCCATTTTAGTGACAATCTTTATCAATTTCCTCAGTCGATGCTAGTTCATGAATATCTAATTGCCCCATACGCAAAACGGATCAAAGCGTGGATCTTTACCAATGACATATGTAACTAAAAGCACTAAGTTAATATTAGAAGCTAAACAACAATTGCACAATGATGTAGTAAAACACTGCAGTTAAGTGTTGTTGTTCTATGTATATCTAGACATCATCAGAACGTTAAGGTAACACTCTTCCTTGTTGCTATGTAGCCTAGAATTTCATATTTAGACATTCAATACAATGCATGCTGCTATGTAGTCTTAGATATATTACATATGGCCCTAGTTAACCTACCAGTAAATGGGTTGTAGATATATTCAGCTGAATGCCCGATTCGTCAATTAATCCTATTTCAGCCCCCGGCCTATATGGTACTAGTTACCGATATCCTAAAAAGTGAGTATATATAAGACATGGGACGAAACTAATCTCGATGGAAACAACAATCATTCCCAATTATCCTGTGCAAGTACATCGAAAGATGTGTTAAGCACCACAGGCTAAACATGAACCAAATATATCCTTGGTAGAAAACATAATCTCCAAATGATAGCTTCAGTGTACAGGTTCAAGCATGCTAGTTAAGCAAAACAAGAAGTGGACAAGCGTGTTAACTGCAAAAGGCCAAACATTTAACAACAGGCAAATATAGTCATTCAAACTGGTCTTGTGCAGGTCTAAGTACACTTGTTATTGTTAAATAAAAATGGAAACACGTGTTAACTAGAATAGGCTTAACATTAACGAAATATAGTCATTCATAGTGGTATTGTTAAAACTAGTATTGATAAAATTGAACTGCACAGTTCATACATGCACATATAGAATATCACATCTTATATTTACTAATTGGATGCACCATACGAGGCTCAATGTTAATCCTCATTAACTAAGAAAATTGTACAACTGATCTAAAGATTAATTATCTACGACCATGGGATGAGGTACCTTAATTAGGAGTCCTAGGATGCTATCCCATGTGAAAATCTTTCAGAAAAAAATCTCCCGGTTAGAATCTAATAATCTGTAGGCAAACAAGTTAAAGAAAAGGAGATCCTCCCCAACTACGGGGAACCAGCTCATCTTTTTGTGCGTTTAGAAGAAAAGGAGCCCACCCCCACATGAAACCTCCTTATTTTTTGTGTCAGTATTGCAAGCCAACGTTTGCATCCAAGGTGCATCTCCTGTAGAATGGAAGGGGTGGAGTACCTTGATCGAAGAAGGAAAGGGTGGAACTAGGGTAATGGAGATGGTGTTATGTTATGGTGTTTTGTCTCCAGTCCTTGGTGTCTCGCGTGTGTTCTACAAACGTGCGACGACACTTACCACATGCTTTAGACACAGATGGATGATCCATCTTTGTGGCAAGACTAGTACGGTTCAAAGGGGCAACATTTGTGGACAACCAAGGTACCCCATGTCCATGGAAATTGTTGAAAACTTCTTCTAGTGTGTCCCTACTTAAGTTCCACCTTTCAGTAGCAAGCACATAGCTCCTCTCTTCCACCTTATTCTCGGACCTTCTTAGATACATCATGTACTTCTGAAATGGCAAGTGGAAGGTCTTATTTAGGGAATGTTTAATTTGTAGAATTTAGAAAATATGGAGATAGAAAAAAAATGATCATAGTGTCATGTCCACTTGGTTTCCACGTGATTGTGTGTGCACCATTTTCGTTATGCGTGAAGCACATAAATTATGTGATGGGAAACTGCATGAGTCATTGGATAGACAGAACCAACTGCATGAGGAGCCTCAACACAACACCCCCACGCATGCCATGTTGGTTGTGCAGACGCTGTGACACATGGCAGGTAAACAAACTGGCGGGTGGAGTAACAATGGTGCAAAGGCTAAGTCATCCAACCACCGACCGCATAGTGAACACCTATACCTACACGCATCTCCGCGGCACCAAGTAACCACCTTGAGTGGTGATGAAATGTCGGTAGTTCATTCCCGGAGGCAAGGAGCTAAGGGCATTTCACCAAGCATTAAATATGCATACCTACCTTGTCACGCAAGGTACTATTATGCGTAGCATAGCCACTTTGGTATGCCTTGCACTATAATAGGAGGACCAGACTACTGCAAAATGGGTTGGACACTTGGTAGAACCTAGATAGGAGCAACAATATACTTTCCATTCCCGAAAGGATTTGTACCTTTCTGTCGACCAGATAAACCACACACAAAGACGGATTAGGGTGTTATGCAGCCATGCAGCCGGAACCTGGGTAGATTGTTGTGTTTTTTACATTTTTACATTGAGATAAACCCGCGCCTTTTTCCCTGTCTATGAATCGGCAAGATGTCTCTAGTCCTTGGTGTCTCGCATGTGTGTTCTACAGATGCGCGACGACACTTACCACACACTTCAGACACAGATAGATGAACCATATTTTTGGCAGGACTGGTACGGTTCAAAGCAACATTTGTGGACGGCCAGTGTACCCCATTTCCATGGTAATAGTTGAAAGCTTCTTCTAGTATGTCCCTACTTAAGTTCCACCTTTCAGCAGCAAGCACATAACACCTCTCTTCTGCCTCTTTCTCGACCTTCCTGAGATAGATCCTGTACTTATGAAATGGAAAGTGTAATGTATTATTTAGGGAATGTTTAATTTGTAGCATTTAGAAAATATGGAGAAAGAGAGAGAGAAAAAATACATGATCATAGTGTCATGTCCACTTCGTTTCCACATCATTGTGTGTGCACCATATTCGTTGCGCTTGAAGCACCAAAAATGATTTTGATGGACAACCACATAAGGTGTTTGGATAGAACAAGGCCACTTGCCACTATCTAATCAAGACATGTAACCAATCCTAGTTACTAGAAAGATCACGGCAAGAACCAATCGTATCGGTATGAGAAATTTCACGATCAGACATAATTAACAAGACGAGAACCAATCCTAATTATTAAAAAAATCATTCTAGTAGTAGCCACCACCATGGCGGTCATGTCAGCACCGACCACGAAAGTTTTGATCGATAAGAAGGCCAAGCTTTTGTGGTACGCTATTAAGTACCTCTATGGCCTGTGGGTAATTGCTAGATGGGTTATATCAGTTACATATGGATACCACAAGGGAAAAGGAAAGTCATATGAATGGGTTAAGGCACTGGGTAACTTCTAGATGGGTTATGTCAGTTACATATGGGACCGACAATGAAAAAGGAAAGTAATACACAAACATTCTCCCCCGCCCACAAAATTACCATTTATGTCATAATATTGTATATCTACTACCCATATATAAGTTTCCTTCTTGGGCCATTAAGCCAAAGAAAGTGTATTCGCAAGACTCGATATGTTCACAGGAAGTTCCTCGTGTCTCCATAAGGGTTCCTCTGAATCAGAGGCTGGAGTCCCAGTGGTAAAGATGGTTGCACTAGAAAGTTATTCCCAAGAAAAAGCATCCTACGACTATGTCTGCCTCCCTCCCAAAGGTTGCTACCACTATTATGAGTGCCTCTGTTAGCACCCAACATATTGCCATGCGGCATGCTAATGTAGGATGACTCACCACAGGAATGGCCTGAAACAAATGTGTCCCTCGTCCAGGAGCCATTTGACATGTTTGCATATGAGCTGGAGGAGCAAGAAGGCCACTGTGTCACACCCGGGTGCAGTGATGACGACCAAGGTATGGCATCCCTGAATAGCATGCTACCACAAGGCGCACCCACACCACGCGCTCCTGGCACAGATGGATGATCCATCCTTATGGGAAGACTAGCAGGGTTCCTAGAGGCAACGTTCGCGGATAGTTGATGTAACCCATATCCATGGTAATAGTTGAAAGCTTCTTCCAGTGTGTCCCTACTTAAGTTCCATATCTCGGCAGCAAGCATGTTGCACCTCTCTTCTACCTCGTTCTCCGCCCTTCTAAGATGCATCATGTATTTCTTTAATGACAAGTTGACGATCTTATTTAGGGAATCTTTAATTTGTACCATTTAGAAAATATTTAGATAGTAAAAATAGGTGATCGTAGTGTGATGTCCACTTGATTTCTGCATGGTTGTGTCTGCACCATTTTCGTTGTGCATGAAGCACCAAAATTAGTTTGATGGACAACCGGCTGAGTTGTTGGATAAAATTAGGCCATTTGTTTATTGCAATGTTGATCGAGTGACTGACTTCCTTTTCTTACCTCTTTGGTTAGATATTAAAGAGAAAACTTGCCACTATGTACAACTGGTCACGACAAGTAATCAATCCTAGTTACTAGAAAGATCACGACGATAATCAATTCTATAGGGACTAGAAAATTCATCACGAGACTTTATTAGCAAGAGGAGAACCAATCCTAATTACTAGAAAAATCATTCTAGCAGCAGCCACCACCATCGTGGTCATGCCCGCACCGCTTATGAAAGTTCAGATCGCTAAAAGGGCCATGCGTGTGTGGTACACTAAGGCCAAAAATGATATTGTCAATTACCTCTCTGGCCTCTAGGTAACTGCTAGATGCGTTATGTCAGTTACATATGAGACTCACAAGGGAAAAGGAAACTAATATGAATGGGTTATGCCACTATGTAACTTCTATATGTGTTATGTCAGTTACGCATGGGAACCTCAAGGAAAAAGGAAAGTAGTACACAAACCTTCTTCCCTGCCAATTCACATAGATCTAGGATCCACACACCAATGAAACACCCTCTTTGTCTCTTTTCCTTCACCCTTATCTAGTACTCCCTCCGTATAGAAATATAAGAGCATTTAGATCACTACTTTAGTAATCTAAATGCTTTCATATTTCTTTAAAGAGGGAGTAATATTTATTATCAACTATCTATATATAAGTTTCCTTCTTGGGCCACTAAGCCAAAGAAGCGTATTTAGGAGCGTCGAGGTGTGCCTAGGTAGTTCTCGGTGTCTCCATATGGGTTCCTCCGAACCGGAGGAAGGAGTCCCAGTGGGCGAGATTGCTACACTGGAAACTAATTCACATGCGAAAGCATGTCGCGATTGTGCCTGCCTCTTTCTGCAAAGGAGCTGCCACTACTATGAATCACTGTTCAAGATATCTTCCGATATTCCGATAAATCGGCCAATTTATCGCGTACCATTGTCTGACCGATAAGATAAATTGGCCGACAAATCAGCCGATAAGGCGATAAATCGGTCGATATGCTGATAAACTGGCCGATTTACCCCTTATCATGTGTCGACCGATAGGTTCCCGATAAGCGATATTCTCAACATTGCTCTGAATAACTCTGTTTGCCCCTTTAGAATGCCACACATCATGCTCATGTCTGATTACTTGCCATCGGAATGGCTGGAAAAAATGCATCCCACATCCCCGAGCCATTTGACATGTTTGCATATGAGCTGGAGGAGGAAGAGGGCCACTATCTTACACCCATCGATAGTGATGACGACCCAGGCATCCCATCCCTGAAGAGCATGCCGCCACCATAGGCACCTGCACCACACACTCTGAACATAGATGGATTATCCATCTTTGTGGGAAGACTGGTAGGGTTTAAGAGGCAAAGTTTGTGGCCATCGATGTACCCCATGTCCACAGTCCTAGTTGATCTTCTTCTAGTGTTTCCCTACTTAAGTTCTACATTTCAGCAAAAAGAAGATTGTGTCTCTCTTCCACCTCATTCTCGGCCCTTCTAAGATAATTCCTGTACTTCCAGAATGACAAGTGGAAGGTCTTATTTAGGGAACCTTTAATTTGTATCATTTGATTGGTTTCGACATGATTGTGTGTGCACCATTTTTGTTGCTCATGAAGCACCTAAGTACACTGATGGACAACCACATGAGTGATTGGATAGAGCTAGGCCATTTGTTTATTGCAATTTTGCTCGAGTGACAGACTTCTTTTCCTTTACCTCTTAGGTTAGATATTCATGATAGAACTTGCCACTATCTACAAATTATCGTGGCAGGAAATGAATGCTAGTTACTAGAAAGACCATTCTACATGAAAGTTCTAATCGATAAGAAAGCCAAGTTTGTGTTGTACGCTAAGGTCCAAATGACGTTGCTAAGTACCTCCATGGTCTCTTGGAAAAAGCGTTCCATTATTGTGTCTGCCTCTTTTCGTAAAGGAGCTGCCACTACTATGAATGCCTTTGTTTGCCCGTAGGAGATTTTCGTGTGTCATGCTCCTGTCGGATGACTCACCATGAAATGGCAGGAACCAAACATGTTCCACATCGCTGAGTCATTTGACATATTTGCATATGAACTAGAGGAGCAACAGGGCCACTACATCGCACCAGACAATAGTGATGATGACCCAGGCATGATACCCCTCAAGAGCATGATGCTGTCATGGGCACCCGCACAATGCATTCTAGATGCTGATGGATGAGCTATCCTTGTGGGAAGACTGGTAGCGTCCCAAGTGGCAACATTCGCGGACGATGCTTTACCCCATGTCCATGGTCATAGTTGAAACTTCTTCGAGTGTATCCCTACTTAAGTTCCACCTTCCAGCACCAAGCAGATTGCGCCTCTTTTTCGCCTCATTCTCGACACTTCGGAGATCCATCCTATACTTCTGAAATGACAAGTGAAAGGACTTATTTATAGAATCTTTAATTTGTAGCATTCAATAAATTAAATACGGCGGTAGGAAAAAAAATACATGACAATACTGTCATGCCTACTTGGTTCCAGATGATTGTGTGTGCACCATTTTTGTTGTGTGTGAAGCACCAAAATTACTTTGTTGGACAATCGCATGAGGTGTTTGGATAGAACAAGGCCATTTGTTTATTGCAACTTCTGTCACAAGACTAGTACGGTTACATGAGGCAACATTTGCGGACGACCAATGTACCCCATGTCCACGATAATAGTTGAAAGCTTATTCAAGTGTGTCCCTATTTAAGTTCCACCTTTCTGCAGAAAGCAGATTGCGACTCTCTTCCGCCTTGTTCTCGTCCCTTCTGATATAAATCATGTACTTCTATAATGGCAAGTGGAAGGTCTTATTTTGGGAATGTTTAACTTGTAGCATTTATAAATTATGGAGACCCAAAAAATACATGATCATAGTGTCATGTCCACTTGGTTTCCACATGATTGTGTGTGAACCATTTTCATCCGCGTGAAGCACAAAAATTAGTTGGATGGACTACCACATCAGGTTTTTGGGTAGAACTATGCAATTTGTTTATTGCAGTTTTGCTCGAGTGATAGACTTCCTTTCCTTTAACCTCTTAGGTTAAATATTCAAGATAAAACTTGCCACAACCTAGCAATTATCATGACAGGTAACAAATCCAAGTTACTAGAAATATCATGACAAGAACCAATCCTATAGGTATGAGAAAGTTCACGACAAGACATAATTGGCAAGACGAGAACAAACCCTAAGTACTAGAAAAATCATTCTAGCACCAGCCACCGTCGACACTGTCTCGGCAGCACTGACCATAAAAGTTTTGATCTATAAGAAGGCCAAGCTAGTGTGGTATGTCGAGGAAGAAAAGGATATTGCCAAGTACCTATCTGGCCTCTGGGTAGCTACTAAATGGGTTATATCAGTTACATAGGGGACACCTAGGGGAAAAGGAAAGTAATATGAATGGTTTAAGCCACTGGGTAAATGCTAGATGGGTTATGTGAGTTACATATGGGACCGACAAGGAAAAAGGATAGTAATACAGAAACCTTCTCCCATACCAAATCACATAGGTGTGGGATCCACATACAATATACCCTTTGTGTCTCTCTTCCATCGCCCTTAACTAGTAATATTGTTTATCTAATACCTACATATAAGTTTCCTTCTTAGGCCATTAAGCCAAAGAAGAGTATTCGCGAGAAGTGAGTTGTGCCTAGGCAGTTCCTGGTGTCTCCATACGGGTTACTCTGAAACGGAGGCTGGAGTCCTTGTGGGTGAGATGGCTGCACTTGAAACTTATTCACAAGCAAAAGCATCACTCGATTGTCCTGTCTCAGTCCGCAAAGTAGCTGCCACTACTATGAGTGCCTCTATTTGCCCCGTTGATTGCCATGCAACACGCTAATGTCGGATGATTCACCACGGGAATGGCTAGAACCAAATGAGTCCCATGTCGAGGAGCCATTTGACATGTTTGCATATGAACTTGAGGAGCAAGAGGGCCGTTGTATCACACCCGACTACAATGATGATGACCCATGAATGGCATCTCTGAATATCATTCCGCCACCATGGGAACCCACACCATGCACTCCAGATGTAGATGGATGATCCATCCTATCAGGTCCGGTTTTGGATCCGATAACCCGTTAACAGCCCGGACCAATGGGAAATTTCTACGTGTAAAATTCTGATTGAACGGAGGAAACACGTATCAGCTCGTTAGTGGGCCAGATGTCGCCCGTCAATTGGAGGAGACATGCCTATGATACGTCGACACGTGGCAGGGCCCAACAGAGGCCCATATAGGTTAAAAAGGCCAGCCCAGCCAAAGGCCCGTAGTACTTACTCAGGTATTAGTGGGCCAGCCCAAGAACGGCCTGTTTAATAAAGGCCCATTTATGGACCGAAGCTAGATCTGGCCCGTTAATTGTTCGCCGAATATTTGGGCCTAATTATAGCCCAGTGACTTTTGGCCTGTTAGAGGCCCGATGTAGACATGGACCCATTTCAGCCTGGTGTGTCTTTCGGACTGGGAATGGCATGTGCTGCCCATGGGCCATATATGGTCCGACGAGACATCCGGCCCACTAACGGCCCGTGATAAAGGTGGCAACAGTTCAGCCCAACACGACTTTGGGCCTGTTAAAGGCATGTGTATAATTCGGCCCGTTGATGCCTGTACTAAGATTTCAGCCTCTTAAAGGCCCGTGATATTAGTGGGCCAACTAAGGCCCAAGAAATGTTTCGTCCTGGTAACGACCCGTCATATAACTGGGCCCAAAAAGGCCCGGTCTACATTTCAGCCTGTTGAAGGCCAGTTGACGGCTAGTGAAAATTGAGGCCCAACATGCATTTAGGCCTGCTAAAGGCCCATGGTTTCATGTGGGCCATAACAGGCTAGCAGAATATTCAGCCTGTTAATGGCCCAATGCTACCTGGGCCAAACTAAGCACTCGGTCCATAAAAGGCCCAACTAAAATTTGGGCCGAATATAGGCCGGAGTAAGTTGTGCGCCTGGCGCAAAGTGTGAAGGCCCCAATCATTCAGGCCCAAGAAAGATGCAGACCGACCCAATTGTGGCTCGCTAAAAACCAGGCCCGTTAGAGGCGAATGTTTTGGCTCGGTTGACTACATCAGATTTTTTTCAGATAGCGAATGATGGCAGTAACTAGTAGGAATTAAGAACAAACCTACTCTATACAATAAAGAAAATATGGCATAGTAACTAAGAATAAACCTCTATACAATAAAGGATTTATCGTATATTACATGCACTGGGCATCGAAGTTCGCCACCAGTGATCATAAAGCGCAACGAAGAAGCAGATTACAAAAACTGGGCACCATTGGAGCGTAACAAAATAATACTAGGCTGCTACGCAAGCTGCTGTGCAAGGCTGTGAGACTAGCCTAGCATGTCAGTCATAGCTTCTAGGTGTAGCTGTTTAGCAATGAGGTTCTCATTGGTGTTCTCCGCAATCTTTCTTAGAGATAGGACTTCAAGTGGAAGTTGAGTTGTAGAATGCCTTTCTGCTAGAACTTGGGACTGAAGAAGTCGAACTAATTCAGACAGCAAATTCTGTGAGCTTGTCTGACTGCTAGTCTCAAGTAACTTGAACACTGCATCAAGACAAGACTTTGGGGTTGTCTCGCTATCTTCAAGATGTTATACCTTCTTTGCTGCAATATATGTTCGGTTTGTCTCACAGCCTTCAACGGACTTGTGCATGCCATCAGGCATATCACTCTAAAACAAGCAGAGAGATGACAGGTTTTGCACGTGTATAAACAAAGATGATAACTGTGCTATCAATTCCATCCTATTTCAAATTAGAAAATAAAGAGTAAGTTCAAAATATCAATAGCATAATTTGGCATTGTTCATAATGCGGGGTGCTTCACCACACAGCTGTATTACCATGTCAACATAACAAGCATAGATGAAGGGAAAAGACAATCATTGTATCTATTTTGGTTAATGTGCATGGCATGTTGTTCATATCATTAGCCACATCAGTAAGATAAAAACAGGAGATGACAAGGTGCAAACGTGGGCTGCTTCACCACACACTGGATTATAGATCCACAAAAACAAGCATACATATAGGGAGTATTGAGTAATGTGCACGGTATGAATATGGAATTTGGTTTTACAAGTAAAACTCAGAACTTAAGGTTCTTGCAAACATGCATTTTGATAGAAACAGCAAACTAAACAGCAGTAAACGATAGGGAGTATGAGCAAATTAAACAACAGTTGAGGATAAAGGCTTTAGAAGGACTGACTTACATTAACAGTTACCACCGGCTTTATAATACCCTTCTCCATGTCAAGGGAAGGATAACTCAAGAATTTCAGCACAAAATCTTCTTCATAAGCATTGCGTGTACTCTACATTTTGTAGAGAGTAATTATAGATATGATAATACTGGAAGGGATAGAGGATAATGAAGATAAGATGTAGATTGATGCTACATAATCTACTACCAATCCCTGGAAGTACAAGCGTTACAGGACAAAATGTACTGACAAGAGCAATGGGCTACACTTTTGCACTGGCATTGTCTGTGTATTCTACTTTTTGGTAAGATTAAATATAGATCTGATATTTTTTAGTAAATGGTGGGCGAGGGAGATAAGATGCAGAATGCTACACAATGAACCAATCCCTCTTCCCATAATACAAGAGTGTTTCGAACACTGGTGTACTATACAAAATGTTCTTATATTGTGGGACGGAGGGAGTAGCTGTTAATGTAAGTACAGTGATAGACGATGTTCGGTCCTTACAAGAGGACTATAGAGCTAAACCTCTTCAAAAGCATTGGGTTGATTCTAAATTTATGTAAGAGTCCATACGGATCTTATACTATCCACCAAACGGATGAAAACAAGGCTAACATGTGCAGTGATGCTACATAATCAAACAACTATGAAAGTAAGTATGGTCATACAGGGCAAGAGGTACTCACAAGAGCAATGCAGTGTGTAGTATAGTTGCGAGATTCTGTGGTCCCTTGAGAATGAATGTTCTTTTGCTAACAGTTTTCGTACAAGTGAGACGTTAAGGCAAATGCAGAAATGTAGTTCAAATTGTGATGTGATATCATAGACAGTTACCTTACGCTGCAGGCGAGATTGATGTGTAACAAGATTATTCCAGTCACCGTCAGATAAATGTAGCACCGGAGACTTTACATAAATTTCGTTTAGAGGCTTGCCATCGAAGTGCGCTTGCCTCAAGTAGGAATGATACTTCATTAACTAGTGCTTGAAAAGTGCAACCAACCCTTGCTCGTCTTCACAATCCAGTTTAGTCCTCGCCTATTTAAAAGAATGAAATCTTGTGTCTTCTTTCAGCAAAAACATATGCAATAATGACCATGAATAACATTAGTACATTACTTACGCATAAGTTGCGGAGGAAGACTGGAAACTGTTCTGTGTCTGCGGTATAATCTTTCCATGAAGGAAAGATGCGCACAAAGTTCCTGACAACAATATAAGCTTCATCTTCTATACTGGGAAGAAATGGAATAGGGGTCCTATTTGCTACAATTGGGGCTCTCTCTGGTTCAAAAAGGGATTTGGCAACTGGATTTGGTGTACTCTTTGCTGGAATGGGGTTTTGCGTCGTAGAGCTGGTGCTATGTCAACTGGCATCATCATACTATTTGGTGCAGTTGGGGTCTGCTGAGTTGGGGCATCAGAAATGACCAGTGTAGTAGGGCTAGAGTCTATTATAGTTGGGGTGTTTTGTGGGTCAGGTGATATTTGTAACTACACCTAATGGGATATTTGATTTACCAGGTGTCACTACCTTTTCCAAATACTTTGCTTGTGCTCCTCCATGATCAGCAATCGCCCTCTACCTTTTGACCGTCTCATACACAAGAATAACATTTGTATGGATAAATATGGTATGATAACAGATGGAAAATGTACTGAAAATGGATAGGCAGGGCGTATTCACATACACGATGTGTACTAAGCTAATGGCAGTGCAACAAAGTAGAAGCAATGCAAAGCATCAGTTGCAAGATAAGTGCGACCAATATAACCTCAGAAAGTTAGAGCAAGCACCTTGATGGATGAATAAGATAGAGCATCTGCCTCTGACTCCACTAGGGAGCTACATTGACTTACGTCTCCCTCTAGCTCAAAATCACTATTAGGATCATATTCTCAGCATGAATCTGTAGGTGGAGAGCATTTGCATTGCATTGCATCCAGACTTGATTTCAGTCCCTTAATGCCATGTTTGACAGCCATGGCATTGTTCTGCTTTATTCTTTTCATGCGCGCAAGCTCATAATCATTATGATGCTATTCAGAATCCGAGATTCATGAAAACATAAACAGTAGTCAGATTATTTATGGAATGCATTGCGCATTCAACTCGAAGAGTGTCTCCCTATAAACCCCTGCATATGCAAAGTTCACCCCCAACCGTGCTGACCAGACCACACACAGAAATACAAACCCATTATGTCTCTATAACAGGCAGACACACATTTCAAAACTGAAGTAGGAACATTAGAATCATATCAAATTCGTATTTGAACAAATAAACTAAGGAATTATGAGTGGCAAAATTATTAGCTTCAAGGGTGGAGTGTTGGTAGTGTGACACAAAGAAAGTAGGAAAATTGTATTCCATGTAAAAGATCGTAGCCTATGTAAAAGCTGGAAATGACACTTTCTTTCTATACAATGTAGTGTTCGTTGCGCACACATGATGGAAGAGATCACACAGAGAAATACTATTTACTCATGTCTATGGTTCCAGTATTTTGAAACAGGGTGGTCCACCCTAAAAGAATATTGACAACAAATATGACAAGGCAAGCATAGATGTAGTGAATCAATCATTTACTTGTGAGCTTACTAGGACAAGTATGCAGAATTGTAACTGTAGTAAGAGACCATCCAAAATCTGAATCAAGAAGTTTGTCTAGCACTTATTGTTTGCAACTAATTGACGTGAATAATTGGATATCATATCGAATGAGTAAGAAAGATAAGTAAAATTGTCATCAAACCTGGCCTGCAGTAGTAATCTGGGTTAATGTCACTACGACCAACAATCCAATATGACTAGTGTCTGTTGGGTCGGAATTTTGAAACCCTGTGAACTTTACAGGTACTAAGGATTACTGAAATACATCTGAACCATTAAGTGTAGGTAGCACTCAGCACACAACAAACCCTAATGACAGTCCTACCTAATGAGTAATGAATCAATTAGAAAATGGGTGATGAGGAGTGGCTGCTAAGGGTTGAGGACGTATCTCAGGATAAATCGAGTTGGCTTAGTGGGTGCTACACACCTAAGCCCTGAACGGACTGGGAAGGTAGGCACGGCGGCGCACCCGGGCAGCGGTGACGCTGTTGGGCGAGCGGCTCCTGACCTCCTATTAGTCCGGAGTCATGCCATCCGGGGACGGCAAGGACCCGGCGAGGCAGGCGGCTGGGGGCAAGTAGTGATTGGAAGCGCGCAACAGAACATAGGGGAATCGGGGCCTCGGACAACCCAAAATCCCAGGGTGGGTCGCGGCCCACCGTGGGCACCCAGTAGAGATGCACACCCGAGCGGCGAACATGCATTTTTGAAACTAAATTAGGAACATTTAGCTGGCCAATTAAATGACTTTGTTTTAATAATATCAGATTCGTATTTGAACAATTAAGCTTGTTTAGCTTGATGGGTGGAGCAGTGTTATTATGACATGAAGCACGTATTCTGATCGTATAGTGATCATAAAAGGGGGAAACCCTAAGCATTTTTCGCAAAAGAGGGTTTCCCCTCCGATTTCTATTAAAGAAACCACCATGAAACCAACATGATCAATTAAACCCTAAGATCAATTAAATTGTATTATGACTGTGCCATGGCAGATTTAAAGCTGCAAACCAGAGAAATGATATCTAGCATCCATTGTTTGCTTCGAACTAAGAACTAAATTCTAAGAGCTGAAAAAGAAAGTAGAGTAACCAAGTTACGATCTATTTTCTGGTTGAGATCGAAAAGTTGAGGAGATATGAAGCACCACCTCTCTTGCGGCACCGTGTAGGCATCGGGAGTGCGATGGCTATTGGTGGCATTGAAGCAGATCTACGACGGTAGACAGGTGCATCGGGGGATAAGTCCCGTTGAGGTGGAAGAGAAGGTCGTGTGAGCGGCCCCGACAAAGAGGACGACGGCGCCAATGAAGTGAGAGGACGCGATGAAAGGCTCTTGGTCCGTCGCCGTGGATGAGAAACGTCCATCTCTAGTAGTGGACGATGCAGTCTTGGTAGGTGCTCCAGCATGGTGGAGGACGGTGGCGATGGATGGGGTGGAGGACGGCGGCGATGGATGGGGTGGCGGACGGAGGAGGTCGGTGTGGGGATGGTGTTCTAGCGCGGATGGTGTATGAATGGGAAAATAGAGGGAGAGGTACGGGGAACCATGTTTTTGGGACGCAACTGCGTGAAATATGGAAAAGTTACAAACTTAGCCCCCATTTAAAATTTGGGCGTCTCGTCGGTTGGGGATAGGACGGTAATCTCGCATCTCGCCAATATTTGCCTAGAGTGATTTCAGGCGAGGAGAGGGTGTTTTGGCGCCCATGGTTGACGCCCACGGTGTATGAATGTGGCTGACAGGTAGGGCGGTTGTGTCACGTCTGAGTGAAGTTACAAACATACCCTATTGAAAATATTTGCCTACATCAATTTTGGCCGAGTCGAGTTTGTTTTGCCACCCACCATGTATGAACGGGGAAATGGAGGGAGAAACATAGGTCTTTCGGACAAGCTTGAATCTAATGTGTTTTGCCTCCCATGTTTGGCGCCCATCGTGTTTAAATGGGCTCAGAGGCAGTCATGTCACGTCTAATTGAAGTTACTAACCTACCCCTATTGAGAGAGGTGGAAATCGGGCCGATGGATTGTCCGTGTAATGGGTAGACAGTAATTTCCATCTCCCAAACACTTGGCTTCAGGCAGCCAGCATGGGAGCTGACATTTTGCCGCTTCTTTCGAATTTTGGGACAATAAGCATCCACGTTTACCCTGGCAACTAAATTTGAATCCATTGTGTATTCCTATACAAATCTTTAGAAATCATTCTATGTGTTTTTATATATCTTCAAAAGCACGACAAAGATGTATTCCACTGTCATATATGAATATGATTTATAAATGCCAATACTCAAATTCAGAAGCTAGAATCTAGTTTAAGGTGAATTCAAATATTTTGAACACTTTATGTCCAACTCAAATGTCACACGCAGCATAATGTGTACTCCCATTTAGATATGTACACAAGCGATGTATGAAGATTCAAATACCGAGTCAATCAACCAAGAATGTACATAACTAACAGACATATCAACTAACATACATAAGCCAGGCCACTCTACTTTTTTTTGCTAGAACAACATCCTTTTTTTTAGCGAAGCTACTACAGCATCTTGGCCCTTTCCGATGCGTGCCACTTATGGTCCATCTATACTACTATTATTGCTGAATGCACACTCAGCCTGATTGGCATATTTGTACGTCTCGCACAGCAATCAAAATGAAATGTCTCAAAGTCTTATTAATTAATACAGACTTGTGCTCAAATAAAATTACAAACCAAAAAACAAAAAACAATTATTACATGATCTCTAAAACAAATGGTTTGATTGATTACATGAACAAACTACACAAAGGTTATTGAACGACTGAAAGAACATTTCACCTATGATTTACCATGTGGGAATTTAATTTCCTTTTTTTTCCTTCGGGACCTTTAACAATGCGGTTAGTCTCAGCTTGCTTCGTTTTGAAATCCACCAATATTTAACGGTTGTCTTGAGTACTGCTTGTGATTGTGTTGTTTGCTTCCTCAACATGTCAATTTCATCTCTAAGTGCAGAAGCAGAATCTCTTTCTACCACTAGTTTAGCCTCTAGAGCATCAGCAGTTGGCAATTCATAATGCACAATTGGGCCAATGTCACTACTGTGGGATGATACAATGTCCATGGGGACCTCGCTCTTTGATCCTAGACTAACCTGTTTTGCCATTAAAGTTCCGATTGGATTCCAAAAAGTTGAAGTTAGCAAAACATCTCAACTAGGAGTTATAACAGCAAACCAGTTAAACAAACAAGGAATTAAAGAGTTTCAATTGGATGCTAAAAAGTAGTTATTAACATCATTGCAGCCGGTTGTTGCAGCAGCAAAGAAGTTAAACAAACAAGTTTTGCAAAAGGTACCTGTTGTGGCATTGGAGTTTCTCTTGGATCCTGAAAAGTTAAGTAGCCAGTAACGTGATTAGAGCAACCGGTTGCAGCAGAAAAGCAGTTAAACAAACAAGTTTTGCAAAAGGAACCTCTTGTGGCATTGGAGTTTCTCTTGGATCCTGAAAAGTTGAGTAGTCGGTAACTTGATTAGAGCAACATGTTACAGCAGCAAACCTGTTACACAAATATATTTTTGAAAATGTACCTGTTGTGCAATTGGACTTCCAATTGGATCCTGAAAACTTGAAGTTGGTAAGATGATTACAGCAACAAGTTACAGTAGCAAACCAGGTAAACAAGGAAGTTTCTGAAAACATACATGTTGTGCCAATGGAGTTTCAGTTCGATCCTGCAAACTTGAATGTTAGCAATCAATAAATAAAGTTTTGCAAGAGCCATAAGAAACTAACATCAAACTAGCAAAACTAACTAGTTTTGGCAACATATTTAATTACACATGAACTAGTAAAACTAACAAGTTCTTGGCAACGTATTAAAGTAACAAGCCGGTACCGTTTACGAGCAACATAGACATCTGTAAATTTCTTTGATGTAAGCAAAATGGTTCCAACATATATATATAAGTTAAAGAGATGGTGTCCCTCATATAAACCTGACAATTGTCTTTCTATGAACATGCAAACATTACTAGTGCTACAAGTGATAATAGCAAACCATTTAAACAAACAGGGTATCAGAACGTAAATTACACGTGAATTCTGCTGCACCCTAGAAGTACATATGTCCAGCTATCTACGTGCTTAAGTAGCTATTTAAGTTCAGGCAAATAGGTAATTCTTAACAGTAAGTATCAAACACATAGATAGGCGCAGTCTATAATAGGATTAATAGGCTATGGCATTATGTAATTAGTAGCAAACTAAATTAAGCCAAGCAACATAATTAAACAATTTTGCAATAAGTAGCTAACTAAAATTCTGAGAAGCAGGTAACTGAACTTACGCCAGCTATTTGTACAGGCACACTGCAACTTCTTTTTGCTTACAAGGTTCTATGAAGGAGTCCATGTCATCAATTGCTTGGATACGCAGTCCCAATACTTCTTTCTTCCCACACTACATTGGTAAGTCGAATGGTTAATCTGGTAAGATGGTGCGTCCTTGATATGTTATATGAGGACGTGTAGTCAGACTAGTTGTAGCCACACACATCACACTGGTTTTACTGTATATTTCATGCGATTACATTTGGCATATCGAAATCTAAGCAATCTACAATAGGATGAAAATACTGGAATTGTTCACATTATTGGTGAACCCAGTTCATAGAAACAAGCAATTCAACCATTCTGTGGGTAAATCAAAAGTGCCACTGGAATATTTTTCACTACCACAATCATACATGCAAAAAGGGGCGACACCACCATAGGGGCTGGTATATGGGCGGCCGCCTCGGGTGGATGGAAAGTGTGCACCTAGTTTGAGTCATCCAGGTTGGCCCAGGCTAGTTTTGTTCGTCCCAAAGCATGAGCAGGCAATGTAAAAAATGAAGAAAAATGTTTCAATTTGGATGGGCTAATAACATGATTGCAAGGCAGGCCCTATAGAGGGCTCGCAGCCCAAACGAGCGCCTCCCATATCAATCGACAGCAGGAAAAATCGCAATTCATTCGCTCCAGCCTCCAGACTGGTTCGCTCCTAACCTAGCCGCCGCTGGACAGAACGACACAGCCCTTCCTCGCGCCCTCATTGGAGGGTGGTCGCTGGGCTTCAAGTGAACAAAAGGAAAAGAAGATGAAGATCCAACCCTGGGTGTAGCCTGCGTGGGAGGCAGCGGCGGTAGCACGGGCATGGCCTCGAGCTTGCGCAACTGGACAGTCGCAGCTTGCAAGAGAAGCATGCGCAACAAGCAGGTACATCACATCCCTGATTATATCTAATTCAACTATTCAATTTCTGGCCAATAGTTAAACCTGACAGTGTTGTAAAACTGCTTGTATGTAGGGAACCTATGAGAAAATGAGACCAATTTTGCTTATTTTATAACTCCCCCAATCAATACTTAATTGACTAATCTGATGTATCTAATCAAGTTTCCAGTGCAAACATACAAGCTCATGTTGTTCTTGAGCCTAAAGTGTCTAATGAACAGACTGCTAATGAAGGATTTGATGCAAACATTTTACACGCTCCTCGTGATGAACATATAGGGTCTAATGAGGGATCTAATGCAAGCATTTTTCAAGCTCCCATTGAAGGATTTAGTGTCTAATGATGATCTGCTATGTTGAGACAGACAGAGATTTGCAGCCATTGATAACAAGCAAATTATAGTACATTTTCATGGCTTGAGGAAACTTCGAGGCGATCTACCAGAAAGTCCTCGTATCATGACAACATAGAATAAATACTTTTCTAATCTGTTGTTTGAAACTATTGGCATACTTGTGCGGGATAGATATATTGATATGCAGTTTGCGCACTGGTTATAGGTGCAATTACACTTTGATATTTTCAGCCAGAGAACGAATAATTCAAGCAGCTACAGACCATGTTAGTAGTCCTTGTACACCATGCTGCATTTTGTGTTTTTTGGTGCTTGCATCATTTAGTGTTTTATAATCTAAACTACTTTGGATCATTAGCTGGTTTTCAAAGTTCATGTAGCTTCATATTTCTCAAGTTATGTTGATTTCCATAGTGCAAGTGCCTTCGTATTTTTGAAGTTAAATGTTTGCCCCTGGTAACTTGAATTCGTGGACCTGCCACTGCACACAAATCATACACGCATGCCAGCACGAATTAAATGAAATGCAGGGACTTACGCTATCTCGTTGTACAGGCTCACTACAGCTCTACTTGCGCTTGGGATGTTCCACGTACAAGTCCATGTTACCACTTGCTTGGATGTGCAGGCCCTGTGCTCCTTGCATCCCCCTTTGCATTTTTGACATGGCGAATGGTTGATCATATAAGAGGAATCGACCTTGCTGTTGTACCGTAGGACAGATACTTACAAGGTTGTACAGGTGTGTAGGATGTGTACCAAATCCTGTAGCACCGTCATGCTTCGCTAAAAAAATGGTTTTGCTTGTTTAATATGGTATATTCAGAAGAAATAAGAGTTAAAGTCAGAGTTGCAGAGGCGTGTAAGCTAAGAGAGCAGTAAAAGGATATCAAACATCGTCGGAACAGTGCAGAAGGGAGTGATGTGTGGATACCTAGTTTGGACTGGCGTTTGGGCATGCTCGCCTAGCTAGAGTGCGGGTCACTTCAGAGCCGTTGAGGGTGATGCGCTGGTGTTGGCTGGCCGCGCACAGATGTGATCTTGAGTGGCAGTAGAGCGCTACGATGCGGTGGATGAGACCATTGGTGAAGCCCCAACGGCCTCGGGGGGCGGAGGTGTGACGATGTGCTCGGTGAAGTAGCCCCGGTGAGGTGGGAGACGACATCGGTGAAGCGCACCTAATGCGGTGGAAGTCGGTGTCTGTGAGGCACATCGGTTGCGGCGGCCAACATTGTCGGTGGACCACCCGGTGCGGTGGACGAGGGCGCAGATGAGGTAGCTCCAGTGCAATGGTGTAGCGCGACCGTCGTCTTCGTCGTCGTCGTCCGGCACAGAGGTGGGGAAAGTGACAAGATGAGGGGCAATTCAAACTTTGCTTGGGTTGGCAGCGAATTAGGGATTTGAGCAATCTGGGCGCGGAAGGGGATGATGGAGAAGGGAGATTTTGCAGGGCTGGCATTGGGGCCGCCAGATATTTTAATCCAAACGTGGAAGCACGAACTTATTTTGTCGTCATCCTTTTCTTGGGGGGAGGGGGAGGGAGGGAGCGGTGGGTGGCTAGGTTCTAAGCGTCCGTCCGACACACGCGACCACCATAACACGACCTTGGTCTGCCTGGTGCGCCTACATTTGAGAATGCAAACGAATCTTCTTTCATTTGCAAACTAACCTGTATGTATTACCATGCCCGTGTTTTCCTTGCAATTAAATAGTCATTCAAAACGAGATACTACAAATTAATTAATGAGGAGTTACTTGAAAAAAAATCGAAACGGTATCCACGCTAACGTTGATTAGAGTGTGTGTTACATAATTAGTTATTTGAATTACAGTCTCTGTCTGATACGTCTCCGTCGTATCTACTTTTCCAAACACTTTTTCCCTTGTTTTGGACTCCAACTTGCATGATTTGAATGGAACTAACCCAGACTGACGCTGTTTTTAGTAGAACTGCCATGGTGTTAATTTTGTGCAGAAATAAAAGTTCTGGGTATGACCTAAAAATCCACGGAGCAACTTTTCAGAATTAATAAAAAATACTGGCGAAAGAATCAGTGTCAGGGGGCCCACACCCTGTCCACGAGGGTGGGGGCGCGCCCCCTGCCTTGTGGGCCCCCTGGACGTCCACCAACCTCAACTCCAACTCCATATATTTGCTTTCGCGGAGAAAAAAATCAGAGAGAAAGTTTCATCGCGTTTTACGATACGGAGCCGCCGCCAAGCCCTAATCTCTCTCGGGAGGGCTGATCATGAGTCCGTTCGGGGCTCCGGAGAGGGGGATTCGTCGCCATCGTTGTCGGTGTCAAAACCGGCGGATCTCGGGTAGGGGGTCCCGAACTGTGCGTCTACGCGGATGGTAACAGGAGACAAGGGACACAATGTTTTTACCCAGGTCCGGGCCCTCTCGGTGGAGGTAAAACCCTACTACTTCTTGATTAATATTGATGATATGGGTAGTACAAGAGTAGATCCACCACGAGATCAAGGAGGCTAAACCCTAGAAGCTAGCCTATGGTATGATTGTTGTTCGTCCTACGGACTAAAACCCTCCGGTTTATATAGACACCGGAGAGGGCTAGGGTTACACAGAGTCGGTTACAATGGTAGGAGATCTACATATCCGTATCGCCAAGCTTGCCTTCCACGCTAAGGAAAGTCCCATCCGGACACGGGACGAAGTCTTCAATCTTGTATCTTCATAGTCTTGGAGTCCGGCCAAAGATGATAGTTCGGCTATCCGGACACCCCCTAGTCCAAGACTCCCTCAGTAGCCCCCGAACCAGGCTTCAATGACGACGAGTCCGGCGCGCATATTGTCTTCAGCATTGCAAGGCAGGTTCCTCCTCCGAATAATTCATAGAAGATTTTGAACACCAGGATAGTGTCCGGCTCTGCAAAATAAGTTCCACATACCACCGTAGAGAGAATAATATTTATACAAGTTCAATCTGCTGACGTATCTCGCAGCATGATGTCACACCACGGCCAAGCCTTTATTCGAACTGTTTTTACTGTTCCACCTCAGCGCGTTTAGCAAATCGGTTTCCTTGGCACGTCTTGTCAAAGCAGAGATTGTGTCCCCTTATTCCGGGATTCTCATCAATACGGGCGTGGGTAACCCAACCGCGCCCGTTGGCACGCCCCCTCCATCGAAGGCGAGTCCCAAATGGTCACGGGGACAGCTCTTGGTATTCAACCCCTTTATAACAAGACCAAGGCTTGTTCCTTTTCTTCAATCTCAATCGAATCCGCCCCTCGCCTCGAGTTCCAACACCCAAGGCTCTAGATTCAGGCGCTTCGGACCTTCGACAATGTCCGGCTCCGACCTACAAGGCCGGTGGATGCCTTCTTCCATCATGGAAGAAGATGTTCTAAAGCTGAGAGACGCCAGGTATCTAACCGGCGAAATTTTGCATAGGCTGCCTGCCCAAGGGCAAGTCATTCCTACTCCCGAGCCTGGTGAGAGCGTGGTGTTCGTGTCTCACTTCCGTCGGGTCTAGGCATCCCGATGGACCCCTGCGTGAGGGGGCTCATGTTTTATTATGGGCTGGAATTCCATGACTTGGATCCGGAGTCCATCCTCCACATGTCATCATTCATTGTTGTATGCGAAGCCTTCCTCCGCACTACCCCTCACTTCGGATTGTGGCTCAAGACCTTCAATGTGGAGCCGAAGATGATCGAGGGGCGGCAGGCAGAGTGCAGAGGGGCAGTTATAAGCAACAGGGCTGACGCTCCATGGCCCGAGGGCTTTTTTCAAGAGGAGCTTGGTTTGTGGCAATAAGAGTGGTTCTACATCACCGCTCCCAGGGGCACCAGATGGGTGGCGCCGCCTGCCTTTCGCTCGGGCCCTCCACAATGGCTGGCGTCGTGGGTCAACAAAGGGCTTGACTGGGGGCCGTCCAAGGACGTACCACTGTTGCAGGGTCGTATTCGAGACCTCCAAGAGAGGGAGATCAATCTGGTTGTAGTGGCGCAGGTCATGCTGATTCGGCGCCTTTTGCCCTGCAAACGTCGCCCCCTCCGCCTGTGGGAATTCAATCCGGAGGGACCACGAGCTCTCCAATACTTCATGGGTGCGACGCCCGTGGAGATGTATAAACTGTTCTTCGGATCACAAGAGATGTGTCTGGACTTGACCGAGGACGCAGGTCTGAGCTGCAATTGCCCGGATACTCAAGTAAGTAGTCTTGTGCCCGGACATGCTATCCGTACATTTATCACAAACTTGCCCTTTAAAGAGTTGTCCGTTGAACAGGAATGGATAGCAAAAGCAAAACTAATAAGGTGCCCGGCCCCCCTCCCTGAGACCACGCCGGATCCTGTGTTAACCAAGATGCTGGAGGCTGCGCCTTCGGAAGAGGGCGAAGGGGGGAACAGGAAAGCTACCGCCTCCGCTAAGGAGGCTCTCAAGAAAGGAGGGATCAAGAATCCCTCCCTCCAGGGGGAGAAGAGGAACACTTCTGAAGATCCGGAGGCCAAGGCCTCAAAGCGGGGGAAGAAATCTTCACTAGAGGGTCCTGCACCGGGAGGAGCCCCGGCCGCACTATTTCCCCAAGGAAATCAGCCCTCTAGCGAGCCGTAAGTAGAAAGGGGAGTTTTGTAATAAAGGACATCCCTGTTTTTATTTCTGAAGATAAACCAAGTTATTACCTTGTAGTTCGGATCTCAGCCCTTCTCAGCAGAGCTCATCTTCGGGGGATCTTCGTCTGGAGATGATGGAGAGCGAAACGCCTCCATCTGCCGCACCGTCAAGCGGGGCGGACGACCCTGAGGTGTCGTCGCGGAGGGTTTCCCCGAGTCCGGCGGGGCCGGAAGGTTCGGCACCAACTGGTGTACGGTCAGAGGAGCTGAAGGATCTACTCGGGCGAGCGTCTATCTCAGAATATCACCGTACTTTAATGGGTACGGTGATTGAAAGGATTTCATCTGCTGAGAGCGGGTTGCATGAGGCCGTCAGAAGTTTACTGACGGGGTTTGAGGTACGCAAAAATGATATACCTTCTGACAGTTTTGCATATAGAATGCACCCTGTATGGATAGTAGCCCCTAAGACTCGGTACGTTGTCAAAAGCGACAGCGTGCTGAGGATCATAATCTCAGTTGTAAGATGTCGCCCTTCCTATACAGGTGGTGGAGCGTTCGGTGGCCAGCCGGATGGATAGATTTGCCGAACTGAAGCGGCAACTTGACGTTGCGGATGCGGACATCGCGCTGGTCAAGAAGCGACTTGACGAGTCACAAGGTATGTGGCTTCTCCGCGGACACCTAGTAAGGGAGCTTGACGCCCGTGCCTTACAACATGTATGCTTAATGCAGATGGTGCCACTGCTATGGAGGACCTTCGGGCAGAGCTCGTCCGAGCCAAGGAGCAAGCCAGAAAAAGTAATGCGGCTGCCTTGAAGGAGGCCGAAGAGCTAAAATCCGAACAGGCTGCTCACTGCCGAAGCAGGGACGAAATGGCCGAAATGGCCGTGAAGCTGAAGAATGCTACCGACCGCTGCGAGTTTCTTGAAAGAGAATGCCGAGCAAAGCAAGAGGACGTGAAGAAGGCCACCGCTGAAGCCAAGGATGCCCGCTCCGCAATGAGAGCTATAAAGGAGGAGCTACGTCAAGCCGGGGATATTGCGGCTGGAAAGCCCTTTCTGCTGTGGAGGAAGTTCACGGAACCGAAGTATGCTCAGTTGGGCCAGCTGTGGGGTGCGGAGGATGCTTATCTGAATTTGACGGCGAGTGCCGCAGACGCGGTCGCACACTTCCGAGGCCAAAACGATCACGAAATGGAATAGCTTTTTTGGTCGCAGTTCCATAGTCCAGAGCGTCCACTTCCATTAACCGATCGGTTAGCCGAATGGGCTGAGCTGAATAGGTTGTCCGGACTTGCCATGAAGGACGTCGTGACTCATTTGTGGCCAAAAAGGCCCGAGCCGAAGAGTTATTTTGGCTTGGTGCAGCAGTTCCTTGATGCGGTGCCGCATATTGATGCAATGAAACGGTCGGCATGCATAGAGGGTGCACGGATGGCTCTCGCCCGTGTCAAAACATACTGGGCAGAGATGAAGGCCACCGACGTTGCATCCCAGGATTCGGACAGAAACCGATTACCTGTCGAGCACTATTTTGAGGAAGTCCTGCAGGGCGTTCGTTTAATAGATACGCAGTGCTCGAAAAATGTTATGTTCAAATGACATGTATGATTTGTGAAACCATGTTTCAAATATAATATAAGGGCTTTTTATACTTGTGCGTTCAAGTATTGAAATACCTCCTGTGCGGCCGTTAATGTATATGTGTATATAACCTGAAAGATGGCAGTCTTCGGCTTCAGCCCCCACGCACATAGTGCGGGGGTGTTTGCAAAAAAAGCGCATTTTCACACTTAATCCAACGTCTTGGTCCTGTGAAGGAGGTGATAGCATAGAAAATTAGGCAACCGGACTATAATGCTTTATCACTTTCACTTAGCCATAGGAGTTCGATGGTGGGGCTACTATATAGCCCCTAGGGGCACCGCGCTCTCCGAATTTCGGGGCGCGTATGTGCCTGACCGGGAAACGGTCCTTCATTAAAGTGGAGGAATTCTAAACATTCTGGTGTTCGATCGAGTGGTTGACCAGTCTCTCGCTATATCATGACAGTCAGTTTTCGGCTTTCTCTACTGAGCTGCTCACCTGGACAAACCGGGGCACAATCGCAGTAGTTCTCCTGGTGCCGTGTCAGCCGATAGAGCAGAACGTAAGGTAGCAAAACACAGGAGCCGGGCAAACCCAACATTTGACCAAAGACATGATTCGGAGCTGATGCATATAAGGCCTAACTCGAGACGCCGAACACTCCCTAAGGTATTCGGTCTTTATGAAAACGGGCAGAACAATGCCCTAAGCCCCTAATGTCCAGGTACACGCAAAAATTTCTGACGCGGTCGATTCCAAAACGCCAGCCTCCTCCTCGGTTATAGTGAGAAACCGGGGGATGTGTATCAACAAGAGACAGTAAGAAAGGTTTACGCAGGGTCTTAATCTGAAAAGAATCCTTGTAACGGGTCCCTACTGCACGTCTGCGCCTGTGTCTCCATTGTGCCGTATCCTGGACGGGTGTAGCATGGTGTTCATCTGTAAAAGAGAAGAACTTAGTTGGAAAAAAGGATCATGCGAAAAATGTATAAACAGAGTATAATTCAAAAAATGAATAAAATTGAGCTTTATTGTCTCTTATTGTACATGCGTGCAGCCCCTTGTAAGGGGGTACGCAGCTAGTAAGCCCCTTGTTTATTTATGCCGGACTCGCCTAACCGTGTCCGGGATCCGAATGACTTGTTTAGGAGCGTTGATTAGCAAAGCCGGATTAATGTGTGGTTGTCAAGGCAGTCTCACTTTCTTCCATATTCAAGGAACACTCGAGGTTTCCCTTTAATGAGATGATGCCGCGTGGACCGGGCATTTTAAGTGTAAGAGATGCATAATGCGGTATTGCGTTAAAGCGGGCGAAAGCTTCGCATCCCAATAGTGCTTGATAGCTACTTTTAAATGGGGCGATGTGGAAGACTAACTGTTCGCAACGGAAGTTGTCGGATGAGCCGAACACAACTTCTAGTGGTAGAGAGCCCGTACAATTGGCATATGGTCCTGGCATCACTCCTATAAAGGAAGTGTTGCCATGGCGTATTTTGGTTGGGTCTATCCCCATTCTGCGGATTGTATCCTGATATAGCAGGTTTAGATCACTGCCGCCGTCCATTAGGACTTGTGTAAATTGTAGTCCGTCGATTATAGGATCTAATATCAGAGCAGTCCATCCTGCGTTCCGGATACTTCCGGAGTAATCCTGATGGTCGAAAGTGATTGGTTTTGACATCCAGTGTCGGGGCTCCGCTGGGGTGGACCGTGCGGCGCGTACTTTAATGGGTGCCGCTCTATTTTTGCCTGTTGTCACTTGAAGTGAGTTTACTGTTTTGACCTCTTGTGGGAAATTCCTTTGTTTTCCGGTGCTCTGCTTGTGGAGTTCGTCATCGTCCTCGCTTGGTGTGTCGAGCCCCTTGTGTTTGGCATTAAGTCGGCCGGACTGTTTGAAGACCCAACAATCTCTGTGGGTGTGGTTTGCAGGCTTCCCAGAGGTACTGTGGATTTGGCATATCTTGTCCAAGATTTTGTTTAGGTTGGATAACTCGTCGTTGTTGTCCTTGAGAGGCAGTGTTTTGTTGTTCCGCCGAGAGCTTTTGAATCCGGATTGACTGCCGTGCTCTTTGGGCCATTTCCCTTAGTCCAGCGCTGGTCCTTGCTGTGTCGTGGTTTCCCATTTCCATCCCTGACCTCGGATGTACTTGGGTCGCTGGTGCTGCATCTTGCCAGCCAGCTATCATCTCTCGCGCAAAAGCGGGTCATGAGGCTTGTTAGTGCGGCCATTGTTCTTGGCTTTTCCTGGCCGAGGTGTCTCGCGAGCCATTCGTCTCGGACGTTATGTTTGAAGGCTGCTAAGGCTTCGGCGTCTGGACAGTCGACTATTTGGTTCTTTTTGTTGAGGAACCTATTCCAGAATTTGCAGGCTGACACTCCGGGCTGTTGAGTTATGTGACTTAAATCGTCTGCATCCGGAGGGCGGACATAAGTCCCCTGAAAATTTGCCCGAAACGCATCCTCGAGCTCTTCCCAACTTCCAATGGTATTTTCTGGGAGGCTTTTGAGCCAATGCCAGGCTGGCCCTTTGAGCTTGAGGGGTAAGTATTTTATGGCGTGGAGGTCATCTCCTCTAGCCATATGTATGTGCAGGATGTAATCCTCAATCCAGACTCCAGGGTCTGTTGTTCCGTCCTATGCCTCTATGTTTACGGGCTTGAATCCCGCTGGAAATTCATGATCCAGCACCTCATTGGTGAAACATAAGGGGTGTGCGGCGCCCCTGTATTTGGGTGTGTCGTGATGTTTGAATACTCGATGTGTTGTATTGCTTTCTGGAGCTTGCTTTCCTGGCCCTTAGATGGACCTGACCGGGCCATCCTTTTTGTGAGGATCCTTATGTGGATCACATGTCGGCTTGTGTGCGGCGCCGCTTACCGCTCTATGTTTGTCATGTGGTCGTCTATCCGACCGGGCGGCCTCTTTGTTCTTTGTTTGTGGGGGCTCTACGGCCTCCTCGTCAAATTCGGGCAGTAGTTTGCGCTTCGGGTAGCTTTTTGCTTGGCGACTATCGCCGTATTTGTCTGCGGTCTTGAGTACTTTGCTCCATCTCATTCTGAGTACATCTTCCGCTGTTTTGAGCTTCCTCTTCTGCTTCTTTAGACTTCGTGCAGTGGCGACGAGCCTTTTGTGGAGGTTCTTCTGCTCCAACGATGTGTCCGGCGTGAGATCGTCCAGACTGTTGTTTTCGCCGGGGACGGATTGCTTAGCCAATTCATCCTGTTCGGATGGTTGCTCAGGGGCATGTTCGTCATCCACCGGTTTGCCCTGCTCTATCGCTGGGTCTGTATGGGTGCTGTCGTTGTCAAGGCGGGACTTTGAGCGGTGCTTACATCGCCGTTTTGACTGTTTTTCGAGGGAATTATCCTTCGCATCGTCCCGTTGTTCCTCGTTATCGCTTCCTTTAGGTGTATCCACCATATATACATCGTGACTTGAGGTGGCGTTCCAGTGCCCTGTAGGCGCTAGTTCTTGGTCGTCTCCGGCATCGTCGACCATACCGTCGATGTCTTCGGAGTCGAAGTCTAGCATATCGGTTAAGTCATCGACAGTGGCTACAAAGTGGGTGGTGGGTGGGCGTTGAATTTCTTCGTCGTCCGCATCCCAGCCTTCCTGACCATAGTCCGGCCAGGGCTCTACTGATAGAGAGAGAGACTTCAGTGAATTCAGGATGTCGCCAAAAGGCGAGTGCTGAAAGATGTCCGCAGCGGTGAACTCCATGATCGGCGCCCAATCGGGTTCGATTGTCAGGGGCGCGGAAGGTTCGGGGTCCGGAGAGGAGTCTGGCACCTTGGAGTCACGAGCTTCACAAGGGAGAGGGTTGGTATTCGGCTCTATCGCTGTAGAGGTAGCAGCCCCCGAGGCGGTGTCCTGCCACCCATCCTCGATCGGCGCAGTCGGCTCCGAGCTAAGGGTCGGAGCGGACTCTTGTGCGGCATCCAGGGCACTGTCCGGCGGCAGAGCTAAATTACGACCATCGTGACAGTGCGGCGCGCTAGGCCGTGGATCGAATCCGTCGAAGATCAAGTCTCCGCGGATGTCATCCGTATAGTTCAAACTTCCAAATCTGACCTGATGGCCAGGGGCGTAGCTTTCGATCTGCTCCAGATGGCCAAGTGAATTGGCCCACAGTGCAAAGCCGCCGAATACGAAGATCCATTCGGGGAGAAAAGTTTCAGCCTGGACCGCATTATTTTTGACGATCGAAGGAGCCATCGGGCCTATAGGTGACGACACAGAGGAACTCTCAATGAAAGCACCAATGTCGGTGTCAAAACCGGCGGATCTCGGGTAGGGGGTCCCGAACTGTGCGTCTAGGCGGATGGTAACAGGAGACAAGGGACACAATGTTTTTACCCAGGTTCGGGCCCTCTCGGTGGAGGTAAAACCCTACTCCTGCTTGATAAATATTGATGATATGGGTAGTACAAGAGTAGATCTACCACGAGATCAAGGAGGCTAAACCCTAGAAGCTATCCTATGGTATGATTGTTGTTCGTCCTACGGACTAAAACTCTCTGGTTTATATAGACACCGGAGAGGGCTATGGTTACACAGAGTCGGTTACAATGGTAGGAGATCTACATATCCATATCGCCAAGCTTTCCTTCCACGCCAAGGAAAGTCCCATCCGGACACGGGACGAAGTCTTCAATCTTGTATCTTCATAGTCTTGGAGTCTGGCCAAAGATGATAGTTCGGCTATCCGGACACCCCCTAGTCCAGGACTCCCTCAGTCGTCATCATCAACCATCCTCCATCACCAATTTCATGATGCTCACCGTTGTGTGTGAGTAATTCCATCATAGGCTTCCTGGACGGTGATGGGTTGGATGAGATTTACTATGTAATCAAGTTAGTTTTGTTAGGGTTTGATCCCTAGTATCCACTATGTTCTGAGATTGATGTTGCTATGACTTTGCTATGCTTAATGCCCGAGTGCTATGATTTCAGATCTGAACCTATTATGTTTTCATGAATATATGTGAGTTCTTGATCCTATCTTGCAAGTCTATAGTCACCTATTATATGTTATGATTCGACAACCCCGAATTGACAATAATTGGTATACTTCTCGGTGATGACCACAGTTTGAGGAGTCCATGTATTCACTATGTGTTAATGCTTTGGTCCGGTACTCTATTAAAAGGAGGCCTTAATATCCCTTAGTTTCCATTAGGAACCCGCTGCCACCGGAGGGTAGGACAAAAGATGTCATGCAAGTTCTTTTCCATAAGCACGTATGACTATGCCTATATTACATTGATGAATTGGAGCTAGTTCTGTGTCACCCTATGTTATAACTATTACATGAGGAATCACATCTGATATAATCATCCATCACTGATCCAATGCCTAGGAGCTTTTCATATATTGTGCTTTGCTTATTTACTTTACCATTGCTACTGTTACAATTACTACAAAACTGCTACTGTTACTTTTGCCACTGTTACCATTACTTTGATACTACTTTGCTACTAAATACTTTGCTGCAGATACTGAGTTATCCAGGTATGGTTGAATTGACAACTCAACTGCTAATACTTGAGAATATTCTTTGGCTCCCCTTGTGTCGAATCAATAAATTTGGGTTGAATATTCTACCCTCGAAAACTGTTGCGATCCCCTATACTTGTGGGTTATCAATGTCACATAGCGATCTCCAATTCTAACGTGGATTTCACATTTCACTATATACACACTACTTTTTTAATACAAACTAGCGGCGTGACCCGCGCATTTGCGTGGCTAGACGTATAAGATATTTTTATCATAGTTTAGTTTTCTCTACATGTCTCCCTCTTTCCATTCATTTGTTGCTACATCATTATATATATGCTCTTGTATGATCTCCAAATTTTAATTGTTCGCTCCTTATCATTTGTCGCGATTTATATTTGTGACCAATATATTTACCAAGTAATTTTTAAAATTAATGACTTGTGCCCATACCTCGTTATATGTTCCATCGCCTGCCTCGACACCTTCCATATTGCACTTGGGTTTTATCATTACTAAAACGACATAATCATTTGTCCATATATATATATATATATATATATATATATATATATATATATATATATATTCATGCACATATTTTCATCTTAATGTAATTTTCTGTGTTGCATAGCTTCTTGTATATATAAACCAATGTAATCCATGAGTGCTTTTAAAATTTGTTAAGTTATTCGGCACCCACCAGAGCTTTTTACTTGCGATTGTTCCCTTTTAATTAAACTTAATTGTTGTTTTACAAAGAAGAAAATGATTAATTTCATATTTGACGTGAATTAGTCTTTCCTTTTGGGGTAAAACCTTATATAGCATTCTCTCGCTTCATATAGTTATATTCGGTATTATTGCCCTCGCCAATAGTCCTGCTGTGTGGGTAAACGTTATTTAATTTAGCTTAGACATATATGAGATTTCTTTTTGTGGTAGGCATATATGAGATGTTTCACTGATTTGGCGTTCTGCTTTGAAATGTTCTCTACTCGGCCCTTCTATTTATTTTAGCTGACCTAATATATTATTTGTTGGCCTTGCTGAGTTTGTATATGTCCATCCATTAGAGACATCCGAATTTATGGAGCCAATGTTGCTCATGCATGAATCGGACTATGAGCCGAAGGCCAAAAAATATAGTGTGTTTTCTAGTAGGTTGACAACTTTATGTGCATTTTTTGGGGGGCAAAGAACTTCCCGCATCCTGCAGTCCTAGACCTAGGATTTTGGTACAACCAGAGCTATTGTCCAATGCCATGTAACAAAAAATAAAGTAAGTTAATCCCTAATCATCTAACCCTAACCTGCAATTAAATATGTAGAGAGGTCCGACTTTGTATTAAAAAAAACATCAAGGAACAAAGAGGATCCAGCGGATAGGCGAGAGTGTAGGGCTGTTGCATGGGCAACAGCTGGAGCAGCGGCGTGGTTTCTACATGTCCGAACTTAAACGGTGTGGCATGAGTGAATTGGTGTGGTAGAGATGGGTGTGTCTCTACCAGCCGTCGTGACTGCGGCACGATCATGGTGATAGGGCTCTAGCCTGGTTACGGGAATGTGAATTGCATGTTTTTTTTCCTTTCTATGTTCACCTTTGTTCCTTGGCAACCTTTCTCTGCAATTAGTTATGCTTATGTGAGTTTCTATGTTTCCCTAGTTACGGGAGTGTTTTTTTCAAAGCGTTTTTTAACACATGCTGTTGGGAGTTTGAAATTAGCGAGGGCACACGTGACTTATACACTTTTTTTGGCAATACGTGATTTATTACTTTTTTTTAGATGAACGTTATTTATTACATTTTTAGGGGAACATAATTTATTACATTTTTTTGAG
Organism: Triticum timopheevii; assembly: GCA_963921465.1. Lineage (NCBI taxonomy): Eukaryota > Viridiplantae > Streptophyta > Magnoliopsida > Poales > Poaceae > Triticum > Triticum timopheevii. Next base: position 57,171,213 of record OY997266.1, read on the forward strand.
GAGATCATATGTTATTACATGAGCTATAAGATCAGCGCGTGCGCTGCCTAGGCCACAGGTCTGCCATGCACTTTTTTTAACACAGGCTGCTGGGGATTTTGTTACGGGTGGCCGCTGGGTATTTGTAAATTAGCAAGGGCGCAGACGTGTATTACATGGGCCACTGCCTAGGCCGCTGGTCTGCGATTCAATTTATTTTTTACTTGATGCCCCTTTTTTTACATGGATGCCTTTTCTATTGACGTGGAGCACTCCAAGTATAACTCTTCAAAGACCAACAAAGCATGCACTTTTTTAAATGTGCATACGGAGTTTAGTTTGGTAGGTGTCCGACTTGGGTCCTTTTTCCGGGGGGCTTGGCCTCTTTTTTACGTGACAACGATGGACTTAGTGTACGTAACTGATATTGTATATAACTGTGATGGCTCTTTTCCTCTTAGGTTTTTTTTGCAGGAACTTTTCCTCATAGATGCTTGTACGTGATGGACTTGGCATGTGCAACACAATATATGCCTACACACAATATTTGTATGTAACGTTATATCTTTAAATCTCGTCCGTTTATATCAAATAGTTGATGGTTGAGATAATTTAATCTATGTGGATTAACGTGATGGCTTGTTTGCCTCTTGTCTTAAGTATATAATAGATAGATTCATATGTATATGATGAACACCATAGTAGTGAGAAACTTTTGGATGGATTAAAACATATGACCTACAAAATAGCACAACAATCGAGTCAATGTCAACTTTTCCAAACCTAGTATGGCACAAATTCGAAATAATTACCCATATGCATGGTCCTTAGTTCAAATCTTACAATGTACATCAAATTGAAACATCGATATTAAGTCTCGTACTATCTACATTCAAATGTTGTTTTTAGCCCTCCCCCCCCCCCCCCCCCCCCCCCGCCGGCACACATGCTACATACTTCCTGTATCGGTCAATCTTCCTCTCCTAACCACCTTAGGAAGCTATCGGTTTCTGACACACATTCATTCTTTATCTCCATGTTTCGATCTCTAACTCTCTCAACTACACCCCTCCCCCCATTTTTTCCACTCTGTTTTCAAATGTATTTACCTCACACACCCGCAATTGCATCCCATGCCGAGCTCTCTCTCTCCCCCTCCCACCCTCTCTCGCTAGATACATGCATTGCCTATCTAGCCCCCCAACCTCTTGTGCGCATGCACACAAGTTATCTATCTAGGTCACTCCCTCGAGACTGTCTCACTCTTTCTTCCGCACGGCGGGCCACACTCGCTCAATCTCGCTCTTTTTATATGAGTCTAGATTAACCTTGTATTCTTTCACACACACAAATGATATATCTCCCTGTTCGGGCCTTGATCGACACACTCTATACTCTCTCACTCAGATTGTCTATCTAGGTCAGTTCGTCCAAGCCGCCACCACTCTTTCGACCTCATGGCGGGCCATGCTCGCTCGCTCTCTCTCTCTGTGTGTGTGTGTGTGTGTGTGTGTGTGTGTGTGTGTGTGTGTGTGTGTGTCTCGATTGACCTCGCTCTTTCTCGGACACAAACGATATATTTCCATGTTTGAGACCAATTCAAAATATTCATATTGTATACTCTCTCATGCACATTGTCTATCTAGGTCACTCTCTCCAACCCGTCTCACTCTTTCGATCGCACGACGACCCACACTCGCTCAATCTCTTTCCCTTTATATATGTAATCGATTAACCTTGCTTCCTCCCATGCACAAAATATATCTACATGTCTGTGACTGGATCATCTCTCAAGCTCTATCTTACAGCCCTCACCCTTCCCAAAATCTCAATCGGACAATATCTCTCTAGAGCATATATATATTCAATAAATGTCAGACCACACTCACTTTGTCTCTCTATCTATATGTCTCTCATCTGATCTCGCTTTCTCACGCCGTATCTTCCACACATTGAAGCTACCTCTCCATCCCTCGCAAAGCCGGAGCTATTTACATTGCGAGGAGGACTCCAACCTTGGATTAATTTGTGCAGGCATTTATTCTGGTGGGTTTAGATTATATTTTCATAGCATTCAACCCACAACTACTCCAAACACCGTTGCAACCCCCGCACCTCCCCCGATTGATTTCCCTCTGGCTCGATCAACGCTCTCTCGCACGTCCTTTCTCGCTTTCAATGTTGCACCATGGTATTATTGTGAAAAACTCTATTGTTCTCTTTAATTATTACAAATAAGCTACACAACTACATACCGATAGTCCACTTGGAATGAAAAAAATTTTGACCCACAAATTAAAGTGCTACAAACTACACACCGAGGGGCCCACCTATCATGAAACAAATTTGGACCCATATACAAACTAAAAATTAAAGGGCAAGGATCGAACATGCGACCAGGGCCTTCAAGCCGCATGTCAATAGGCAACATACGTAGAACAGCAATGTTTGGTGTACCCCCTTTGTTCATATAATGTTTTTATATTACCACGGCCTATTTAATGAATAACATGTAATATTATTTTTGGTACATTAGTGGGACCGGCTCGTTAGTACATACTATTCGCCTTCACTTACTGGTGGGTTCCATGTGTGCTCTGTCTCTCTCTCTCTCTCTCTCTCTCTCTCTCTCTCTCTTCTCTCCTCCCCTAACTACTAGGGAAAACCCTAGTTGTAGCGCGGGTTTTGAGGCTAGCAGCAGCGTGGGTGGCCGCGCTACTAATAAGGCGCTACAGCTAACTTATAGTAGTAGTGCGGTCCGTGCCCGCGCTACTACTGTTGATGATATCAGCAGCGCTTTTGCCGAACGCGCTACTATTACTTAGCTGTAGCAATTTCGCTGTCCCTCGCTACTGTTATATCTTTCATCTTTTTCCCCCGTACCCCCTTTCAGATACTAGATACTAGGTACTGCTACTAGATATCAAATTTATAAACCATTACTGGGTAGTACTCCCTTCATTCCAAATTACTCGTCGTGGTTTTAGTTCAAACCACGACGAGCAATTTGGAACGAAGGGAGTACTAGATAACAATTTCATGCATAGTCAACATGCATCCTCAAGCAGTACAAGGTCATATCAACGGCGATCATCATATGTAGTTCTAGATGATATCGACGACGATCATCATATGTAGTTCTAGATGATATAGCCACACACACACATATGTAGTTCTAGATGATATCAAAGACAATCATCATCCTCAAGCCTGGGCAGTTGGTGTTCCTGATAGTAATTAGGATGGCCTGTCCAACACGAAGATTCTTGCCATCGAGGAATTTCTTCCACCCAACCGAGTTTAAGTGTGTGCGACCGTCCGTGTCCACGCGATAAGTACAGGTTGCGACGGAGCCCCTTGTAGTAAGGCATAGTCCAGCTGAGCCTTCTTCATCAGGCTCGATACCATAACTCAAAGATATGCTGTTTGCCAATTTCTGAATAAGAAAAACATACCAATTAATAAATAGCCTCGCAAATAAGTACATATGGATTATCTACACTATTAATAGTGTCCTTAGATTCTACACTAATAAGCATGTGATCAAACTCTACACTAAAACATATCATCGACTAGATTCCACACAACATACCATATCATTGGACTGTACACTAAGTATTTCATCGGATAATTTGCATTTGTAAGTATAACATACCATATCATGTCGATCAACCATGGTATTTGTCAGGCGAGTCAGGAATGGCACCCCAACAAAGTCAGCACGTGGCGAAATTATGTCCCACAGGTTGGACACCTCCTCCTCGCTCAACCTTGTTCTTTGAGCTACGATGGCTTCATGAAGTGGGTCCTCATCATCTTCATCGAGTGGGTCCTCATTATCTTCATCATCTTCATCATCTTCGCCATCTTCATCATCTTCCACCAGGTTGAGATAAATGACAGCCAGCTTGGGTCTTTCTGCTCTGAAGGAGAAGCTGATCAACTCACCACCAGTAAGACGCATGCGGGCAACAAAACGGGCCCATCCATCTCCTCCAATCTGTGACATATTGCGTCCTTTCTCGACCTCCATAGTGTATGGCCTCCCAGGGGCCTCAAATGTCACAGTGTCTCCTGTCAGCTTGTTGAATTTCAACCTCACATTGCATGGGACAATTTGTGTAAAATAAGCAAAATGACACAATGCAGTAATGCCAAAACTAAAAATAAAATAGTTATTACATTTCATCTAATTTCCTACCGCCGCATGACGAAAACTCGGCTGGAAGTACATGCCGAACAGCTTGCCAGTTGCAAGGCTGCTGGTGCACCTTGACTTACACAGTCGACATAGTGGTTGTGGTGGTGGCGCCATTTTTCCTAAAGCAATATGAGCAAAGCATTAACGATCCACTTCACAGGAAAGAAAAACAGTAGCATGTGATATTTTTGGTTCTTCCGCGAGAAGCAATTTGATGGACAATTATAATCCTAAGATCTAGTAACATATTAGATGACAAGGTACCACCTACATTTTGCCAAAAAGTAACTTATTAAAAAAACAAAAGCAACTACCTATCCATGTACAGAAAAAATAACAATAAAATGGTGCATACTAAATCAACTAAATGAACTAGCCTACTAAATCAACTAAATCAAAATATTCTAAATCAACTAAATCAACTAGCCTACTAAATCAACTAAATCAAAATGTTGCATATGAACTAGCCTACTAAATGAAATTGTAGCAGGGAAGAGGGAGAAGGAGGGGCGACTCGAGGAGGGAGAAGAGAGTAGGCCGGAGGAGGAAGGCGGAGCGAGGAGGGGCCGGCCGGCGGCCAGTGAGGGAGGATGGAGGAGGAAGGTGGAGCGAGGAGGGGCCGGCCAGTGGCGAGTGGAGGGAGGATGGAGGAGGAGGCCGGTACCGAGTCCAGCAAGGAGGAGGAGGTGACGGCGGCGCAGAGGGAGGAGGGGCGACGGGGGAGGACCGGCGCGGGGGGTTGAGAGGGGATCCAGTGAGTGTGTGAGTGTGAGTGGATCAGATAGAGGAGAGGGGGGTGGGAGATGGAATGGCTTAGCAGTAGCGCGCTATAGAGAAAGACGCTACTGCTAAACTACCTAGCAGCAGCGCCTTTCACAAAGAAGCGCTACTGCTATGTGTCAGCATGTAAAAATAGACTTAATTCAATGTATCAAAAATACATTGATCATCAACGATCTTTTTGTGTACAATCTGATTTGTCAATATGAGTCCTCACCGGTTTAGGAACCGGTGAAGACTCATATTGCAGCCACAAATTCTACACATAGAGTTCAATGAAGACCAAGTTATTTGTCAAAGTTTGAGAAGTAACATATTTAAGGTGGTAGATGAAGGAAATATGCCCTAGAGGCAATAATAAAGTTATTATTTATTTCCTTATTTCATGATAAATGTTTATTATTCATGCTAGAATTGTATTAACCGGAAACATAATACATGTGTGAATATATAGACAAACAGAGTGTCAGTAGTATGCATCTACTTGACTAGCTTGTTAATCAAAGATGGTTATGTTTCCTAACCATGGACAAAGAGTTGTTATTTGATTAACGGGATCACATCATTAGTTGAATGATCTGATTGACATGACCCATTCCGTTAGCTTAGCACCCGATCGTTTAGTATGTTGCTATTGCTTTCTTCATGACTTATACATGTTCCTATGACTATGAGATTATGCAACTCCCGTTTACCGGAGGAACACTTTGTGTGCTACCAAACGACACAACGTAAATGGGTGATTATCAAGGTGCTCTACAGGTGTCTCCGAAGGTACTTGTTGGGTTGGCGTATTTCGAGATTAGGATTTGTCACTCCGAATGTCGGAGAGGTATCTCTGGGCCCTCTCGGTAATGCACATCACTTAAGCCTTGCAAGCATTGCAACTAATGAGTTAGTTGCGAGATGATGTATTACGGAACGAGTAAAGAGACTTGCTGGTAACGAGATTGAACTAGGTATTCGATACCGACGATCGAATCTCGGGCAAGTAACATACCGATGACAAAGGGAACAACGTATGTTGTTATACGGTCTGACCGATAAAGATCTTCGTAGAATATGTAGGAACCAATATGGGCATCCAGGTCCCGCTATTGGTTATTGACTGGAGACGTGTCTCGGTCATGTCTACATTGTTCTCGAACCGTAGGGTCCGCACGCTTAAGGTTTCGATGACAGTTATATTATGAGTTTATGAGTTTTGATGTACCGAAGGAGTTCGGAGTCCCGGATGAGATCGGGGACATGACGAGGAGTCTCGAAATGGTCGAGACGTAAAGATTGATATATTGGACGACTATATTCGGAGTTCGGAAAGGTTCCGAGTGATTCGGGTATTTTTCGGAGTACCGGAGAGTTACGGGAATTCGCCGGGGAGAAGTATTGGGCCTTATTGGGCCCTGCGGGAAAGAGAGAGGGGCTGCCTAGGGCAGGCCGCGCGCCCCCCCCATGGCCTAGTCCGAATTGGACTAGGGGGAGGGGCCGCACCCCCTCCTTCCTTCCCTTCTCTCTTCCCTTCCTTGTCTCCTACTCCTAATACATGGAAGGACTCCTAGTTGGACTAGGAAAGGGGGAATCCTACTCCCGGTGGCAGTAGGACTCCCCTAGGGCGCGCCATAGAAGAGGGTCGGCCCTCCCCTCCTCCACTCCTTTATATACGGGGGTAGGGGCACCCCATGGACACACAAGTTGATCATCGTGATCGTTCCTTAGCCGTGTGCGGTGCCCTCCTCCACGATATTACACCTCGGTCATATTGTAGCGGTGCTTAGGTGAAGCCCGGCGACAGTTGAACATCAAGATCGTCACCACGCCATCGTGCTGACGGAACTCCTCCCCGTACCTCTGCTGGATCGGAGTTCGGGGTGCGTCATCGAGCTGTACGTGTGTCAAGAACTCGGAGGTGCCGGAGTAACGGTGCTTGGATCGGTTGGACCGGGAAGACGTACGACTACTTCCTCTACGTTGCGTCAATGCTTCCGCTTCGGTCTACGAGGGTACGTAGACAACACTCTCCCCTCTCGTTGCTATGCATCACCATGATCTTGCGTGTGCGTAGGAAATTTTTTGAAATTACTACGTTCCCCAACAGTAGAAACTCTCTTCACGGAGCGAGGTGGGACTAAATTTTTGTAGTAAACTTAGCAGTAGCGCTTATTGGCGAAATGCGCTGCTACTATGCTACATAGCAGTAGCGCTCGTCATGATAACGCGTTGCTGCTATAACTAGCCTCGCGGCGGCCTCGTGGGAATTATAGCAGTAGCGCGTCTTTGAGCGGGCGTGCTACTGCTATATTTATTTCAGCAGCGAGTTAAGCTTGAGCTCGCTACTGCTAATTAGCAGGAGCGCCTTATTTTAAAGTGCGCTGCTGGTAAGATTTCTTGTATAGGCTTTTCTCTAGTAGTGCCTTCTGCGTTGAACCGAGTGACTAGCGGGTGTCAGTTTCTCCAACTTTAGTTGAACCGAGTGTGGCTACGCCCGGTCCTTGCGAAGGTTAAAACAGCATCAACTTGACAAACTATCGTTGTGGTTTTGATGCGTAGGTGAGATTGGTTCTTGCTTAAGCCCGTAGCAGCCACGTAAAACTTGCAACAACAAAGTAGAGGACGTCTAACTTGTTTTTGCAGGGCATGTTGTGATGTGATATGGTCAAGACGTGATAAGATATAAGTTGTTGTATGAGATGATCATGTTTTGTTGAAGTTATCGGCAACTGGCAGAAGCCCTATGGATGTCTCTTTGTTGCATAAGATGCAAGTGCCAAATAATTGCTTTACTTTATCGCTATACGATAGCAATAGTTGTAAGAGCAATAGTTGGTGAGACAACCATGTGATGACACATTGATATAGATCAAGATGATGAAGATCATGGTGTCGTGCCGGTGACGATAGAGATCATAACAGTACTTTGGAGATGGAGATCAAAGGCACAAGATGATCATGGCCATATCATGTCACATATTTTGATTGCATATGATGTTTATCTATTATACATCTTATTATTGCTTTGATTGACGGTAGCATTTTAAGATGATCTCTCACTAATTATCAAGAAGTGTTCTCCCTGAGTATGCACCGTTGCCAAAGTTCGTCGTGCCCAGACACCACGTGATGATCGGGTGTGATAAGCTCTACGTCCATCTACAACAGGTGCAAGCCAGTTTTGCACACGCGGAATACTCAGGTTAAACTTGACGAGCCTAGCATATGCAGATATGGCCTCGGAGCACGGAGACCGAAAGGTCGAGCATGAATCATATAGTAGATATGATCAACATAGTGATGTTCACCATTGAAAACTACTCCATCTCATGTGATGATCGGTTATGGTTTAGTTGATTTGGATCACGTGATCACTTAGATGACTAGAGAGATGTCTGTCTAAGTGGGAGTTCTTAAGTAATATGATTAATTGAACTTAATTTATCATGAACTTAGTCCTGGTAGTATTTTGCAAATTATGTTGTAAGATCAATAGCTTGCGTTGTTGCTTTCATATGTTTATTTTGATATGTACCTAGAGAAAATTGTGTTGAAAAATGTTAGTAGCAATGATGCGGATTGGATCCGCGATCTGAGCTTTATCCTCATTGCTGCACAGAAGAATTATGTCCTTAATGCACCGCTAGGTGACAGACCTATTGCAGGAGCAGATGCAGACGTTATGAACGTTTGGCTAGCTCAAATATGATGACTACTTGATAGTTTTGTGCACCATGCTTTATGGCTTAGATACGGGACTTCAAAGATGTTTTGAACATCATGGACCATATGAGATGTTCCAGGAATTGAAGTTAATATTTCAAGCAAATACCCGAGTTGAGAGATACGAAGTCTTCAACAAGTTCTATAGCTAAAAGATGGAGGAGAATCGCTCAAATAGTGAGCATGTGCTCAGATTGTCTGGGTACTTCAATCGCTTGAATCAAGTGGGAGTTAATCTTCCAGATAAGATAGTGATTGACAGAATTCTCTAGTCACCATCACCAAGTTAGTAGAACTTCGTGATGAACTATAGTATGCAAGGGATGATGAAAATGATTCCCGAGTTTTTCATGATGATGAAATCGTTGAAGGTAGAAATCAAGAAAGAACATCAAGTGTTGATGGTTAACAAGACCACTAGTTTCAAGAAAAGAGCAAAGGGATAGAAGGAAACTTCAAGAAGAACAGCAAGCAAGTTGCTGCTCAAGTGAAGAAGCCCAAGTCTGGACCTAAGCCTGAGACTAAGTGCTTCTACTGCAAAGGGATTGGTCACTGGAAGCAGAACTACCTCAAGTATTTGGCGGATAAGAAGGATGGCAATGTGAACAAAGGTATATTTGATATACATGTTATTGATGTGTACTTTACTAGTGTTTATAGCAACCCCTCGGTATTTGGTACTGGTTCAGTTGCTAAGAGTAGTAACTAGAAACGGGAGTTGCAGAATAAACAGAAACTAGTTAAGGGTGAAGTGTCGATGTGTGTTGAAAGTAGTTTCAAGATTGATATGATCATCATCGCATACTCCCTATACTTTCGGGATTAGTGTTGAACCTAAATAAATGTTATTTGGTGTTTGCGTTGAGCATGAATATGATTTGATCGTGTTTATTGCAATACGGTTATTCATTTAAGTAAGAGAGTAAACTGTTGTTCTGTTTACATGAATAAAACCTTATATGGTTACACACCCAATGAAAATGGTTCATTGGATCTTGATCGTAGTGATACACATATTCATAGTATTGAAACCAAAAGATGCAAAGTTAATAATGATAGTGCAACTTATTTGTGGCACTGCCGTTTAGGTCATATTGGTGTAAAGCGCATGAAGAAACTCCATGCTAATGGGATTTTGGAATCACTTGATTATGAATCATTTGATGCTTGCGAACCATGCCTCATGGGCAAGATGACTAAGACTCCGTTCTCCGGAACAGTGGAGCGAGCAACTAACTTATTGGAAATAATACATACTGATGCATGCGATCCAATGAGTGTTAAGGCTCGCGGCGGGTATCGTTATTTTCTGACCTTCACAGATGATTTGAGCAGATATGGGTATATCTACTTGATGAAACATAAGTCTGAAACATTTGAAAAGTTCAAAGAATTTCAGAGTGAAGTGGAAAATCATCATGACAAGAAAATAAGGTTTCTACGAGATGATCGCGGAGACAAATATTTGAGTTACGAGTTTGGTCTTCAATTAAAACAATGTGGAATAGTTTCACAAATTCATGCCACCTAGAACACCACATCATAATGGTGTGTCCGAACGTCATAACCGTACTTTATTGGATATAGTACAACCTATGATGTTTCTTACCGATTTACCAATATCGTTTTGGGATCATGCATTAGAGACAGTTGCATTCACGTTATATAGGGCACCATCTAAATCCGTTGAGACGACACTATATGAACTGTGGTTTAGCAAGAAACCCAAGTTGTCGTTTCTTAAAGTTTGGAGTTGCGATGCTTATGTGAAAAAGTTTCATCCTGATAAGCTCAAACCCAAATCGGAGAAGTGCGTCTTCATAGAATACCCAAAGGAAAATGTTGGGTACACCTTCTATCACAGATCCGAAGGCAAGATATTCGTTGCTAAAGATGGATCCTTTCTAGAGAAGGAGTTTCTCTCGAAAGAAGTGAGTGGGAGGAAGTAGAACTTGATGAGGTAACTGTACCTTCTCCCGAATTGGAAAATAGCTCATCATTGAAATTAGTTCCAGTGATTTCTACACCAATTAGTGAGGAAGCTAATGATGATGATCATGTAACTTCAGATCAAGTTACTACAGAACCTCGTAGGTCTTCCAGAGTACGGTCCGCACTAGAGTGGTACGGTAATCCTGTTCTGGAAGTCATGTTACTAGACCATGATGAACCTACGAACTATGAGGAAGCGATGATGAGCCCAGATTCCACGAAATGGCTTGAGGCCATGAAATCTGAGATGGGATCCATGTATGAGAACAAAGTGTGGACTTTGGTGGAGTTGCCCGATGATTGGCAAGCCATATTGTATAAATGGATCTTCAAGAGGAAGGCGGACGTTGATAGTAGTGTTACTATCTACAAAGCTCGACTTGTCGCAAAAAGGTTTTTGACAAGTTCAAGGTGTTGACTACAATGAGATTTTCTCAACTGTAGCGATGCTTAAGTCTGTCCGAATCATGTTAGCAATCGCCACAATTTATAAAATCTGGCAAATGGATGTAAAAACTGCATTCCTGAATGGGTTTCTGGAGGAAGAGTTGTATATGATGCAACCAGAAGGTTTTATCGATCCAAAGGGAGCTAACAAAGTGTGCAAGCTCCAGCGATCCATTTATGGACTGGTGCAAGCCTCTCGGAGTTGGAATAAATGCTTTGCTAGTGTAATCAAAGCATATAGTTTTATACAGACTTGCGGTGAAGCCTGTATTTACTAGAAAGTGAGTGGGAGCTCTACAGCATTTCTGATAAGTATATGTGAATGACATATTGTAGATCGGAAATAATGTAGAATTATTCTGCAAAGCATCAACGAGTGTTTGAAAGGAGTTTTTCAAAGAAAGACCTCAGTGAAGCAGCTTACATATTGAGCATCAAGATCTATAGAGATAGATCAAGACGCTTGATAAGTTTTTTGAATGAGTACATACCTTGACAATATTTTGAAGTAGTTCAAAATGGAACAGTCAAAGAAAGAGTTCTTGCCTGTGTTACAAGGTGTGAAATTAAGTAAGACTCAAAACCCGACCACGGCAGAATATAGAAAGAGAATGAAAGTCATTCGCTATGCCTTGGCCATAGGTTCTATAAAGTATGCCATGCTGTGTACCAGATCTATTGTATACCCTACACTGAGTTTGGCAAGGGAGTACAATAGTGATCTAGGAGTAGATCACTGGACAGCGGTCAAAATTATCCTTAGTGGAATAAGGATATGTTTCTCGATTATGGAGGTGACAAAAGGTTCGTCGTAAAGGGTTACGTCGATGCAAGTTTTAACACCGATCTGGATGACTCTAAGTCTCGATCTGGATACATATTGAAACTGGGAGCAATTAGCTAGAGTAGCTCCGTGCAGAGCATTGTAGACATAGAATATTTGCAAAATACATAACGGATCTGAATGTGAAAGACCCGTTGACTAAGATTCTCTCACAAGCAACACATGATCACACCTTAGTACTCTTCGGGTGTTAATCACATAGCGATGTGAACTAGATTACTGAAACTAGTAAACCCTTTGGGTGTTGGTCACATGACGATGTGAACTATGGGTGTTAATCACATGATGATGTGAACTATCGATGTTAATCACATGGTGATGTGATCTAGATTATTGACTCTAGTGCAAGTGGGAGACTGAAGGAAATATGCCCTAGAGGCAATAATAAAGTTATTATTTATTTCCTTATTTCATGATAAATGTTTATTATTCATGCTAGAATTGTATTAACCGGAAACATAATACATGTGTGAATATATAGACAAACAGAGTGTCAGTAGTATGCCTCTACTTGACTAGCTTGTTAATCAAAGATGGTTATGTTTCCTAACCATGGACAAAGAGTTGTTATTTGATTAACGGGATCACATCATTAGTTGAATGATCTGATTGACATGACCCATTCCGTTAGCTTAGCACCCGATCGTTTAGTATGTTGCTATTGCTTTCTTCATGACTTATACATGTTCCTATGACTATGAGATTATGCAACTCCCGTTTACCGGAGGAACACTTTGTGTGCTACCAAACGTCACAACGTAAATGGGTGATTATGAAGGTGCTCTACAGGTGTCTCCGAAGGTACTTGTTGGGTTGGCGTATTTCGAGATTAGGATTTGTCACTCCGAATGTCGGAGAGGTATCTCTGGGCCCTCTCGGTAATGCACATCACTTAAGCCTTGCAAGCATTGCAACTAATGAGTTAGTTGCGAGATGATGTATTACGGAACGAGTAAAGAGACTTGCTGGTAACGAGATTGAACTAGGTATTCGATACCGACGATCGAATCTCGGGTAAGTAACATACCGATGACAAAGGGAACAACGTATGTTGTTATGCGGTCTGACCGATAAAGATCTTCGTAGAATATGTAGGAACCAATATGGGCATCCAGGTCCCGCTATTGGTTATTGACCGGAGACGTGTCTCGGTCATGTCTACATTGTTCTCAAACCGTAGGGTCCGCACGCTTAAGGTTTCGATGACAGTTATATTATGAGTTTATGAGTTTTGATGTACCGAAGGAGTTCGGAGTCCCGGATGAGATCGGGGACATGACGAGGAGTCTCGAAATGGTCGAGACGTAAAGATCGATATATTGGACGACTATATTCGGAGTTCGGAAAGGTTCCGAGTGATTCGGGTATTTTTCAGAGTACCGGAGAGTTACGGGAATTCGCCGGGGAGAAGTATTGGGCCTTATTGGGCCCTGCGGGAAAGAGAGAGGGGCTGCCTAGGGCAGGCCGCGCGCCCCCCCATGGCCTAGTCCGAATTGGACTAGGGGGAGGGGCCGCACCCCCTCCTTCCTTCCCTTCTCTCTTCCCCTTCCTTGTCTCCTACTCCTAATACATGGAAGGACTCCTAGTTGGACTAGGAAAGGGGGAATCCTACTCCCGGTGGGAGTAGGACTCCCCTAGGGCGCGCCATAGAAGAGGGCCGGCCCTCCCCTCCTCCACCCCTTTATATACGGGGGTAGGGGGCACCCCATGGACACACAAGTTGATCATCGTGATCATTCCTTAGCCGTGTGCGGTGCCCCCCTCCATGATTTTACACCTCGGTCATATTGTAGCGGTGCTTAGGTGAAGCCCTACGACAGTTGAACATCAAGATCGTCACCACGCCGTCGTGCTGACGGAACTCCTCCCCGTACCTCTGCTGGATCGGAGTTCGGGGTGCGTCATCGAGCTGTACATATGTCAAGAACTCAGAGGTGCCGGAGTAACGGTGCTTGGATCGGTTGGACCGGGAAGACGTACGACTACTTCCTCTACGTTGCGTCAACGCTTCCGCTTCGGTCTACGAGGGTACGTAGACAACACTCTCCCCTCTCGTTGCTATGCATCACCATGATCTTGCGTGTGCGTAGGAAAATTTTGAAATTACTATGTTCCCCAACAGTAGAAACTCTCTTCACGGAGCGAGGTGGGACTAAATTTTTGTAGTAAACTTAGCAGTAGCGCTTATTGGCGAAATGCGCTGCTACTATGCTACGTAGCAGTAGCGCTCGTCATGATAACGCGTTGCTGCTATAACTAGCCTCGCGGCGGCCTCGTGGGAATTATAGCAGTAGCGCGTCTTTGAGCGGGCGTGCTACTTCTATATTTATTTCAGCAGCGAGTTAAGCTTGAGCTCACTACTGCTAATTAGCAGGAGCGCCTTATTTTAAAGTGCGCTGCTGGTAAGATTTTGTGTATATGCTTTTCTCTAGTAGTGCCTTCTGCGTTTAGACGCACAGGCAAACACGAAGAACTCGCGGGCGATGTTGCCGTTGACCATATCTGTACGTGTTCACAAGTTACAGCACCAGTTTCATGTACTAGTAGCACTAGTCAATGTGTACGTGCAGTGCACGTTAATTTGCAAGTATATTAAGAGCATGCGGATATTAATTAGGATATTATTTGCGTGTTATTATGTGATTGGCACTATTTTTGGCATGAAATTAACTACACTCTAAATGTGTTGAGCGCTCGACATTGAAGCAGTCTAGGTCGTTGGATGAGAAGCAATACATGTGGCTTGATGACGTTTTATATTTAATTTGATACAGATCTAGCAGAACATTCAAACGATCAAACCATAGATTTCATTCAGTCTGACTCCGATTTTACATTCATGGGACGATCGATCTAAAATAAGCGGAAATGATAAACGTTCGGATTTTAAGCATGGTAATCTGAACATTTTTCATGGCAAATTTAGATTACGCGGCGGCAGTGGGCGCGTCTTGCGGTGGGAAGCGGCTCCTCTGCCGTGCTCTATGTGTCGTCGGGCCACTGACTGACGGCGACGGTGACAGCGGCGTCTTCGCGTAATCCTGTATGTTGGTCCTAGCTTCAAGGAAATCCACAATGTTCTGGACTTCGGTCTCCAGGAGCAAGTCAACTGGCAGGAGGAGGCGACTAGCATTGGTGCAAGGAAGCGGTCGACGACGGCCATCCATGCCACTGAGGGGGGCACTGGCACCCGCGCGGGGATAGGCGCTGGCAACGGCACGGCGGAGACATTCGTGTGCACGAGCACCAGCATGAGCGCGCACGTCAGTGCACGCGCAGGCGCATGCGCTGGCAGGTGCGCGGGCACCAGCACGGGCGTGAGTGCCAGTGCACGCGCAGGCGCATGCACTGATAGGTCCACAGGCACGTCAAAGTCAGCGTGAACCTCGTGGAACCCCGTGGAATCAAGCTCGGTGACAATGCGCGGCTCCCAGTCCATCAATGCTACGGGGATGGGCGCTGGCGCAGTCGGGGCAACGGGAGCCGGAATGGGAGCGATGACAGGTGCGGCGTCTTCCCACAAGGCCAGTTCAAGCTCGTCCCAAAGCACCTTATGTTCTTGAGACTCCGGCTGGGTGTCTTCCGTAGGAAACTGGAAGACTAAGGGCAGACCATCGTGATGCGGCATGGCGTACGTTTAGGTCAGGCTGGTTGGAGGTAGACGACAGGAGAATCGGAGAGGAAGAGAGAAGATTTTAGCGATACCGGGTAGTGCGGGGTTGATTTTAAACTGCGGCGCCGGCGACATTAAAAGTGGGAGCAGTTGGGACGAAGGTGGGCGGCGGAGCCTGGTCAAAGGGCTCGCCTCCCGGCCGGTGAGCCTGCGCAGCGGTCTGCTCGCAAGCCTCCCTGTCAGCCGGTGCAGCGGTCTGCTCACATGCCTCCCGTCGACTCACACGCTTGCTCGGACGGCACCTGCCGATGAGAAGCGGGACTCGTGGTGGCACGTGCCCACGGTTTCAATAGTGAAAGTGTTCACCTTAATGTGATAGGTCTTTGTTCCAAAATACCTTGGCTCTTCATTTGTGCAACTTGTCATAAGCAGCTTGTATCAAATTGAAGAAAAAAATTACGAAGGAATAATTGTGCCATATCACGTGACCATGCTCAGTTTCATGAATTTTTGGTCACTTTTGGATTTTCTGAAATTTAAAATCCAGGATTCGAAACAATATCATAACCTGCATCATGCAATAAATTTTCAAGCGATGCGTTTGTCCTGTTGTATTTGTTAAGAAAGGATTTGGTCAAACATTTTGCTTAGTTAGACTTCAGACAAGTTATATATGCAGAGTAAAAGGATAATCCCTCAGTACCAGTGCATTGCCTGATATATGAACTCAAGTACTAGGCACGAACAAACGGGCTCAATTCTGTCCTCATCCTGGTGTAGTAGTAGTAGTAGTACTAGGCAATGCAGTTGACGGGTGACCTTGGGGAGCGACGACCGAGGGAATCAAACCGTGCTCGACACGGTAGGTAACGTTGTCTAGTTACTAAAGCATCCCTCCATTGTTCATCGTTAGTCATTATGGACCGGGGACATGAGGGGAATTTCCTAGGGCTGGAATTCTGGCCACCAGATATTTTGACTCGAAATGCGGAGGCTCGACTGGTCGGGGTTGCCTAATGTGCGTACCATGCACGCCACCAGAAGGACACGAGCCCGTTTTTTTAGGATCAACATGAGCCAAGGTCTGGCTGGTACGCCGTTGGGTCCTACCATTCGAGAATACGAAAGGAATCTTTTGAATTGCTGAACGAATCTATGTGTATTACAATGCCCATATTTTCCTTGCAAATATAATCTCAACGTGGTAATTGATTTATGACGAGTTCTTGAATTAGAGTGAGTTTGTGATATAGTGATCTCAACGTGGATTTCACATTTCATGGTATCCCTAGTAAGTTTTTCATTGCAGATTCAAATTTAAAAGATGAACAATATGGTGGTGAGAAAACTTTGTATGTATCAAGCATATGATCACACACACACATACACACACACACACACACGAACACAACAACAATCCAATAAGTATAGTGCATCTATTTTTCCAAACCATGCATGTATGACACGAATTCAAAAATACTCCTTCTGTTCCTAAATATTAGTCTGTTAGAGATTTCAACAAGTGACTACAAACGGAGCAAAATGAGTGAATCTACACTCTAGAATATGTCTATATACATTTGTATGTGCCAGTCCATTTGAAATCTCTAAAAAAGACTAATATTTAGGAACAAAGGGATTAAAATGTAAGACATGCATGATCCTCAATTCAATATTTAAAATGAACAGGAAACTGAAACATGAATATTAAGTCTAGTACTACAGTACATGCAAATGTTGTGTTTAGACAGGGCTATGTAGATTGTCGGGGGTTAACCCCTCGACCTTAGATAAAATTGTGAAGCTCTATTTAGGATCATTTAGATTATATTTGTCCCCACCCTCCCAAACACCGATTGTTTGTGCACCCCCCTCCTCCCCGAAAGATAAGCATGTGCCCCCACACCTTAGATGTTATATGCTGATACGAGTTGCTTGGAGCTTGTAGATCTGAGATATAGCAGCTCACAGGATGTCTTAATATTTTTACAGGAAACCTTAATGAGTTTGAGAATTGCACACAATTTGTACAAAAACTACTCAGATGTCCTTGGATCCCATATCCAACGACCTCGAAGCTCGTATCACCGTAGCATCTAAGATGAAGGAGGACATTATATTCTCCTGTATGTAAGAATATCATGTGCTACCACACCTTAGATTCTTTGGTGATACAAGCTCTTCGGAGCCGTTGGATTTGTGACCCAACAACTCCTCGGTGGTTCGAATGTTTTTCTGCATAACAGCCCCCAAAGAGTTCGGTCACTTCTTACAAGCACAAAGACTGCTCAGATGCCATTGTATCTCAGATCAAACAACCTCGAAGCTCGTATGACCGTAGCATCCAAGTTGCGAGAGCACCTGATGCTTTCTCGCACGGGAGAATATGAGGTGCTCCCACACCGTAGATTCTATGGTGATACGAGTTCACAGAGATATAGCGGCCCATAGTAGGAGGTTTGAATGTTTTTGCAATATACGGCTGAGAGAGTTTGGGAATTGCGCAGAAAGTACATGTACTACGCATGTGCCATCTGATCACAGATCATACGACCTAGATGCTTGTATCACCGTAGCGGCTAATTAAGCTACGGGGAGGACCTAATATGAGCAACGAGGAGCCGTTGGATCCAAGATGCAGCGGCACACATGAGGCCTGAGTGTTTTATTTGCCAAAAACCTTTGGAGAGTTTGGAAATTGCGCATAATTACAAAGACTACTCCCAAGCCATTGGATCTCACTTCCAACGATGTAAAAACTCGTATCACCATAGCATCTAAGCTGTGGGGTGGATGTGATATTCTATGCCACTGTCATTTTCGTTCGTAAACTTGCAAAATACGTGCAACTCGTGTCCTTACTTGTCTAACCGCGCAAAGTGTTTGTTCAAAAAAACCATCCTACACTGAAATATCGGAACAACAGACGAGGGTCCCACTTGTCATTAATCAAATTTGGACCTAAAACTAACAAATCTGAAAGACAAGGTTCGAACTGGCAACCTGGAGTACAAAGCGTAAGTCGATAGCCTGAAACAACAACAGTTGTTGGCTTTGTCCCATAACTTGATTTTATACAGTATTACGTTGAGTAGAGTAGAGGGAGTGCCTCATCAACACATGCATGACCGTTGACTCACTTGCTGGTGGGTCCCAGGTCTGCGATCTCTCTCTCCTCTCCACAGTCTAACCTTTAGACGCACGGGCACACACGAAGAGTGGCGCTAGCTTGCCGTGGTGTAACTATAACTAAAAAAATCTTGGAAAATAGAAGAATTGCCTAGAACAAGAGACGTTGTAGCTGGTCGAGGCGGAGCTAACCACACCTATCCTCTGTGCCACGTTAGCATGATGAAGCCGTGTGGCTAGTGGGGTATTTTCGACCGACTGGCTAGGTCCCGAGGTCGAACCGTAGGTACTACATCTGATACAGTATATTTTTACATGCACATTCTTCCTCTGTGCCGAGACGTGGCACACCCTACCGCGCGGTTTTGGGGTCCTCCCGGGTGGTGCACTCATATATTCTTCCTTGCTGAGATGTGGGACGCCCTACCGTGCATTTTCTGGGTCATCCTCGGACGTAGCACCGAAGGAAGTAAATGAGTCGCCAAATCATGAAAGACCACCTTTCCCGCTGAATACATCAGTGAAGCACGGTGGCTAGCTAGTCGTGCTAGTGCGACCGATTAGCTAGGCCACCGCCACATTTTTTTCACACCTTTTTTTATCTCCTTGCCAGCAGGTAAATTTAAATATCCACCGCGGTGTTGCTCTCGTGTTTGGGTGTGGCAGGATTTTTAATTTTTTGATTGACGGGAGCAGGCGCGGAAGGATTTTTAATTTTTGGATTGACGGGAGCAGGCGCGGCAGCAATTAGTAATGATGACTCCGCCTGTAAAACTCACTGCTCCCTGATGTGAGAAGTCATCGACTTGTGTTTTCCCATGGTGAAAACCAAAAGATTCCCCGCTCCTCGGCTGGCTCCCTCCGCCTTCCCGTAGATTGCATTGCCTTTCAGACGTTTCGCCCCCTTTGCGTCCTCTCCCCATTGCTTCTACCTGGTGCCATGGCGGCGCAGCAGATCACAGAATCTGATGTGAGGCGCCTGACACAGGAGCTCCAGGCCAAGGATGCGGAGCTCAGGGCCAAGGACATGGAGCTCCGTCAGCTCGAGGAGGAGAGGAGTTCCATGATCCTCCATTATGTGCGGGAGTTCATGGAGCTTCAAAAGCGGCAGGCATCCACCACAAAGATGCTCGAGGTGTCGGCAGTGTTGCGACAGAAAGCGGGAGATACAATAGGCCATCAGGGGAGCCGGCTGCAGCGCGAGCAGGCCAATCGTGACGAGGTCCAGGATCGCCTTAGCCACTTGGTGGACCAATTTGCCACGCACGTGTTGTGGCTGCGCGATGCCTACCATCGTGCCAGTCCGACCATGCCGGCAATCGGGCTAAACCCGTTCGACCACCCCGTCGACTTCAATGAGCTGCTGCTTCCTGACATGGTCTCCTTCTTCACCTATATCTCCGAGGAGCTGAGCCGTCTCCGCGGGATGGTGGGGGCGGAGCTGGACAAGGAGGTGTTGCAGGTTGCCGTCGCCGTCGCCGGGCGAATCCTCTCAGGGCTCCATCACCAGAATCCATTCGTGCTATTGGACGCCGTCTTTGACGAGCTGGCTCCCGTCGACCGGGAGTGGGCTCTATGGGCGGTTGCACACTACATCACCAATGTCGTGCGCCTCGAGAAGTAGAGGGACTTCGGTGGTGTTTAGGCGCCCTCTGCATGGGCATGTCCATGTCTCGGCGCAACATGACCGTTGGATCAAACTCAGACGGTGCAGATCAGTCACTGTAGCACAAAGTGTGTGGGTGTGTTTGCTTGCATTCTCATCTCAATATAGTGGTTCCCTCTTCGTGTATTTGTTTTAACCTACTAGTGTGGACTCATGCACCCTTCATGCACTCTGCGAAACACCCAAAAGTGGGTCGAGAAGGGAACTTTTGCTCCCATCTCATGCACCGTTCATACACCCTACCTAACACTGATTCGTCCTTCATATGGTTCATGTTTCGTGGAGTACTGTAGCACCGTACTCTCCATGCGCTGTAGACCTAGTTCTGTTAACATTAATCTCACCGTTCATTCTCGACCAGACAGTCGTAAAAGCGGTACTATGTTACTACATTACTGTTCACTAGATCATTGACGGCGCGCGTTGCTGCGCCCATCTATTTTTCCAATAGGATGATAGGAATTTCTATAAATCATGGACTCTTGAAAAATAAAGTTTAATTTCTGTACACTGATACATATGTGTTGGACAGTTATCGAATAGATCAATAATCCACATCATGTGTGCCTCAGAAAATAATACATGAACAATTTGTAAACCCCACATAAAAATTATAAATCAACATACAAAACTACAACCTACCAAATGACATCACCTTCGTAGTTACTATCCAATTCATAGAATTGAACTGCTCTCTTTTTTCAAGGCCATCGAAAGTCAATGTAATATTTCATTGAAAAACGGAAGGAGTACTATCTCAGAGCACCTTCAAGTGGTCGCTCATCCTTCGCCAATCACCAGAAGAGGGTGTGAGCCAGTCTCTGGTCAAGTGTGATGTAAAAAGAGAGGGGCGAGCAGTACCTGCAAGGAGATCTGCATAGCACATATCATGGAATTTTTTATGGAAGGAAAAGAGTAGAGCAAACTAACATATCTAAGCTTTTTGTTTGACCAAAAAAAAGCCATCTTAGAGAAAAACCACAACAGTATAGTACATTAGATATCAACGGTAAAAAACATTTAATAAGTTTGAAATGAACTTTGGGTGCATTTGCACAATTCTTATTAAGACTCCTACATTAACTTGTGCGCTTGGTAATGTTTTTAAATTTTAAAGAGAAATGGCAGGTTATACATCACAAGTCAAAAAAGCTTGCTTGCTTCCATGGAAAGGTTAATGTGACCTATAGTTCCATATCCAGCAGCAAATGGCAATACAGTTCAGCCACGCACTACTACTGTACAACTACAACTGAACATGGAGTTTTAGTTGGTATCCGCAAAATGTTGTACTATTAGATTGTGGAGTGGGCAATAGGTGTTACCTGAGAGAGCTCAGGGCTACCCGTTCGCAGGGGATGCAGAGCCCTGACGGACGGGATGATGCACCAGAGAAGAGAGGACTGCACCTGGATCTTAACAAAGCAGATGAGAGAAACAACCGCAAGCAACCACAAGCAGGTGGATGTGATCTCCTTGGAGTTTTCTTTGCACACCACCCTTGTCCATTCCCTAAATGCCCTCTAGCTGGCTGACCAAAAGCGTCAATTGCATTGCATAAAATAGATGTCCGCATGTGTGCTCATTCATGACCCTAGAAAAAAGATATAGAGAGGGTCTTTTATAAGGATGCCAATAAAAATTTCCATTGTTACTTCAATTATGCTGTAGCTTATGCATCACAACCTGAAAACTGGGCATCCTCTCAATACATCAATATCAGAGCCAGAAGGTAGAAAGGGCGACCGATTCAGCCACAGACAATCCATACTATTAGCTGTTGCATAAAATCTAATACTCCCTCCGTCCCGAATTACTTGTCGCAAAAATGGATAGAAATGGATGTATCTAGAACTAAAAATACGTCTAGATACATCTATTTCTGCAACAAATAATTCGGGACAGATGGAGTATGTATGAAAATTGAACCTGGTTTTAGTGCAGACATTTTGTATGGTTTGTCGTGGTTTCGTTTCTACGAAATGGAGCCAGGACCCGGGGGAGCTCCCCTTTGATCGGAAAAAAGAAGAGAATAAGAATCGGAACGGAGCACTGTATAGGGTAACAAACATGCTGACCTGGAATTCACCACCAAGCAAGAGCAGGTTGCCAGTATTGACGTGGTAGATGGAGTAAAAAGTCTCAAGAGGAGCACAAAACCCTGCTATCGTCTCCCACCACAAGAAAGCAGAGCCCTCAATTCACCACAACGAGAGAAGAATGTGCAGTCCACATCGCATTCAGGTTGTTGAGACACTCGGTTGTAACACAATGCACTGCAAATAAAAGATATAAATATAAAGTTTAGCTTGCAATGCTAAAGATCACATTGAAATAACTATGCCTACAAAGAGTCAAATACAACATATCTTGTCAGCAACTCAGCATGTCTGCATATTAAAAAAATATTACTCGTAGCAGATAAATTATTTGAGAAAATAGACAAATCTGAGATGGAATAGCTAGAAAGCATATTGACCAATTGGGCTAGAGATAGAACATATGCCAAGGTACTACTACTGTTCTGCAGACTACAGTACAAACTGCTATCATGCATCAGGAGTAGGCTTTTATCTTTCCGAGTGTATGACCTTGCTCAACCTATAAATTCAGTGATACGTAAATACAATATATAGCAATTTGATTCCAGTGATCCTCACACGAGTATGGCATAACTTTACTTCCATAGATGTAGCAAAATAATAGTGTCAATCCATCCTACAATAAGGAGAAAGTCATACGGGAAAGAGGCAGCCGGGGTTGTCGTTGTTGGACGTGTGCCGTTGGATGTGGTCATTGACTCAAGTGGTGTTGGCCGACACGTTGGTGGCGTTGAGAATCCCGAGCGAGCAGCTGAGGGGCCAGGGAGAAGCTCGACATACAAGAGTCGTCAATGTCATCGAAGCCACCAGTAACTTAGCCGCCGGCCATTGGGCCTACACGACGTCATCTGCTCCTGAAGATCCACTCAGAAAGTTTGGTGGGCTGGGGAAGGCCAAGGCACACGCGGATGGAAAGGAGGGTGTACTGTGTACATGCCGCTAGCTGTCTTGCCGCCGTCTGCAACAGACAATCTATTATGGCATAGAACGCGAGACTGTATGAAAATAGACATATATTAGTTGATCGGGTATAATTGTGTACGGGAAGGATCGAAAGTATATAAGCATACAACGACAACCTGTATGCCAAACGAACAATTTGTCAAACACCTGACCTGAATAACCATCAAAGAATCATCTATGTGTATCTTAAGATCTAGAAATTCCTATAACTTGAGAAGAATAGAAACAAAGAAATAGATTGTGGTGCTATGCTACGCCCCCTTTTTACCCTCGAGTACGACACACATGAGACATGGCATCGGCTCAATGTAGCCGGTGTTTCTCGATTGGAGATTGCTGACCATGATCTCAAAAAAAATGCTGACCATCATGCCCGCGATAACAAACAGGGTGAGGACAAAGGAGAAAGGATGTTCAACGGAGGGTGACTACCAGTATCACGTTGCCGTTGCGGGCGTCGTTGACCTCCAGAATCGCGTTGCCGTCGCCGGCGTCGGGCTGGAGGCCCCGATCGGTGACGACGGCGCCTACGTGCGGGAAGAAGGCCAGATCGCTGGAGGGCTGGCCGCAAGTACCGCGCTGTAGCCACTGCTGGTAAGAGAGAGGAAGAAGGAAGGGGAGGGGAGCGACTAAACGACTGCTGAAGTGCTGAGCGGCGGCGGCGAGGTCGAGGGGAGGATGAGGCGTTCTGAGAGAGAGAGAGAGAGAGAAGACCTGGAACGGATCGGCTTCATTTTCTTGTGTCGTGTCACATATAATTGGGCCGTGGTGCAGAGGCCCGATCAACAGGAATGCATCAATTTTTCTTCCAGAGTAGCGCTCTTCTCGGACAGTCGGCCCACTCGGCGTGACACGATGCTCTGAGGAAGATCGAACGATCAAAAACGTTCAATACACGAAATCAAACGGTCATAAATACTGCGGGCGTGAGAGAGCTCGGTTTCAGCTCGGTTATACTGTCCTTAATATAGTTGACATGCACACAACATCATTTGTTATCACCATATCTTACTACACTAGCAACAAGATTATGTAGTACAGACGTATGAACCACTGCACATGCCTAGTAGTAGGAGCACTGTGTATGTTCAAGTGGTTGTCGTGTTTCGCACTCCTCCGTCGTAAGAGTGGAAATGCTTGTTGTAATCATTTTTTCTTCAAAAAAACAGTGGACATGCTCTACCGTGTGGATCCTCCTCCACGGTCGTCGGGAACCTTGCTACTCACTTTCGCCGACATGTGGGATAGCTAGTATCTGGGTCCACCAGCCATGCACTAAATTACTCTGTAGTAGAGTGCCCAACTGGACGGTAGATGAGGGAGTCCCGGATTAGGGGTTGTCCGGATAGCCGAACTATCACCTTTGGCCGGACTCCTGGACTATGAAGATACAAGATAGAAGACTTCGTCCCGTGTCTGGATGGGACTTTCCTTGGCGTGGAAGGCAAGCTTGGCGACACGGATACATAGATCTCCTACCATTGTAACCGACTCTGTGTAACCCTAACCCTCTTCGGTGTCCATATAAACCGGAGGGTTTTAGTCCATAGGACGAACAACAATCATACCATAGGCTAGCTTCTAGGGTTTAGCCTCTCTGATCTCGTGGTAGATCTACTCTTGTACTACCCATATCATCAATATCAATCAAGCAGGAGTAGGATTTTACCTCCATCGAGAGGGCCCGAACCTGGGTAAAAACATCGTGTCCCTTGTCTCATGTTACCATCCGCCTAGACGCACAATTCGGGACCCCCTACCCGAGATCCGCTGGTTTTGACACCGGCATTGGTGCTTTCATTCAGAGTTCCTCTGTGCCGTCGCCATCAGGAAGGATGCCCCGTCCCGTCTTTAAAGATGGCATTGTGGCTAAAGGAGCTTTGGCTATCGGCCAAACTCTCCGGCTAGGCGGTTTCCTTATGACCGCCTGTCCGGCCGACACGCCGACGATGACTTCTCGGGTCATCGAAAGCAATCTTCACGTTAGCTCAGAACTCGCCGAGCAGTTGGATCCAATGGAGCTCTCTTCCTTAAACGAGCTCTTGGATCGCATCGCCGCACTGGGAGTCGCTACAGACTACGATCAGATTGGGCCTAAACCCAATCTGAGAGAGATTAACACTCCCCAGGTTACCCACCACGTTGCTATGGTAGAGGAATAATACGGCGACCCTTCTTCTATCTTAAGGACTAGCTATGTCCGGATTCCCGATCCCTCCATGCCACATTCCCACGGAGGGGAGGATGTTACTCAAACCCTGAATCTAAAGTCAGGCAGCGGGCTAGATTCATTGGACGACATCCAAGAACCCAAGCTTCCAAGTTCGGAAACTACTTGGCCCCTGAGTCTTAAAGTGGACGGGGTTCCGAATTTAACTCCACCCGCCCACCCAAACACAAGCGATCTATCCCAAATCCGGCAAGAGCCCGAAGAAACAGTACACCATTACTGGGCCAGATTCCTCCTGGTTATGAACAGGACAAAGGACTGCCGCGAGGAGGACGCAATTTCATTCTTCTGCAATAATTGCACGGACAAGGGAATCCTCAACGCCGTAAGTCGTCGTGAAATTACATGCTTCACTGACTTAACGTCCATAGTACAAAAGTACTGTGTGATGGAAAGCGCCTGGAAAACCGAAATCAATTTTTGGGACAATCCGGCCCTGAATACAACCCCAGTCCGAAATAAAAGGGTGCATTATCGCCAGGCACCTGGGTTAAACACCAAAAAGCAAAAACCCTCTCTAGGGCATGGAACCGCACTGGAAGGATGGCTCAATGGACCCTGCAAAATTCATAGTACAGAGGGTGCCACTCCAACTCACAGCCTTAGAGCATGTTGGATACTACGGCAGGTGGCCAAAAGTGGCGAAGACCTTCTAACTCCAGAATACCAGCCCAAGGATACCAGTACGGTATTAACAGTCTTCGAGACTTTCACATCAAATAATATGCGGAAACAAACTCTCCGCAGCCTTGCCGAAGTCTACCAAGTAGCAACAATAAACCCATGGAGTGACACGGTTATTACCTTTAATGCTGGTGACGAACCTAAATTCCGAACAGCCCGAGCACCAGCTGCATTGGTCCTCAGTCCAATAGTGGACGGCTTTCGCCTTACCAAGGTACTCATGGACGGAGGCAGCGGACTGAACCTCATTTACGAGGAAACCCTCCAAAAAATGGAAATAGACTGGAGCCGCATTGAGCGAAGCAACACAACCTTTAGAGGAATAATCCCCAGTCAGGAAGCATGCTGTACAGGAAAAATCACACTGGATGTGGTGTTCGGCACGCCGGATAATTACAGGTCCGAGGAGGTCACGTTCCAAGTGGCCCCGTTCAGCAGCGGATATCATGCTCTATTAGGACGAGAGGCATTCACAATTTTTCAAGCTATACCCCATTACGGGTACATGAAGCTCAAAATGCCCGGGCCCAACGGAATCATCACTCTTGCTAGAGACCCGGACATAGCACTCCGCGCCGAAAATAAGATAGTTGCACTGGCCCTGGAGGCACTATCTGAAGCCCTAGCGGCCGAGGAACTTACTACGTTGCGCTCCACGGTGAATAGGGACGATGTGATACTCGATAAGAGATCCAAGTCCACCTCCTTTAAACCAGCAGACGAAATAGTCAAATTTCAGGTCCATCCAACGGACCCTACAAAAACGGCCTCCATTGGGGCACAATTAAACCCTGATGTAGACGCCGCACTACAAGAATTCCTACGTGAAAATTGGGACATCTTTGCCTGGCACCCTTCAGACATGCCAGGAATCCCACGCCGGCTGGCCGAGCACAGCCTAAACATCCTAAAAGGATTCAAGCCAGTCAAACAAGCTCTTCGGCGTTTCTCCGAACCCAAGAGACAAGCCATGGGAGAGGAGCTAGCCAAACTATTGGAGGCCAGATTCATCAGAGATATAAAACATCCGGACTGGCTAGCAAACCTGGTGATGGTACCAAAGAAGGACAAATCCTGGCGCCTATGCATCGATTTTAAAAACCTCAACAAGGCTTGCCCAAAGGATCCCTTCCCCTCCCCCGCATTGATCAAATTATCGACGCTACCGCAGGACACGATTCATTATGTTTCCTCGACGCATACTCCGGCTACCACCAGATTAAGATGGCAGAGCCCGACCAGGCCGCAACGGCATTCATCACCCCATACGTCCCATTCAGCAACTCATCACGTGGCAACTCATCACGTGGTGAGCGCAGTGCTCGTTGTCGAATGAGAAACGGACGGACACAAGTTCCCCCTTCAAAAACCAGTTTACTACATGTCCACTGTCCTGACTCCATGCAAGTCACGGTACCCGCATTATCAGAAGATAGCGTATGCGGTGTTCATGGCATCCCGGAAGCTACGACACTACTTTCAAGAGTGTTCGATAACAGTAGCCTCCGAAGTACCTCTTAATGACATTATAAACAACCGCGACGCGACGGGCCGGATTGCCAAATGGGCCATTGAGCTCCTCCCGTTCGACATAACCTGTAAGCCACGGCGAGCTATTAAGTCGCAAGTTTTGGCCGACTTCATCGCCGAATGGACTGAAGCCGAACTCCCTAGAGAGTACGACGCATATTCCAACTGGATCATGCACTTCGACGGATCCAAAATGTTGGCTGGTCTGGGGGTTGCCGTCGTCCTAACATCCCCAACCGGAGATACGGTTCAATACATACTCCAGATAATGTATACGGACTCCAACAACGCAGCCGAATACGAGGCCCTTCTACATGGCCTCCGGATGGCAGTCTCCATGGGCATTCAACGCCTAGAGGTGCGCGGGGATTCGAACCTCGCGATATCCCAAATAAATGGAGACTTCGATGCCAAGGATCTAAAAATGGCAGCTTATCACAACGCCGTCCTAAAAATGTCAGCTCGGTTTGAGGGGCTCGAATTCCACCATATAGCCCGGGATAACAACCAGGCAGCAGACGTATTGGCACACATTGGCGCAAAGCGCGATGCCGTCCCTCCCAACATCTTCCTAGAGAGGCTGTTCAAGCCATACGTACTATGGGAGGGGGAATCCAGAAATAATAACCCGGACCCAACCGCACTGCCCAACACCGAACATTCTAACACAATCGGCGGTTCTGCCAACGAAGTAACATCCTCTGCCCACGTAATAATGGCAGTCATTGCCCCGTGGACGGAACCATTCCTAGCCTACCTAACTAGGCAGGAACTTCGCGAGGACCAAAACGAGGCCCGCTGCATAGTGCGGCGATCTAAAGCCTATAAGGTCCATGAGGGAGAACTTTACAAGAAAAGCACAACCGGAGTCCTTCAAAGGTGTATCTCCGAAGAGGAAGGGCGGAACCTTCTGGCTGAAATTCATGCCGGACTCGGCGGGCACCACACCGCAGCCCGGGCCCTTGTAGGCAAGGCCTTCCGTACAGGATTTTATTGGCCGACGGCCCGGGCAGATGCTCAGGACTTAGTCCAACGATGCGTCGGTTGCCAGCTTTTTGCTAATCAAAGCCACATGCCACCCACCGCCCTCAAAACTATACCCATAACTTGGCCCTTTGCGGTCTGGGGGCTTGACATGGTTGGACCCCTTAAAGGAGGAACCCACAAGCAAAGACACCTACTGGTCATGGTGGATAAGTTCACCAAATGGATAGAGGCCAAGCCTGTTAAGACGGCCGAATCCGGACCGGTGATAGACTTTATATCAGGGGTCGTACACTGTTATGGCGTCCCCCATATCATCATCACTGACAATGGCATGAACTTTACGGCCGACGAGGTTAAACTCTGGTGCAAAAACATGGGCATCAAACTCAACTATGCTTCAGTCTATCACCCTCAAACTAACGGTCAAGTCGAGCGAGCAAATGGTCTAATCATGAGCGGCATCAAACCCCGATTAGTGCGGTCCCTTAAGGAATCTAACACGCACTGGGTAGAGGAGCTCGACTCCGTACTCTGGGGGCTGCGGACCACTCCCAATCGCACCACCGGATTTACACCATTCTTTATGGTATACGGCGCAGAGGCAGTTCTGCCCTGTGACATAATTCATGATTCACCTCGCGTGTGCATGTATGAAGAAAGAGAAGCCGAGCTCGATCGGCAGGACAGTTTGGACGCATTGGAGGAGGATTGTGATGTGGCAAAAGCCTGTTCCGCAGTCTATCAACAGCAAGCTCGAAGATATCAAAGCAGAGAAGTACGGGCCAAAACTTACAACGTTGGCGAGTTAGTTCTACGCTTGCCAGACAAGAAAAAGGACAAACTCAAGCCCAAATGGGAAGGTCCCTTTATCATTGACCAAGTCCTGACCGGTGGAGTGTACCGCCTGCGAGATGCATCGGATAACCGACTCGAGCCGAACCCATGGAACGCAGCCCGTCTCCGAAGATTCTATGCCTAGCGCCGGATTCTGAGTTTGTCCCCTTCGTTCGTCTATATTTTACATATTAGCTGTCTTTTGTTTCTCTCCTCCTCCCCCCTTTCCTGTTACAGCCTTTGAAAGCTTGTTCGCGCATTGTTCGCACACACTTGACGCACTATCCGCCCTCATTATACCTGGGGGCTTCTTTAACAGAAGCTTATTTATATGGGCTTCATGCCCAACACATGTGCCACACTTCTGCATGTACCTTTTATTCACCATTATATGCATCGATATGACTTAAGTTTTGGCCAAGCTGGGTTGCCTAGCTCCTGTGCTTACCCCTACGTTCCCGATTGTTCGGCTAGGCGGTAAAGGGAGCACCTCTGTGATTGTTACTGCCGGGTCAGCCGGATGTGTACCTCAGACTGGGTGAAGCCGAAAGCAAGCGTTCTTAAGGCACTAGTGCAGAACCGGGCAATAGCACCGGTTCGTAAGGCCCTTTAGTGCCGGTTCCATAACCGGCACTAAAGTGTGGTCACTAAAGCCCCCCCCCCCTTTAGTACCGGTTCAGCACGAACCGGTGCTAAAGGGCAACCACGTGGCACGAGCCAGTCCCGGGGGCCTGGAGCCCTTTAGTACCGGTTGGTAAGACCAACCGGTACTATAAGGTTTGGGGGGTTTTTAGTTTTATGATTTCTTTTTCATTTAATTTTGTGTTTCCATTTTAATTCTTTTTCGTTTGCTGGTATTTTACAATACTACACATTGTACACGTTATGCATATATATTTATATATATATATATATATATATATAATTTCTAGTAGAACCAATCATGCATATATATACCATCAATGTCTCACAAACCACCATATTAATTAATTCACGCATACACACATGTATAGCTATATACAATTTCTCCTACATATGCATGTTGCCTTCGGAGCCAGTGGCATTAGCCTAATTTCGGAGCACGATGACAATTGGAAGTGGTTTTCATGGGGGTGGTTGCGGGTAATAGTATTCTCCCTTCGGATTTATGACCTGGTCGAGCAAAAATCCCGCTATTTCCTCTTGAAGTGCTTCTACGCGCTCCGTTTCTAGGAGCTTCTCCCGCACCTCTTTGAACTGTTAAGAAGGAGATCAATATGCATGTGTATTAGTGGTGTGACTAGATATCGATAATGGTGTAAAAATTGTGAATAGTGTTCTGATAAGCGTACCCATTCCTGTCTTTGAGATCTGCTCCTTTCGGACGCCATCATGCGAATGTTGTCGCAAACATGGAATGCACACAGATCAGTCCCCTGCGCCTGCTTCAGGGCCTTTACGAGAATGGAATTTGATTAGATAATAATTAATCAAGCATGATAATTAAAGAGATGGCAGCTAGCTAGCTAGCTAGTACTACTTAATTACTTACCTTGGGTCGAAACCATTTAAGCTTTTTTTTCCATTCGCCTCCCGTGACGCTGATGAACCTTGCCCAAGCCCTGCCCGCCGACAAAGAAAATGAATAAAGGGGTTATTAAATAGTTCATATCATGAAATGACGAACTAAATAGGCCGAGATATATAGTTAATAATGATTGAAATTACCTGTTGACTATCCCAAACAAGATGTTATAGTCAGTTTTTTCTTTGAGTAGTGAGTCCAGTACTTCAACTGTTCCGGCGTCAACTTTAATGATACACAAGACCCAGTGAAATCTGCATGCACACACGTTTGCATGTCTTAATTAAGCGGGCATATGTAAGCAAAAACATGTAGCTAGCTAGTAGGCAAAAACAGAGAATTTGTAGTACAAGACAGTGTGACTCACTGGAAGTTGTAAGGAAGTAGTATATCTTCATTGTATTTGAGGCGCTTCAAGAACTCTAGCATGTTGTCCTTTACGTTCTTTTGATGATGTGGATTTATTAGCCATGTGTATTCATTAACGGTGTTTGGGTCAATGAACCCAATGCCAAAGCGTCCACCTTTTCTCATTTCATACATCTTCATCCTGCATAATACCACAAAAAAGAATATAGTGAGGATAATTACAGGTAATGATTGATCAAAAGGATCACTACAGCTAGCTTGAGACTTAAATTACAGAAAGAAATCACTTACAGACAATAGCAACTGATGATAGATTTGTTGAGTGCGTCTTGATTGTATAACTGAAACAGTTCAGAATACTCAACGGACAGAGCTTTCTCATGGAAGTAATGCTCCTCCTTGACATTCACCATGAGGGACAATCAATCCGAAATCTTGGTAATGTTCATGTACCATTGATGCAATTCATACATTCTCGTTGGGAGGTTCTTGACCTTGTCTGGCTCGACCAAAGGTTGGCCCCGGACATATTTCCGTTTTATTTCATCCTCTCTAAGCAAAGGCATGGGCTCAATCTCGAGGAGTTGTCCAATAGTGATGTTGAGAACTTCAGCCTGCATTATATGCTCCTCCGTTATTACCACATTGCCCACCTCGGGAACATGCACTGTTTGCCCACAATAATATTGGGCGCGCGTACTGTCACGTGTTGTTGGCACAACAAGCGAGAGGATCGATTGCGCCGCCTGTTCTCCCAGCTGGGGAATGGTTTTCTCGCATTTTTTGACAACTGCTTCTTGTTTGCTCGATCCCGAGCTCGCCTCCTTACGTAGACTTCTCGATTTAACTTCCTGATGTGGCGCTCATAGTCTGTGTCAACAGGCTTGGGAGCTGGTGGTTGAGCCATACGAATGAAGTGGTCAATCGTTTCCTCAGGCACTTTCTCCCTTGGCGGCGGTGGCGGTTTCGGTGCAAAATGGGCTTCCACCTCGGCCTTCGATATGGCTGCGATTTCCTCCTCGGACCTGTCATAAGCCCTCTGCGGAAGAGGCGCGAGGCTTGGACCATATTTATATCGCTTGCCTCTGCCTGTACTTCCTATACAACCTCGACTCGTACCGCTACGCACCATAGCTGCGGGGTGTCTCTTCTGCGATTGCTCAGGCGGCGGAGACGGCTGACGGGGCTGAGTTGGACGAGGAGGAGTGGCCTGAAGCTGTGCCGGACTTGGAGGAGGAGTGGCCTGAGGTTGTGCCGGACTTGGAGGAGGAGTGGACGTCTGACGCTGTGGCGGACTTGGAGCAGGAGGAGTGGCCTGACACTTTGCCGGACTTGGAGGAGGAGTGGCCTGACCTTCACATACTGATGTATGCGATCCGATGAGTGTTAAGGCTCGCGGCGGGTATCGTTATTTTCTGACCTTCACAGATGATTTGAGCAGATATGGGTATATCTACTTGATGAAACATAAGTCTGAAACATTTGAAAAGTTCAAAGAATTTCAGAGTGAAGTGGAAAATCATCATGACAAGAAAATAAGGTTTCTACGAGATGATCGCGGAGACAAATATTTGAGTTACGAGTTTGGTCTTCAATTAAAACAATGTGGAATAGTTTCACAAATTCATGCCACCTGGAACACCACATCATAATGGTGTGTCCGAACGTCATAACCGTACTTTACTGGATATAGTACAACCTATGATGTTTCTTACCGATTTACCAATATCGTTTTGGGATCATGCATTAGAGACAGCTGCATTCACGTTATATAGGGCACCATCTAAATCCGTTGAGACGACACTATATGAACTGTGGTTTAGCAAGAAACCCAAGTTGTCGTTTCTTAAAGTTTGGAGTTGCGATGCTTATGTGAAAAAGTTTCATCCTGATAAGCTCAAACCCAAATCGGAGAAGTGCGTCTTCATAGAATACCCAAAGGAAAATGTTGGGTACACCTTCTATCACAGATCCGAAGGCAAGATATTCGTTGCTAAAGATGGATCCTTTCTAGAGAAGGAGTTTCTCTCGAAAGAAGTGAGTGGGAGGAAGTAGAACTTGATGAGGTAACTGTACCTTCTCCCGAATTGGAAAATAGCTCATCATTGAAATTAGTTCCAGTGATTTCTACACCAATTAGTGAGGAAGCTAATGATGATGATCATGTAACTTCAGATCAAGTTACTACAGAACCTCGTAGGTCTTCCAGAGTATGGTCCGCACCAGAGTGGTACGGTAATCCTGTTCTGGAAGTCATGTTACTAGACCATGATGAACCTATGAACTATGAGGAAGCGATGATGAGCCCAGATTCCACGAAATGGCTTGAGGCCGTGAAATCTGAGATGGGATCCATGTATGAGAACAAAGTGTGGACTTTGGTGGAGTTGCCCGATGATTGGCAAGCCATATTGTATAAATGGATCTTCAAGAGGAAGGCGGACGTTGATAGTAGTGTTACTATCTACAAAGCTCGACTTGTCGCAAAAAGGTTTTTGACAAGTTCAAGGTGTTGACTACAATGAGATTTTCTCAACTGTAGCGATGCTTAAGTCTGTCCGAATCATGTTAGCAATCGCCACAATTTATAAAATCTGGCAAATGGATGTAAAAACTGCATTCCTGAATGGGTTTCTGGAGGAAGAGTTGTATATGATGCAACCAGAAGGTTTTATCGATCCAAAGGGAGCTAACAAAGTGTGCAAGCTCCAGCGATCCATTTATGGACTGGTGCAAGCCTCTCAGAGTTGGAATAAATGCTTTGATAGTGTAATCAAAGCATATAGTTTTATACAGACTTGCGGTGAAGCCTGTATTTACTAGAAAGTGAGTGGGAGCTCTACAGCATTTCTGATAAGTATATGTGAATGACATATTGTAGATCGGAAATAATGTAGAATTATTCTGCAAAGCATAAACGAGTGTTTGAAAGGAGTTTTTCAAAGAAAGACCTCAGTGAAGCAGCTTACATATTGAGCATCAAGATCTATAGAGATAGATCAAGACGCTTGATAAGTTTTTTGAATGAGTACATACCTTGACAATATTTTGAAGTAGTTCAAAATGGAACAGTCAAAGAAAGAGTTCTTGCCTGTGTTACAAGGTGTGAAATTAAGTAAGACTCAAAACCCGACCACGGCAGAATATAGAAAGAGAATGAAAGTCATTCTCTATGCCTTGGCCATAGGTTCTATAAAGTATGCCATGCTGTGTACCAGATCTATTGTATACCCTACACTGAGTTTGGCAAGGGAGTACAATAGTGATCTAGGAGTAGATCACTGGACAGCGGTCAAAATTATCCTTAGTGGAATAAGGATATGTTTCTCGATTATGGAGGTGACAAAAGGTTCGTCGTAAAGGGTTACGTCGATGCAAGTTTTAACACCGATCTGGATGACTCTAAGTCTCGATCTGGATACATATTGAAACTGGGAGCAATTAGCTAGAGTAGCTCCGTGCAGAGCATTGTAGACATAGAATATTTGCAAAATACATAACGGATCTGAATGTGAAAGACCCGTTGACTAAGATTCTCTCACAAGCAACACATGATCACACCTTAGTACTCTTCGGGTGTTAATCACATAGCGATGTGAACTAGATTACTGAAACTAGTAAACCCTTTGGGTGTTGGTCACATGACGATGTGAACTATGGGTGTTAATCACATGATGATGTGAACTATCGATGTTAATCATATGGTGATGTGATCTAGATTATTGACTCTAGTGCAAGTGGGAGACTGAAGGAAATATGCCCTAGAGGCAATAATAAAGTTATTATTTATTTCCTTATTTCATGATAAATGTTTATTATTCATGCTAGAATTGTATTAACCGGAAACATAATACATGTGTGAATATATAGACAAACAGAGTGTCAGTAGTATGCCTCTACTTGACTAGCTTGTTAATCAAAGATGGTTATGTTTCCTAACCATGGACAAAGAGCTGTTATTTGATTAACGGGATCACATCATTAGTTGAATGATCTGATTGACATGACCCATTCCGTTAGCTTAGCACCCGATCATTTAGTATGTTGCTATTGCTTTCTTCATGACTTATACATGTTCCTATGACTATGAGATTATGCAACTCCCGTTTACCGGAGGAACACTTTGTGTGCTACCAAACGTCACAACGTAAATGGGTGATTATGAAGGTGCTCTACAGGTGTCTCCGAAGGTACTTGTTGGGTTGGCGTATTTCGAGATTAGGATTTGTCACTCCGAATGTCGGAGAGGTATCTCTGGGCCCTCTCGGTAATGCACATCACTTAAGCCTTGCAAGCATTGCAACTAATGAGTTAGTTGCGAGATGATGTATTACGGAACGAGTAAAGAGACTTGCTGGTAACGAGATTGAACTAGGTATTGGATACCGATGATCGAATCTCGGGCAAGTAACATACCGATGACAAAGGGAACAACGTATGTTGTTATGCGGTCTGACCGATAAAGATCTTCGTAGAATATGTAGGAACCAATATGGGCATCCAGGTCCCGCTATTGGTTATTGACCGGAGACGTGTCTCGGTCATGTCTACATTGTTCTCGAACCGTAGGGTCCGCACGCTTAAGGTTTCGATGACAGTTATATTATGAGTTTATGAGTTTTGATGTACCGAAGGAGTTCGGAGTCCCGGAAGAGATCGGGGACATGACGAGGAGTCTCGAAATGGTCGAGACGTAAAGATCGATATATTGGACGACTATATTCGGAGTTCGGAAAGGTTCCGAGTGATTCGGGTATTTTTCGGAGTACCGGAGAGTTACGGGAATTCGCCGAGGAGAAGTATTGGGCCTTATTGGGCCCTGTGGGAAAGAGAGAGGGGCTGCCTAGGGCAGGCCGCGCGCCCCCCCATGGCCTAGTCCGAATTGGACTAGGGGGAGGGGCCGCACCCCCTCCTTCCTTCCCTTCTCTCTTCCCCTTCCTTGTCTCCTACTCCTAATACATGGAAGGACTCCTAGTTGGACTAGGAAAGGGGGAATCCTACTCCCGGTGGGAGTAGGACTCCCCTAGGGCGCGCCATAGAAGAGGGCCGGCCCTCCCCTCCTCCACTCCTTTATATACGGGGGTAGGGGGCACCCCATGGACACACAAGTTGATCATCGTGATCATTCCTTAGCCGTGTGCGGTGCCCCCCTCCACGATATTACACCTCGGTCATATTGTAGCGGTGCTTAGGTGAAGCCCTGCGACAGTTGAACATCAAGATCGTCACCACGCCGTCGTGCTGACGGAACTCCTCCCCGTACCTCTGCTGGATCGGAGTTCGGGGTGCGTCATCGAGCTGTACATGTGTCAAGAACTCAGAGGTGCCGGAGTAACGGTGCTTGGATCGGTTGGACCGGGAAGACGTACGACTACTTCCTCTACGTTGCGTCAACGCTTCCGCTTCGGTCTACGAGGGTACGTAGACAACACTCTCCCCTCTCGTTGCTATGCATCACCATGATCTTGCGTGTGCGTAGGAAATTTTTTGAAATTACTATGTTCCCCAACAGTAGAAACTCTCTTCACGGAGCGAGGTGGGACTAAATTTTTGTAGTAAACTTAGCAGTAGCGCTTATTGGCGAAATGCGCTGCTACTATGCTACGTAGCAGTAGCGCTCGTCATGATAACGCGTTGCTGCTATAACTAGCCTCGCGGCGGCCTCGTGGGAATTATAGCAGTAGCGCGTCTTTGAGCGGGCGTGCTACTTCTATATTTATTTCAGCAGCGAGTTAAGCTTGAGCTCACTACTGCTAATTAGCAGGAGCGCTTTATTTTAAAGTGCGCTGCTGGTAAGATTTTGTGTATATGCTTTTCTCTAGTAGTACCTTCTGCGTTTAGACACACAGGCAAACACGAAGAACTCGCGGGCGATGTTGCCGTTGACCATATCTGTACGTGTTCACAAGTTACGGCACCAGTTTCATGTACTAGTAGCACTAGTCAATGTGTACGTGCAGTGCACGTTAATTCGCAAGTATATTAAGAGCATGCGGATATTAATTAGGATATTATTTGCGTGTTATTATGTGATTGGCACTATTTTTGGCATGAAATTAACTACACTCTAAATGTGTTGAGCGCTCGACATTGAAGCAGTCTAGGTCGTTGGATGAGAAGCAATACATGTGGCTTGATGACGTTTTATATTTAATTTGATACAGATCTAGCAGAACATTCAAACGATCAAACCATAGATTTCATTCAGTCTGACTCCGATTTTACATTCATGGGACGATCGATCTAAAATAAGCGGAAATGATAAACGTTCGGATTTTAAGCATGGTAATCTGAACGTTTTTCATGGCAAATTTAGATTACGCGGCGGCAGTGGGCGCGTCTTGCGGTGGGAAGCGGCTCCTCTGCCG
This sequence comes from Triticum timopheevii, assembly GCA_963921465.1. Classification (NCBI taxonomy): domain Eukaryota; kingdom Viridiplantae; phylum Streptophyta; class Magnoliopsida; order Poales; family Poaceae; genus Triticum; species Triticum timopheevii. Next base: position 57,209,206 of record OY997266.1, read on the forward strand.
TGCTCTATGTGTCGTTGGGCCACTGACTGACGGCGACGGTGACGGCGGCGTCTTCGCGTACTCCTGTATGTTGGTCCTAGCTTCAAGGAAATCCACAATGTTCTGGACTTCGGTCTCCAGGAGCAAGTCAACTGGCAGGAGGAGGCGACTAGCGTTGGTGAAAGGAAGCGGTCGACGACGGCCATCCATGCCACTGAGGGGGGCACTGGCACCCGCGCGGGGATAGGCGCTGGCAACGGCACGGCGGAGACATTCGTGTGCACGAGCACCAGCATGAGCGCGCACGTCAGTGCACGCGCAGGCGCATGCGCTGGCAGGTGCGCGGGCACCAGCACGGGCGTGAGTGCCAGTGCACGCGCAGGCGCATGCGCTGGCAGGTCCACAGGCACGTCAAAGTCAGCGTGAACCTCGTGGAACCCCATGGAATCAAGCTCGATGACAATGCGCGGCTCCCAGTCCATCAATGCTACGGGGATGGGCGTTGGCGCAGTCGGGGCAACGGGAGCCGGAATGGGAGCGATGACAGGTGCGGCGTCTTCCCACAAGGCCGGTTCAAGCTCGTCCCAAAGCACCTTATGTTCTTGAGACTCCGGCTGGGTGTCTTCCGTAGGAAACTGGAAGACTAAGGGCAGACCATCGTGATGCGGCATGGCGTACGTTTAGGTCAGGCTGGTTGGAGGTAGACGACAGGAGAATCGGAGAGGAAGAGAGAAGATTTTAGCGATACCGGGTAGTGCGGGGTTGATTTTAAACTGCGGCGCCGGCGACATTAAAAGTGGGAGCAGTTGGGACGAAGGTGGGCGGCGGAGCCTGGTCAAAGGGCTCGCCTCCCGGCCGGTGAGCCTGCGCAGCGGTCTGCTCGCAAGCCTCCCTGTCAGCCGGTGCAGCGGTCTGCTCGCATGCCTCCCGTCGACTCACACGCTTGCTCGGACGGCACCTGCCGATGAGAAGCGGGACTCGTGGTGGCACGTGCCCACGGTTTCAATAGTGAAAGTGTTCGCCTTAATGTGATAGGTCTTTGTTCCAAAATACCTTGGCTCTTCATTTGTGCAACTTGTCATAAGCAGCTTGTATCAAATTGAAGAAAAAAATTACGAAGGAATAATTGTGCCATATCACGTGACCATGCTCAGTTTCATGAATTTTTGGTCACTTTTGGATTTTCTGAAATTTAAAATCCAGGATTCGAAACAATATCATAACCTGCATCATGCAATAAATTTTCAAGCGATGCGTTTGTCCTGTTGTATTTGTTAAGAAAGGATTTGGTCAAACATTTTGCTTAGTTAGACTTCAGACAAGTTATATATGCAGAGTAAAAGGATAATCCCTCAGTACCAGTGCATTGCCTGATATATGAACTCAAGTACTAGGCACGAACAAACGGGCTCAATTCTGTCCTCATCCTGGTGTAGTAGTAGTAGTAGTACTAGGCAATGCAGTTGACGGGTGACCTTGGGGAGCGACGACCGAGGGAATCAAACCGTGCTCGACACGGTAGGTAACGTTGTCTAGTTACTAAAGCATCCCTCCATTGTTCATCGTTAGTCATTATGGACCGGGGACATGAGGGGAATTTCCTAGGGCTGGAATTCTGGCCACCAGATATTTTGACTCGAAATGCGGAGGCTCGACTGGTCGGGGTTGCCTAATGTGCGTACCATGCATGCCACCAGAAGGACACGAGCCCGTTTTTTTAGGATCAACATGAGCCAAGGTCTGGCTGGTACGCCGTTGGGTCCTACCATTCGAGAATACGAAAGGAATCTTTTGAATTGCCGAACGAATCTATGTGTATTAAAATGCCCATATTTTCCTTGCAAATATAATCTCAACGTGGTAATTGATTTATGACGAGTTCTTGAATTAGAGTGAGTTTGTGATATAGTGATCTCAACGTGGATTTCACATTTCATGGTATCCCTAGTAAGTTTTTCATTGCAGATTCAAATTTAAAAGATGAACAATATGGTGGTGAGAAAACTTTGTATGTATCAAGCATATGATCACACACACACATACACACACACACACACGAACACAACAACAATCCAATAAGTATAGTGCATCTATTTTTCCAAACCATGCATGTATGACACGAATTCAAAAATACTCCTTTTGTTCCTAAATATTAGTCTGTTAGAGATTTCAACAAGTGACTACATACGGAGCAAAATGAGTGAATCTACACTCTAGAATATGTCTATATACATTTGTATGTGCCAGTCCATTTGAAATCTCTAAAAAAGACTAATATTTAGGAACAAAGGGATTAAAATGTAAGACATGCATGATCCTTAATTCAATATTTAAAATGAACAGGAAACTGAAACATGAATATTAAGTCTAGTACTACAATACATGCAAATGTTGTGTTTAGACAGGGCTATGTAGATTGTCGGGGGTTAACCCCTCGACCTTAGATAAAATTGTGAAGCTCTATTTAGGATCATTTAGATTATATTTGTCCCCACCCTCCCAAACACCGATTGTTTGTGCACCCCCCTCCTCCCCGAAAGATAAGCATGTGCCCCCACACCTTAGATGTTATATGCTGATACGAGTTGCTTGGAGCTTGTAGATCTGAGATATAGCAGCTCACAGGATGTCTTAATATTTTTACAGGAAACCTTAATGAGTTTGAGAATTGCACACAATTTGTACAAAAACTACTCAGATGTCCTTGGATCCCATATCCAACGACCTCGAAGCTCGTATCATCGTAGCATCTAAGATGAAGGAGGACATCATATTCTCCTGTATGTAAGAATATCATGTGCTACCACACCTTAGATTCTTTGGTGATACAAGCTCTTCGGAGCCATTGGATTTGTGACCCAACAACTCCTCGGTGGTTCGAATGTTTTTCTGCATAACAGCCCCCAAAGAGTTCGGTCACTTCTTACAAGCACAAAGACTGCTCAGATGCCATTGTATCTCAGATCAAACAATCTCGAAGCTCGTATGACCGTAGCATCCAAGTTGCGAGAGCACCTGATGTTTTCTCGCACGGGAGAATATGAGGTGCTCCCGCACCGTAGATTCTATGGTGATACGAGTTCACAGAGATATAGCGGCCCATAGTAGGAGGTTTGAATGTTTTTGCAATATACGGCTGAGAGAGTTTGGGAATTGCGCAGAAAGTACATGTACTACGCATGTGCCATCTGATCACAGATCATACGACCTAGATGCTTGTATCACCGTAGCGGCTAATTAAGCTACGGGGAGGACCTAATATGAGCAACGAGGAGCCGTTGGATCCAAGATGCAGCGGCACACATGAGGCCTGAGTGTTTTATTTGCCAAAAACCTTTGGAGAGTTTGGAAATTGCGCATAATTACAAAGACTACTCCCAAGCCATTGGATCTCACTTCCAACCATGTAAAAACTCGTATCACCATAGCATCTAAGCTGTGGGGTGGATGTGATATTCTATGCCACTGTCATTTTCGTTCGTAAACTTGCAAAATACGTGCAACTCGTGTCCTTACTTGTCTAACCGCGCAAAGTGTTTGTTCAAAAAAACCATCCTACACTGAAATATCGGAACAACAGACGAGGGTCCCACTTGTCATTAATCAAATTTGGACCTAAAACTAACAAATCTGAAAGACAAGGTTCGAACTGGCAACCTGGAGTACAAAGCGTAAGTCGATAGCCTGAAACAACAACAGTTGTTGGCTTTGTCCCATAACTTGATTTTATACAGTATTACGTTGAGTAGAGTAGAGGGAGTGCCTCATCAACACATGCATGACCGTTGACTCACTTGCTGGTGGGTCCCAGGTCTGCGATCTCTCTCTCCTCTCCACAGTCTAACCTTTAGACGCACGGGCACACACGAAGAGTGGCGCTAGCTTGCCGTGGTGTAACTATAACTAAAAAAAGCTTGGAAAATAGAAGAATTGCCTAGAACAAGAGACGTTGTAGCTGGTCGAGGCGGAGCTAACCACACCTATCCTCTGTGCCACGTTAGCATGATGAAGCCGTGTGGCTAGTGGGGTATTTTCGACCGACTGGCTAGGTCCCGATGTCGAACCGTAGGTACTACATCTGATACAGTATATTTTTACATGCACATTCTTCCTCTGTGCCGAGACGTGGCACACCCTACCGCGCGGTTTTGGGGTCCTCCCGGGTGGTGCACTCATATATTCTTCCTTGCTGAGATGTGGGACGCCCTACCGTGCATTTTCTGGGTCATCCTCGGACGTAGCACCGAAGGAAGTAAATGAGTCGCCAAATCATGAAAGACCACCTTTCCCGCTGAATACATCAGTGAAGCACGGTGGCTAGCTAGTCGTGCTAGTGCGACCGATTAGCTAGGCCACCGCCACATTTTTTTCACACCTTTTTTTATCTCCTTGCCAGCAGGTAAATTTAAATATCCACCGCGGTGTTGCTCTCGTGTTTGGGTGTGGCAGGATTTTTAATTTTTTGATTGACGGGAGCAGGCGCGGAAGGATTTTTAATTTTTGGATTGACGGGAGCAGGCGCAGCAGCAATTAGTAATGATGACTCCGCCTGTAAAACTCACTGCTCCCTGATGTGAGAAGTCATCGACTTGTGTTTTCCCATGGTGAAAACCAAAAGATTCCCCGCTCCTCGGCTGGCTCCCTCCGCCTTCCCGTAGATTGCATTGCCTTTCAGACGTTTCGCCCCCTTTGCGTCCTCTCCCCATTGCTTCTACCTGGTGCCATGGCGGCGCAGCAGATCACAGAATCTGATGTGAGGCGCCTGACACAGGAGCTCCAGGCCAAGGATGCGGAGCTCAGGGCCAAGGACATGGAGCTCCGTCAGCTCGAGGAGGAGAGGAGTTCCATGATCCTCCATTATGTGCGGGAGTTCATGGAGCTTCAAAAGCGGCAGGCATCCACCACAAAGATGCTCGAGGTGTCGGCAGTGTTGCGACAGAAAGCGGGAGATACAATAGGCCATCAGGGGAGCCGGCTGCAGCGCGAGCAGGCCAATCGTGACGAGGTCCAGGATCGCCTTAGCCACTTGGTGGACCAATTTGCCACGCACGTGTTGTGGCTGCGCGATGCCTACCATCGTGCCAGTGCGACCATGCCGGCAATCGGGCTAAACCCGTTCGACCACCCCGTCGACTTCAATGAGCTGCTGCTTCCTGACATGGTCTCCTTCTTCACCTATATCTCCGAGGAGCTGAGCCGTCTCCGCGGGATGGTGGGGGCGGAGCTGGACAAGGAGGTGTTGCAGGTTGCCGTCGCCGTCGCCGGGCGAATCCTCTCAGGGCTCCATCACCAGAATCCATTCGTGCTATTGGACGCCGTCTTTGACGAGCTGGCTCCCGTCGACCGGGAGTGGGCTCTATGGGCGGTTGCACACTACATCACCAATGTCGTGCGCCTCGAGAAGTAGAGGGACTTCGGTGGTGTTTAGGCGCCCTCTGCATGGGCATGTCCATGTCTCGGCGCAACATGACCGTTGGATCAAACTCAGACGGTGCAGATCAGTCACTGTAGCACAAAGTGTGTGGGTGTGTTTGCTTGCATTCTCATCTCAATATAGTGGTTCCCTCTTCGTGTATTTGTTTTAACCTACTAGTGTGGACTCATGCACCCTTCATGCACTCTGCGAAACACCCAAAAGTGGGTTGAGAAGGGAACTTTTGCTCCCATCTCATGCACCGTTCATACACCCTACCTAACACTGATTCGTCCTTCATATGGTTCATGTTTCGTGGAGTACTGTAGCACCGTACTCTCCGTGCGCTGTAGACCTAGTTCTGTTAACATTAATCTCACCGTTCATTCTCGACCAGACAGTCGTAAAAGCGGTACTATGTTACTACATTACTGTTCACTAGATCATTGACGGCGCGCGTTGCTGCGCCCATCTATTTTTCCAATAGGATGATAGGAATTTCTATAAATCATGGACTCTTGAAAAATAAAGTTTAATTTCTGTACACTGATACATATGTGTTGGACAGTTATCGAATAGATCAATAATCCACATCATGTGTGCCTCAGAAAATAATACATGAACAATTTGTAAACCCCACATAAAAATTATAAATCAACATACAAAACTACAACCTACCAAATGACATCACCTTCGTAGTTACTATCCAATTCATAGAATTGAACTGCTCTCTTTTTTCAAGGCCATCGAAAGTCAATGTAATATTTCATTGAAAAACGGAAGGAGTACTATCTCAGAGCACCTTCAAGTGGTCGCTCATCCTTCGCCAATCACCAGAAGAGGGTGTGAGCCAGTCTCTGGTCAAGTGTGATGTAAAACGAGAGGGGCGAGCAGTACCTGCAAGGAGATCTGCATAGCACATATCATGGAATTTTTTATGGAAGGAAAAGAGTAGAGCAAACTAACATATCTAAGCTTTTTGTTTGACCAAAAAAAAAGCCATCTTAGAGAAAAACCACAACAGTATAGTACATCAGATATCAACGGTAAAAAACATTTAATAAGTTTGAAATGAACTTTGGGTGCATTTGCACAATTCTTATTAAGACTCCTACATTAACTTGTGCGCTTGGTAATGTTTTTAAATTTTAAAGAGAAATGGCAGGTTATACATCACAAGTCAAAAAAGCTTGCTTGCTTCCATGGAAAGGTTAATGTGACCTATAGTTCCATATCCAGCAGCAAATGGCAATACAGTTCAGCCACGCACTACTACTGTACAACTACAACTGAACATGGAGTTTTAGTTGGTATCCGCAAAATGTTGTACTATTAGATTGTGGAGTGGGCAATAGGTGTTACCTGAGAGAGCTCAGGGCTACCCGTTCGCAGGGGATGCAGAGCCCTGACGGACGGGATGATGCACCAGAGAAGAGAGGACTGCACCTGGATCTTAACAAAGCAGATGAGAGAAACAACCGCAAGCAACCACAAGCAGGTGGATGTGATCTCCTTGGAGTTTTCTTTGCACACCACCCTTGTCCATTCCCTAAATGCCCTCTAGCTGGCTGACCAAAAGCGTCAATTGCATTGCATAAAATAGATGTCCGCATGTGTGCTCATTCATGACCCTAGAAAAAAGATATAGAGAGGGTCTTTTATAAGGATGCCAATAAAAATTTCCATTGTTACTTCAATTATGCTGTAGCTTATGCATCACAACCTGAAAACTGGGCATCCTCTCAATACATCAATATCAGAGCCAGAAGGTAGAAAGGGCGACCGATTCAGCCACAGACAATCCATACTATTAGCTGTTGCATAAAATCTAATACTCCCTCCGTCCCGAATTACTTGTCGCAAAAATGGATAGAAATGGATGTATCTAGAACTAAAAATACGTCTAGATACATCTATTTCTGCAACAAATAATTCGGGACAGATGGAGTATGTATGAAAATTGAACCTGGTTTTAGTGCAGACATTTTGTATGGTTTGTCGTGGTTTCGTTTCTACGAAATGGAGCCAGGACCCGGGGGAGCTCCCCTTTGATCGGAAAAAAGAAGAGAATAAGAATCGGAACGGAGCACTGTATAGGGTAACAAACATGCTGACCTGGAATTCACCACCAAGCAAGAGCAGGTTGCCAGTATTGACGTGGTAGATGGAGTAAAAAGTCTCAAGAGGAGCACAAAACCCTGCTATCGTCTCCCACCACAAGAAAGCAGAGCCCTCAATTCACCACAACGAGAGAAGAATGTGCAGTCCACATCGCATTCAGGTTGTTGAGACACTCGGTTGTAACACAATGCACTGCAAATAAAAGATATAAATATAAAGTTTAGCTTGCAATGCTAAAGATCACATTGAAATAACTATGCCTACAAAGAGTCAAATACAACATATCTTGTCAGCAACTCAGCATGTCTGCATATTAAAAAAATATTACTCGTAGCAGATAAATTATTTGAGAAAATAGACAAATCTGAGATGGAATAGCTAGAAAGCATATTGACCAATTGGGCTAGAGATAGAACATATGCCAAGGTACTACTACTGTTCTGCAGACTACAGTACAAACTGCTATCATGCATCAGGAGTAGGCTTTTATCTTTCCGAGTGTATGACCTTGCTCAACCTATAAATTCAGTGATACGTAAATACAATATATAGCAATTTGATTCCAGTGATCCTCACACGAGTATGGCATAACTTTACTTCCATAGATGTAGCAAAATAATAGTGTCAATCCATCCTACAATAAGGAGAAAGTCATACGGGAAAGAGGCAGCCGGGGTTGTCGTTGTTGGACGTGTGCCGTTGGATGTGGTCATTGACTCAAGTGGTGTTGGCCGACACGTTGGTGGCGTTGAGAATCCCGAGCGAGCAGCTGAGGGGCCAGGGAGAAGCTCGACATACAAGAGTCGTCAATGTCATCGAAGCCACCAGTAACTTAGCCGCCGGCCATTGGGCCTACACGACGTCATCTGCTCCTGAAGATCCACTCAGAAAGTTTGGTGGGCTGGGGAAGGCCAAGGCACACGCGGATGGAAAGGAGGGTGTACTGTGTACATGCCGCTAGCTGTCTTGCCGCCGTCTGCAACAGACAATCTATTATGGCATAGAACGCGAGACTGTATGAAAATAGACATATATTAGTTGATCGGGTATAATTGTGTACGGGAAGGATCGAAAGTATATAAGCATACAACGACAACCTGTATGCCAAACGAACAATTTGTCAAACACCTGACCTGAATAACCATCAAAGAATCATCTATGTGTATCTTAAGATCTAGAAATTCCTATAACTTGAGAAGAATAGAAACAAAGAAATAGATTGTGGTGCTATGCTACGCCCCCTTTTTACCCTCGAGTACGACACACATGAGACATGGCATCGGCTCAATGTAGCCGGTGTTTCTCGATTGGAGATTGCTGACCATGATCTCAAAAAAAATGCTGACCATCATGCCCGCGATAACAAACAGGGTGAGGACAAAGGAGAAAGGATGTTCAACGGAGGGTGACTACCAGTATCACGTTGCCGTTGCGGGCGTCGTTGACCTCCAGAATCGCGTTGCCGTCGCCGGCGTCGGGCTGGAGGCCCCGATCGGTGACGACGGCGCCTACGTGCGGGAAGAAGGCCAGATCGCTGGAGGGCTGGCCGCAAGTACCGCGCTGTAGCCACTGCTGGTAAGAGAGAGGAAGAAGGAAGGGGAGGGGAGCGACTAAACGACTGCTGAAGTGCTGAGCGGCGGCGGCGAGGTCGAGGCGAGGATGAGGCGTTCTGAGAGAGAGAGAGAGAGAGAGAAGACCTGGAACGGATCGGCTTCATTTTCTTGTGTCGTGTCACATATAATTGGGCCGTGGTGCAGAGGCCCGATCAACAGGAATGCATCAATTTTTCTTCCAGAGTAGCGCTCTTCTCGGACAGTCGGCCCACTCGGCGTGACACGATGCTCTGAGGAAGATCGAACGATCAAAAACGTTCAATACACGAAATCAAACGGTCATAAATACTGCAGGCGTGAGAGAGCTCAGTTTCAGCTCGGTTATACTGTCCTTAATATAGTTGACATGCACACAACATCATTTGTTATCACCATATCTTACTACACTAGCAACAAGATTATGTAGTACAGACGTATGAACCACTGCACATGCCTAGTAGTAGGAGCACTGTGTATGTTCAAGTGGTTGTCGTGTTTCGCACTCCTCCGTCGTAAGAGTGGAAATGCTTGTTGTAATCATTTTTTCTTCAAAAAAACAGTGGACATGCTCTACCGTGTGGATCCTCCTCCACGGTCGTCGGGAACCTTGCTACTCACTTTCACCGACATGTGGGATAGCTAGTATCTGGGTCCACCAGCCATGCACTAAATTACTCTGTAGTAGAGTGCCCAACTGCACGGTAGATGAGGGAGTCCCGGATTAGGGGTTGTCCGGATAGCCGAACTATCACCTTTGGCCGGACTCCTGGACTATGAAGATACAAGATAGAAGACTTCATCCCGTGTCTGGATGGGACTTTCCTTGGGGTGGAAGGCAAGCTTGGCGACACGGATACATAGATCTCCTACCATTGTAACCGACTCTGTGTAACCCTAACCCTCTTCGGTGTCCATATAAACCGGAGGGTTTTAGTCCATAGGACGAACAACAATCATACCATAAGCTAGCTTCTAGGGTTTAGCCTCTCTGATCTCGTGGTAGATCTACTCTTGTACTACCCATATCATCAATATCAATCAAGCAGGAGTAGGATTTTACCTCCATCGAGAGGGCCCGAACCTGGGTAAAAACATCGTGTCCCTTGTCTCATGTTACCATCCGCCTAGACGCACAATTCGGGACCCCCTACCCGAGATCCGCTGGTTTTGACACCGGCATTGGTGCTTTCATTCAGAGTTCCTCTGTGCCGTCGCCATCAGGAAGGATGCCCCGTCCCGTCTTTAAAGATGGCATTGTGGCTAAAGGAGCTTTGGCTATCGGCCAAACTCTCCGGCTAGGCGGTTTCCTTATGACCGCCTGTCCGGCCGACACGCCGACGATGACTTCTCGGGTCATCAAAAGCAATCTTCACGTTAGCTCAGAACTCACCGAGCAGTTGGATCCAATGGAGCTCTCTTCCTTAAACGAGCTCTTGGATCGCATCGCCGCACTGGGAGTCGCTACAGACTACGATCAGATTGGGCCTAAACCCAATCTGAGAGAGATTAGCACTCCCCAGGTTACCCACCACGTTGCTATGGTAGAGGAATGATACGGCGACCCTTCTTCTATCTTAAGGACTAGCTATGTCCGGATTCCCGATCCCTCCATGCCGGATTCCCACGGAGGGGAGGATGTTACTCAAACCCTGAACCTAAAGTCAGGCAGCGGGCTAGATTCATTGGACGACATCCAAGAACCCAAGCTTCCAAGTTCGGAAACTACTTGGCCCCTGAGTCTTAAAGTGGACGGGGTTCCGAATTTAATTCCACCCGCCCACCCAAACACAAGCGATCTATCCCAAATCCGGCAAGAGCCCGAAGAAACAGCACACCATTACTGGGCCAGATTCCTCCTGGTTATGAACAGGACAAAGGACTGCCGCGAGGAGGACGCAATTTCATTCTTTTGCAATAATTGCACGGACAAGGGAATCCTCAACGCCGTAAGTCGTCGTGAAATTACATGCTTCACTGACTTAACGTCCATAGTACAAAAGTACTGTGTGATGGAAAGCGCCTGGAAAACCGAAATCAATTTTTGGGACAATCCGGCCCTGAATACAACCCCAGTCCGAAATAAAAGGGTGCATTATCGCCAGGCACCTGGGTTAAACACCAAAAAGCAAAAACCCTCTCTAGGGCATGGAACCGCACTGGAAGGATGGCTCAATGGACCCTGCAAAATTCATAGTACAGAGGGTGCCACTCCAACTCACAGCCTTAGAGCATGTTGGATACTACGGCAGGTGGCCAAAAGTGGCGAAGACCTTCTAACTCCAGAATACCAGCCCAAGGATACCAGTACGGTATTAACAGTCTTCGAGACTTTCACATCAAATAATATGCGGAAACAAACTCTCCGCAGCCTTGCCGAAGTCTACCAAGTAGCAACAATAAACCCATGGAGTGACACGGTTATTACCTTTAATGCTGGTGACGAACCTAAATTCCGAACAGCCCGAGCACCAGCTGCATTGGTCCTCAGTCCAATAGTGGACGGATTTCGCCTTACCAAGGTACTCATGGACGGAGGCAGCGGACTGAACCTCATTTACGAGGAAACCCTCCAAAAAATGGAAATAGACTGGAGCCGCATTGAGCGAAGCAACACAACCTTTAGAGGAATAATCCCCAGTCAGGAAGCATGCTGTACAGGAAAAATCACACTGGATGTGGTGTTCGGCACGCCGGATAATTACAGGTCCGAGGAGGTCACGTTCCAAGTGGCCCCGTTCAGCAGCGGATATCATGCTCTATTAGGACGAGAGGCATTCACAATTTTTCAAGCTATACCCCATTACGGGTACATGAAGCTCAAAATGCCCGGGCCCAACGGAATCATCACTCTTGCTAGTGACCCGGACATAGCACTCCGCGCCGAAAATAAGATAGTTGCACTGGCCCTGGAGGCACTATCTGAAGCCCTAGTGGCCGAGGAACTTACTACGTTGCGCTCCACGGTGAATAGGGACGATGTGATACTCGATAAGAGATCCAAGTCCACCTCCTTTAAACCAGCAGACGAAATAGTCAAATTTCAGGTCCATCCAACGGACCCTACAAAAACGGCCTCCATTGGGGCACAATTAAACCCTGATGTAGACGCCGCACTACAAGAATTCCTACGTGAAAATTGGGACATCTTTGCCTGGCACCCTTCAGACATGCCAGGAATCCCACGCCGGCTGGCCGAGCACAGCCTAAACATCCTAAAAGGATTCAAGCCAGTCAAACAAGCTCTTCGGCGTTTCTCCGAACCCAAGAGACAAGCCATGGGAGAGGAGCTAGCCAAACTATTGGAGGCCAGATTCATCAGAGATACAAAACATCCGGACTGGCTAGCAAACCTGGTGATGGTACCAAAGAAGGACAAATCCTGGCGCCTATGCGTCGATTTTAAAAACCTCAACAAGGCTTGCCCAAAGGATCCCTTCCCCTCCCCCGCATTGATCAAATTATCGATGCTACCGCAGGACACGATTCATTATGTTTCCTCGACGCATACTCCGGCTACCACCAGATTAAGATGGCAGAGCCCGACCAGGCCGCAACGGCATTCATCACCCCATACGTCCCATTCAGCTTCAACACAATGCCCTTTGGGCTCAAAAACGCCGGCGCAACATATCAGCGCATGATTCAGACATGTCTGGCAAACCAGATCGGCAAAACAGCGGAGGCATACGTAGACGATGTGGTCGTCAAAACCAAGCACGTCGAAACTCTAGTAGACGATTTGAGGCTCACGTTCGATAATCTCCGAACATACGACATCAAGCTCAACCCGGAAAAATGTGTTTTCGGCGTACCAGCCGGAAAGCTCTTGGGCTTCATTGTATCCGGTAGAGGAATTGAAGCAAACTCAGCCAAGATCCGAGCTCTGTCACAATTGGATATCCCAAAGGACCTCAAACAAATACAAAAATTGACAGGATGCATGGTGGCTTTAAGCCGCTTTATCTCCCATTTAGGAGAAAAGGCATTACCCCTTTATCGCCTCCTCCGACGCACCGAACACTTCGAGTGGACGGATGCCGCCACGGCCGGACTCGAAGAAATAAAAGCCATATTGGCAACAAACCCGGTCCTGGCCGTGCCCAACATAGGCGAACCAATGCTATTATATATCGCGGCAACTCATCAAGTGGTGAGCGCAGTGCTCGTTGTCGAATGAGAAACGGACGGACACAAGTTCCCCCTTCAAAAACCAGTTTACTACATGTCCACTGTCCTGACTCCATGCAAGTCACGGTACCCGCATTATCAGAAGATAGCATATGCGGTGTTCATGGCATCCCGGAAGCTACGACACTACTTTCAGGAGTGTTCGATAACAGTAGCCTCCGAAGTACCTCTTAATGACATTATAAACAACCGCGACGCGACGGGCCGGATTGCCAAATGGGCCATTGAGCTCCTCCCGTTCGACATAACCTGTAAGCCACGGCGAGCTATTAAGTCGCAAGTTTTGGCCGACTTCATCGCCGAATGGACTGAAGCCGAACTCCCTAGAGAGTACGACGCATATTCCAACTGGATCATGCACTTCGACGGATTCAAAATGTTGGCTGGTCTGGGGGTTGCCGTCGTCCTGACATCCCCGACCGGAGATACGGTTCAATACATACTCCAGATAATGTATACGGACTCCAACAACGCAGCCAAATACGAGGCCCTTCTACATGGCCTCCGGATGGCAGTCTCCATGGGCATTCAACGCCTAGAGGTGCGCGGGGATTCGAACCTCGCGATATCCCAAATAAATGGAGACTTCGATGCCAAGGATCCGAAAATGGCAGCTTATCACAACGCCGTCCTAAAAATGTCAGCTCGGTTTGAGGGTCTCGAATTCCACCATATAGCCCGGGATAACAACCAGGCAGCAGACGTATTGGCACACATTGGCGCAAAGCGCGATGCCGTACCTCCCAACATCTTCCTAGAGAGGCTGTTCAAGCCATACGTACTATGGGAGGGGGAATCCAGAAATAATAACCCGGACCCAACCGCACTGCCCAACACCGAACATTCTAACACAATCGGCGGTTCTGCCAACGAAGTAACATCCTCAGCCCACGTAATAATGGCAGTCATTGCCCTGTGGACGGAACCATTCCTAGCCTACCTAACTAGGCAGGAACTTCCCGAGGACCAAAACGAGGCCCGCTGCATAGTGCGGCGATCTAAAGCCTATAAGGTCCATGAGGGAGAACTTTACAAGAAAAGCACAACCGGAGTCCTTCAAAGGTGTATCTCCGAAGAGGAAGGGCGGAACCTTCTGGCTGAAATTCATGCCGGACTCAGCGGGCACCACACCGCAGCCCGGGCCCTTGTAGGCAAGGCCTTCCGTACAGGATTTTATTGGCCGACGGCCCGGGCAGATGCTCAGGACTTAGTCCAACGATGCGTCGGTTGCCAGCTTTTTGCTAATCAAAGCCACATGCCACCCACCGCCCTCAAAACTATACCCATAACTTGGCCCTTTGCGGTCTGGGGGCTTGACATGGTTGGACCCCTTAAAGGAGGAACCCACAAGCAAAGACACCTACTGGTCATGGTGGATAAGTTCACCAAATGGATAGAGGCCAAGCCTGTTAAGACGGCCGAATCCGGACCGGTGATAGACTTTATATCAGGGGTCGTACACTGTTATGGCGTCCCCCATATCATCATCACTGACAATGGCATGAACTTTACGGCCGACGAGGTTAAACTCTGGTGCAAAAACATGGGCATCAAACTCGACTATGCTTCAGTCTATCACCCTCAAACTAACGGTCAAGTCGAGCGAGCAAATGGTCTAATCATGAGCGGCATCAAACCCCGATTAGTGCGGTCCCTTAAGGAATCTAACACGCACTGGGTAGAGGAGCTCGACTCCGTACTCTGGGGGCTGCGGACCACTCCAAATCGCACCACCGGATTTACACCATTCTTTATGGTATACGGCGCAGAGGCAGTTCTGCCCTGTGACATAATTCATGACTCACCTCGCGTGTGCATGTATGAAGAAAGAGAAGCCGAGCTCGATCGGCAGGACAGTTTGGACGCATTGGAGGAGGATTGTGACGTGGCAAAAGCCCGTTCCGCAGTCTATCAACAGCAAGCTCGAAGATATCAAAGCAGAGAAGTACAGGCCAAAACTTACAACGTTGGCGAGTTAGTTCTACGCTTGCCGGACAAGAAAAAGGACAAACTCAAGCCCAAATGGGTAGGTCCCTTTATCATTGACCAAGTCCTGACCGGTGGAGTGTACCGCCTGCGAGATGCATCGGATAACCGACTCGAGCCGAACCCATGGAACGCAGCCCGTCTCCGAAGATTCTATGCCTAGCGCCGGATTCTGAGTTTGTCCCCTTCCTCCGTCTATATTTTACATATTAGTTGTCTTTTGTTTCTCTCCTCCTCCCCCCTTTCCTGTTACAGCCTTTGAAAGCTTGTTCGCGCATTGTTCGCACACACTTGACGCACTATCCGCCCTCATTATACCTGGGGGCTTCTTTAACAGAAGCTTATTTATACGGGCTTCATGCCCAACACATGTGTCACACTTCTGCATGTACCTTTTATTCACCATTATATGCATCGATATGACTTAAGTTTTGGCCAAGCTGGGTTGCCTAGCTCCTGTGCTTACCCCTACGTTCCCGATTGTTCGGCTAGGCGGTAAAGGGAGCACCTCTGTGATTGTTACTGCCGGGTCAGCCGGATGTGTACCTCAGACTGGGTGAAGACGAAAGCAAGCGTTCTTAAGGCACTAGTGCAGAACCGGGCAATAGCACCGGTTCGTAAGGCCCTTTAGTGCCGGTTCCATAACCGGCACTAAAGTGTGGTCACTAAAGCCCCCCCCCCCCCTTTAGTACCGGTTCAGCACGAACCGGTGCTAAAGGGTAACCACGTGGCACGAGCCAGTCCCGGGGGCCTGGAGCCCTTTAGTACCGGTTGGTAAGACCAACCGGTACTATAAGGTTTGGGGGATTTTTAGTTTTATGATTTCTTTTTCATTTAATTTTGTGTTTCCATTTTAATTCTTTTTCGTTTGCTGGTATTTTACGATACTACACATTGTACACGTTATGCATATATATTTATATATATATATATATAATTTCTAGTAGAACCAATCATGCATATATATACCATCAATGTCTCACAAACCACCATATTAATTAATTCACGCATACACACATGTATAGCTATATACAATTTCTCCTACATATGCATGTTGCCTTCGGAGCCAGTGGCATTAGCCTAATTGGTGCCTTCGGAGCACGATGACAATTGGAAGTGGTTTTCATGGGGGCGGTTGCGGGTAATAGTATTCTCCCTTCGGATTTATGACCTAGTCGAGCAAAAATCCCGCTATTTCCTCTTGAAGTGCTTCTACGCGCTCCGTTTCTAGGAGCTTCTCCCGCACCTCTTTGAACTGTTAAGAAGGAGATCAATATGCATGTGTATTAGTTGTGTGACTAGATATCGATAATGGTGTAAAAATTGTGAATAGTGTTCTGACAAGCGTACCCATTCCTGTCTTTGAGATCTGCTCCTTTCGGACGCCATCATGCGAATGTTCTCGCAAACGCGGAATGCACACAGATCAGTCCCCTGCGCCTGCTTCAGAGCCTTTACGAGAATGGAATTTGATTAGATAATAATTAATCAAGCATGATAATTAAAGAGATGGCAGCTAGCTAGCTAGCTAGTACTACTTAATTACTTACCTTGGGTCGAAACCATTTAAGCTTTTTTTCCATTCGCCTCCCGTGACGCTGATGAACCTTGCCCAAGCCCTGCCCGCCGACAAAGAAAATGAATAAAGGGGTTATTAAATAGTTCATATCATGAAATGACGAACTAAATAGGCCGAGATATATAGTTAATAATGATTGAAATTACCTGTTGACTATCCCAAACAAGATGTTATAGTCAGTTTTTTCTTTGAGTAGTGAGTCCAGTACTTCAACTGTTCCGGCGTCAACTTTAATGATACACAAGACCCAGTGAAATCTGCATGCACACACGTTTGCATGTCTTAATTAAGCGGGCATATGTAAGCAAAAACATGTAGCTAGCTAGTAGGCAAAAACAGAGAATTTGTAGTACAAGACAGTGTGACTCACTGGAAGTTGTAAGGAAGTAGTATATCTTCATTGTATTTGAGGCGCTTCAAGAACTCTAGCATGTTGTCCTTTACGTTCTTTTGATGATGTGGATTTATTAGCCATGTGTATTCATTAACGGTGTTTGGGTCAATGAACCCAATGCCAAAGCGTCCACCTTTTCTCATTTCATACATCTTCATCCTGCATAATACCACAAAAAAGAATATAGTGAGGATAATTACAGGTAATGATTGATCAAAAGGATCACTACAGCTAGCTTGAGACTTAAATTACAGAAAGAAATCACTTACAGACAATAGCAACTGATGATAGATTTGTTGAGTGCGTCTTGATTGTATAACTGAAACAGTTCAGAATACTCAACGGACAGAGCTTTCTCATGGAAGTAATGCTCCTCCTTGACATTCACCATGAGGGACAATCAATCCGAAATCTTGGTAATGTTCATGTACCATTGATGCAATTCATACATTCTCGTTGGGAGGTTCTTGACCTTGTCTGGCTCGACCAAAGGTTGGCCCCGGACATATTTCCGTTTTATTTCATCCTCTCTAAGCAAAGGCATGGGCTCAATCTCGAGGAGTTGTCCAATAGTGATGTTGAGAACTTCAGCCTGCATTATATGCTCCTCCGTTATTACCACATTGCCCACCTCGGGAACATGCACTGTTTGCCCACAATAATATTGGGCGCGCGTACTGTCACGTGTTGTTGGCACAACAAGCGAGAGGATCGATTGCGCCGCCTGTTCTCCCAGCTGGGGAATGGTTTTCTCGCATTTTTTGACAACTGCTTCTTGTTTGCTCGATCCCGAGCTCGCCTCCTTACGTAGACTTCTCGATTTAACTTCCTGATGTGGCGCTCATAGTCTGTGTCAACAGGCTTGGGAGCTGGTGGTTGAGCCATACGAATGAAGTGGTCAATCGTTTCCTCAGGCACTTTCTCCCTTGGCGGCGGTGGCGGTTTCGGTGCAAAATGGGCTTCCACCTCGGCCTTCGATATGGCTGCGATTTCCTCCTCGGACCTGTCATAAGCCCACAATAATATTACCACATTGCCCACCTCGGGAACATGCACTGTTTGCCCACAATAATATTGGGCGCGCGTACTGTCACGTGTTGTTGGCACAACAAGCGAGAGGATCGACTCGTACCGCTACGCACCATAGCTGCGGGGTGTCTCTTCTGCGATTGCTCAGGCGGCGGAGATGGCTGACGGGGCTGAGTTGGACGAGGAGGAGTGGCCTGAAGCTGTGCCGGACTTGGAGGAGGAGTGGCCTGAGGTTGTGCCGGACTTGGAGGAGGAGTGGACGTCTGACGCTGTGGCGGACTTGGAGCAGGAGGAGTGGCCTGACACTTTGCCAGACTTGGAGGAGGAGTGGCCTGACACTTTGCCGGACTTGGTGGACTTGCAGGAGCGGGAGTCTGCTGACTCGGTGGCGAACTTCGACGAGGAGTCGGCTGACGCGGTGTCGGTGGCCTTCAAAAGATGATGCAATCCTTTTTCCATAGGATGATACGATGTTTGGCCTCTCCGAGAAAGCGCTCGCCATCACCTCCAGGAATGTCAAGCTGTAGCTCCGAATATGGTGAGTCCACCACCTCATCAACCAAGACACAAGCATAGCCCGCTGGAATCGGGTTGCAATGGAAGGTTGCCTCGGAGGGATTTGTAAAAGCAACGCCGTCCGCGACCTTCATGGATATGTTCTTCATTCTGACGTGTAGCTCGCAGTTAGTGTTCTCCGTGATGTCATCCACGGGGTATCTACCCAGCATTGCATCGTCCGAGACGGAACCCACGCTGCTTCTCGGCATGGATGGGCCGGTGCTATCCAATGTTGGATCACCGCTAGCTGCTGCAGCTGCTGAGACCCCCTTTGCTGGGTAAGTGAGTCAATCTGCTCCTGCTGCCGCTGGAATTTGACTGCAAATTCCGCTTGACTTGCTTCTAGGCCTTGAAGGCGTTCATAGTCCCGCTTCCTCTGCTCCTCCTCCATCTTCCTCTTCTTCTCCTCCGCAATCTTCTTTCTCGCACGGGTTCTGTAGTCGGTGTTGCATTCTGAAAACCCCTCTTACCACGGAATAGCGCCCTTGCTTCGTGTTCTTCCCGGGTGTTCATGATTTCCCAGGGCACGCGTAAGCTCGTCGTTCTCTCTGTTGGGCTGGAACACCCCCGATCGTGCCTCTTCTATTGCAACAAGTATCGCATCGTCGGCTCCCTTCAGAATTGCCCTCGTCGAAACATTGCCTGTCTCCGGGTCCAACTCCCCCCCCCCCCATGCGCATAGAACCAAGTCCTGACCCTGGGGCCAGCTCTTAGTAACCGGAGTGACACCTGCATCCTCCATCTATTTCTCAGACTTATCCCACTTAGGCATTGCCACCGCATAGCCACCTGGCCCCAGCTTATGGAACTTATCCTTTTTTGGCATTCTTCTTGTTTATTCTCGACCGTTCCTTAGCTAATTCCGAATCCTTGAATTTCACGAAATCATCCCAATGAGCACGTTTGTTCTCTAGTGTTCCCTCGAATACTAGAGTCTTCCTTCCTCCCTTGATGTACTTGTTCCATTCACGATTCTTGTGGTTCTTGAATGCAACCGCCATCTTCCTAAGAGCAGCGTCCTTGACTTTCTGCACATCTGCTTCTGTGAAATGATCTGGTAGGGTGAAATGTTCCATGAGAGTATCCCAAAGCAGATCTTTTCGATTCTTGTCGACAAAAGTAACATATGGACGTGGCTTTGCTGGCTCTCTCCATTCTTGAAGTTTGATCGGGAGTTGGTCCTTCACAAGAACTCCGCACTCACGAACGAACTTGTCCGCAATATTCTTAGGCGCTAATGGTTTGCCATTAGGTCTGCATGCCTCGATATTGTACTTTATGCCCTGCTTCAACTTTTTGTTCGGGCCTCGTTTCGTCCTTTTGCCTGAAGATTTGCTCGATCCAGATGGCTGAAAGAACAAAGATCGATTCGTTAATATATCTTCAAGTCATTTAAAACATGTGATGATCACCAGATGCCTGCTTATATAAATATATATACCTCGCCGGTCTTTGTTGTTTCAGGATCAACATGTTCTTCGTCATCGTCATAATCGTAGTTCATGACTTCATCAATTCGGTCGTCGCGATCGAATATCATATCACCCTCTCCGGTGTTGTTTAGAAATTCGGAGCCGTCATAATCTTCTTCATTCTGATCATCATCTGGCCCGCGTATCATATCGAACATGGTCTGTTCTCCCTCTCTGTCGGTATTGTCTGCCATAGCTTTTATTTAACTAATCCAAAAGAAATATAAAACAATTTAGTATTCAAATTACATCGTCTCGAATAATAGATATAATCTCGAATACATCGTCTAGAATAATAGATATAATCTCGAATACATCGTCTCGAATAATATATAATATTGAATAGTACATCACTGGCTAGGTAGCTAATAAAGATCGAATACTACAGAAGAATCTAGGACACTCGCGGTTCCTGCGGCGCGGGCGGTGGACACCCAAAGAGAAGGAACCCTCACAGGATCATAGCTGAAGTGAGATCCCCGAAGAAACTGCCAGGTATTGGAGAACCTGCCGCCCTCTAACGCAACCATGTAGCGATGGACGTGCTCGTCCTCCTCCCTGACACGGCGATGTACCACCTCCGGCGGGGCCGGGTCCCTCCGCACCGAAACTGGCCCACGCGAACGCCACCAAACGAGATCAGGGTCGACGACAGGACCCGGGGCCGGGTTCCTCATCAAGTGGCGCGCCCCTCTAGGCAGCACCTCCCAGTGCCAGCCCGGCAGAGCCCAGTCCCGGACATGGGTCGGCTGGACGTCGTCGCGGACGGGTCGACGGCGAGGATGCGGGCCGGGCATCGTCGAGAACAAATACTAGCTATATGCCCGCAAAAAGTAACATTTTTTTAATGATTGGATTTTGATAACTAAAATTTCTAACATTTCTATATAACACTAATTATGCTATCATTGCATATGTCAAAAATCTATATACTATTTCATACTAATTAAGCATCTAACACTAAAAACAGAAAACACAACTTCTATAGATCCATTAAAAAACTGAAAAACAACATTATATAAAAAAATTCCATACTAATTAAACACTAATTATATCCATCTAACATGCATTCATACATATATAATAGTGAAAAAATAATAATCTAAATAATCTAAACTAATTAAACATACAAAATACGTATATACTAATATATACATGCATTAATTCATACATATGTACGTGTGAGTGTGTGTGTGTTCATCATGCATGCTTGTGTGTGTGTATGGGCTCGGGGAGGGGCGGCGCCCATGGTGGCCGCCGGGGGCGAGGGAGAGGGGTTAGAGGGGGAGAGCTCATAGCGGGGCAACGGCGATGGCAAGGCGACGGCGAGGCGACGGCCGGGGGCGGTGACGGGCCGGGGCGTGACGCGGGGGCAGCAACGCGGGGACGGCACGACGGGGACGGGCCTGGGGGTGGCGACGGTGACGGAGACGAGGGCGGCAACGGGGACGGGGGCAGCGACGGGGACGGGGCGGCGACGGAGTCGAGGGCAGCGACGGGGACGGGGGCGGCGACGGCGACGGAGACGACGGAAATAGAGGAACAAACAGAGGGAAAATGAAATTTTCGTACCTGTTGTATATATAGAAGTGTCAGGACCCCGACTCAATGTCACATTGATCTAGCCTGTAACACCTCATATCACTTTGCGGCCTCACGCACGGTATTCCCACGGGTGTCGCCTTACCTTTGCCCGGGACCGTTTGCGCCTTTCGGCACACGTATATGATAGTGTCGCTAGCATCCATATGATAAGGAGCCCGGGCTGACATGGCTAGTCGTAAACCCAAAGTGGCACAGACTTACAGGGACAGGAATCCATGACCCAGCATCGAACGTGTCGGTCATCAGCGAGTGAATCCAGGCTGTAGCACTGGGCTAGCAGGACTCCGGTGAACCGGGCTGTAGCGGGCTAACAGGACTCCGGTATTCATCGCGTGACATTTCCCCGAAGGGACAGACACAGGAACGAAGAAGGACACATGCCAGCCAGCCTAAGTGTTCCGGAGCAGTAGCAAGCTACCATGGCTCGGTGGAAACACTAGGAGACATTTCCCGGTAAGAGAGGCTACTAAGGAAAAACAACTAGATAGTCAGATCCCACACATACCAAGCATTTCAATAACATACACACAATATGCTCGATATGTGCAAATGCAACATGGCATCACAACATGACCCTACAACTCAAGTATTTATTCATTAGGCTCCGAGGAGCGAGATATTACAAACATGGGTCACATGACCCAACATTCAGAGCATACAAGTCAAAGCACAAGCGAAAGCTTAACATGTCTGAGTACAGACATCTACAAATGAAAAAGGCTTGAAAGCCTGACTATCTACTAGATCCTGCCGAGGGCACAAGATCGTAGCTGAGGTATCAAGCTAAACGTCGAAGTCCACGCGGAACTACTAGCGAGACCGAGGTCTCTCTGCAAAAAACATAAAATAGGCAAACGTGAGTACAAATGTACCCAGCAAGACTTACATCAGAACTAACTACATATGCACCATTATCAATAAAGGGGATGGTGGAGTTTAACTGCAGCAAGCCAGCTTTGACTCGGTGGCTATCCTGAACTACAACTGCAAGGAACTCTTTTGAGGTGGCGCACACGAGTCCACATATTCACCATATCAATACACCACTATGGATCCGCTCCCGTCTCCCTACGAGAACGCCATCCATAGCACTCACGCTTATCTTGCGTATTTTAGAGTATCCACTTTCACTTGTCTATGAACTGTACAGGCAACCCAGAAGTCCTTTTCCACGGACACGGCTATTCGAATAGATGATGTTAACCCTGCAGGGGTGTACTTCTTCACACACGCTCTCACAACTTACCGCCGTTTACACGACATGTACTCGGCAACCTTCAAGCGGAAGCCCAACGTGGGTGTCGGCCACGACCTACCTAAACACTCAAGTCCCTAGTCCAGGTTTATCGCCTATTCGGGTTCCATCCATGAGGAGATCCGGCCGAAGTTTCGCTCACAGCCCCAAACGATGTGAGCAGGGTTCCCGAGACACCAAACGGGCGCCCGGTTTACCCGGCCACGTGCCTACCGCATCACAGCCCACCCCTACGGTCAGCGCTGCGCACGGCCTCCAGCATACTACAAACACCAGAAACTACTTGCAACTCCTGGACAGAGGACAAGGGTGATTAAGAAGCCGAGAGGGTCTATTGGTTTTGGGCCCAATGCGTGGTAGTAACTGTATCATGGATCACAAACACAGAACTCAGTTCCTGAGGACGGCTGCAATGAGACAACCCACCATGTACTCCTACATGGCCTCTCACCGCTACCTTTACCAAATCGTGTTCACACACTTAGCTCACACACAGTAGGACATGTTCACGCACCTCTGATTCATCCTCGATGAATCAGACCCGACTCAACTCTAAGCAGTAGCAGGCATGACAAACAAGCATGTATGAGTAGGCACAACAGGGCTCAAACAACTCCTACTCATGCTAGTGGGTTTCACCTATTTACTGTGGAATGACAGGTCATGCAAAGTATAAAGGGGTTCAGCTACCGTAGCAAGTAACAGTTGAATCATTGTTGTCCTAATGCAGTAAAAGAGAGCAGGAGCGAGAGAGTGGGATTGTATCGGAATGAACAAGGGGGTTTTGCTTGCCTGGCACTTCTGAAGATATTATAGCTCTTCATCGGTGTCATCGATCTCATCGTCGAAACCACATCTATCGAGAGGGGACAGTTACCGGCAAATAAAGAGGCACACAATCAATGCAATGCAACAAATATGATGCATGATAATGTCATGGCAATATGCTGCTGATTGAGCTAATGCAACTAGCAGCAAGTTAAATGAAGTTGGTTTGAACCCTAGGTTCAAATTCAAACTCCATATGTGAAGGTTTAAATGCCATTAATATGATTTGTGCTAAACAACAGCTGTAAGTTGTTCTAACATGCATGAAAATTGTACAGATGGATAGATTGGATTTTTCTGATCATTTTTCATATATAATTTATTTCATTTGGAGTTACGGTTGAATTTCTATGAATTTTAGAAGTTTTGGTTATTTTCTGGAATTTCCTATATAAAAATAAATCCAGAAAATAAGTTACTGCGTCAGCCTGACATCATCATGACGTCAGCAGGTCAACTGGGCGCCTCCAGGTCAAACCTGACCAGTGGGGCCCATACGTCAGTGTCTCAGTGCCAGTTAGGGTCACTGACATGTGGACCCAGTCAATGGCCACGTCAGCATGGTCAACGCTGACGCGTGGGGCCACTAGGATTAGTTAAAAACTAAACAGAAACTAATCTATGATTAATTAGCAGGTGGGGCCCTGCTGTCAGTGTCACTAGGTGTTGACTAAGTGCGTCATTAGCCCTAATTAATCTGCCACGTCACCAGCCACCGGAGTTACGCCGGCGGCGACCAAAATGGCGGCGGCAACGCGCCGGACTTGCGCTAAAGGCGACGGAGGCGGTGGCTGAGGGCACCGGGGCGTAGCCCGGGCTCTCCCGCATCTGATGGGGTAGGTGGGAGGCTGCGGGAACGCCGGGGCTCGCCGGAACGGAGCTCGCGGCGGCGCCGGAGTTCGGGTGGTAACGGGCGCGAGGCCCTAGTGGGGTTTTGGACAAGCTGAGCTGCGCATGGGCTTCCTGTGAGCCCCACGAGCTCAAAGCCGTGCTCGGACGCGACCGAAACAAGCCATGGCCGCGACGACAACATGGCCGGCGGCAGTGAGCTCCGGTTGCGATGAGACGGCGGGTGCAGCATGGGGCGAGCGAATGGAGAGAGGGGAAACATGATGGGTCTCACCGCGATGCCGAAGAGGAGGTCAGTGAGCTCGGGAAGGCACGGGGTCCGGCGAATCGACGGCGGGGATCACCGGCACCCGAGGTCGGAAACGGCGGCGTTGGAGATGCAGCAGAGCTTCTGGCGCCGTGTGACTCGATGGAGAGGATGACGACATCGTGGCGGAGCTCGGGATCACGTGGAGAGGCACAGGGAAGGCTGTGGTCGCGGCAATGGCGAACGGTGGCGGCGGCTCCGTTCGGTGGCTGCGCGCAGGAGAGGCAGAGGAGGGGGAGAGAGAGCTACGAGTGAGGGAGAGGAGAGAGGGGCCAGGGGGTCCAGAGCGGCACCGAGGAGGGGCTTCGAGGCGCCTCGGTGAGGCAGGCGAGCAGGGAGGTGGCGTGGCGCCGCGGCGCGCGTGCGCTGTCTCCCTCCTCTGCCTACTGGCAGAGGTAGAGGACGACTGGCACCAGGCCACTGGGCTGGGCTGTCCACTGGGCCGGCCAGGTAAGGGGCCAGGTAAAACTCTCTCTCTCTCTCTCTCTCTTTCTGTTTTAATTCTATTTTCTATTTTGCAGGTTGGTTTGAATTTGGTTTTGAAACCAATTCAATTTATTTTGCTTCTGACAATATTTTTAGGAGCTAAAAGAATTAAAACAATGCTCCACAAAATATTTCAGAATTATTGAACCTATATTTATTTAATAGTAGATATAAATCCAATTCAAATAATTATTGATTTAATTCAAATGCCCAAAATAAATGTTTCTGAGACACCAAAAATATTGGTTTGGATTTTACCTCTTGCCAATATTTCCAGAGGATAACAGGAACATTTTCTTGGACTTATTTGAAGCGATTTTATCTTGATCATTTTTAGAAAGGATCTGAGGCTTTGAAAATTCCCCAATTCAAATTTCATTTGAATTTAAACATGATGCAACAACCAAGTTAGTACAAGGCCAAGGTAAAGCTAGGGATGTGACAACTCACCCCCACTAAAACAAGAATCTCGTCCCGAGATTCAAGCGTAGGGTAAGATAAAAGGGAAGCGCAAACTAATATAATCTTCACGATCCAAGTTGCACTTCAAATGAACGTTGTTTCGATCACCATCATTGTCTCGAAGTCTTGCTCTGAGAACTCCAACTAACATGACAATGAGAGGAATGGGACAACTCTAAAAGAATCGATCTTCTCGGAGATCAAACAGCTTAGGATCAGCTCACGGGGTGAGTCATAAAAACATCTCGCAAGCTGAGATACAAAGCACACATCTAGAGGAATGGAGTGGAACAGATAACGAGGGTTCACTAGGTAGACAACAATTCCACACCTAAGAGGGTGGTGAATGGTTGTCAACGTAGCGAGAGTTTGAGTTGCCATGATACCACAGCGAGACATCTTAGAGGAAGGCAATTCGTAGATATATCCCCTTAAGTGGCAAAAAGAATTACCTTTGATTCAGAGATCATTGAAATTCTTTATACCAGCCTAAGGCAATTCACCATCGATCATTTGAAGGAGTCCGAAAGAATGACATTCTCGGGCCAGAATGGATGATGTGGATTACCTTGTTGAAGACAACACAAGGGATGATTTTGCTTATCATCGGAAATGGATGGGACCCAAGATAGGATGGCACAATGACAGTGCAAGTTGGGAACAAAATACGAGTGCTGGGAATGATTCTAGTAACTGGGGAGAAACTCAATGGCAGAGAGTGATTCCACTATTGGAATGGTTATAGCATAACCGGGGAAACTGAGAACAATCCCGGTTAGTAACTAGGATAGCACCTAATGCTTGTTCGTACTTTCAAGAACTTGAGCATCTCCATAATCATCAAGGTTTTACCAACATACGTGTCAAGGGTCCTGGCAACACAACGTACTACCATGACGAATTGCGATGGACGATGCAGATGCAAAGGAAGATAACCTTCTCAGATTTCACCTTAGCGGGGCCAAGGGAACAAAATCTGGATGATCGACCGAGAGACATTTAGCACTCCGCTTCTAATGTTCTCCTTGATGTACTAGCGTATCCCATTCATAGATATGGTTTGGTATCTAGAACATCAAGTAAAGGTCGGACTTCGGGAGCACAAAAATCCATAAGGGACAACTAGGGAGTAAATCCTACGAAGTCCTTATGGGGAGGTGGCCAACTTCCTCAATCAAGATACTACAATAATAGGTCTTCCAGCTGGGTGTGTTGGCCATGACATCCTCTTTACCGGTTATCGAGAGACCAATATTATAGTTCTTGGGAGATGTTCCATCCATCATATCTGCCTGAGATTCAGATCTGGTTGGCGTCAGAGTATTCCAGACTCATCAAGTCTAGAAAGTAAAATGAAAGTTTGCAACACAATTCGACGAGAAGACGTTGCGAGATTCTCGGGAAATGGACTACGGTAGTAAGCTCCAAAATATGAGCCGGTTCTGCTACAAACATGTGAACACGCTATCCCAGACAAGCATGACCACATAGTAGTCTTACAACAAAACACTACCGAGTTCTGGTTGGGAATCATCATTGAGGATAGCGAAGTCCTAACATAAGTCATGATTCTTAAGAAGGAACTTCTTCTCCTTGAACAAATCAATCAGGTGCTTGGTGTGCTAGGAATACATATAGAATGAAGGTTGCAAGTCTTCGAACCACAGAATACTTCGCACGTATGCATGACTGATTTGGGATGATTCCAAAGGAAGCAACATTGACTTTCTCGAATCCACGGCGGCAACTTGCATCAAATGCACATGAACTAGAGGAAGTCACTTCTTACATCCGAACATATGCTTCATGAGCTAGCATGAACAAATGCTTTAAAAAGTTTCCAACACTAGCTTAATGTTCAACAAAATTATGGAGAAGACAAGGATGTTGTCGATGGGCTCAACAACAATTCATCAAGATTCCCATGAAGATGGAATTCCATAATTATGTGAACAAGTGATAGCATTGGTCAGACCTAAAAGATATAATGGTGTATGCCCGAGGAAAATCCACGAGTAAGACAACATTACGAACATCGTTGGTTCTGATTTGATTTGAGAATAGCCCACACTCAAATCAAAGTTTTCGCAAGACGATAGCTCCAACAACTGGTTTCGAGGATCAATTGATGAAGATATCATCTTTCTTCATCACACGCACACAAAAAGATATCCCTTAACTTGAGCTAAGTCGGACAAGCTTTTATCTTCCAACTCTCCAAGTTGTTGTTTAGCTTAACCAACTAGCTCAGGGGTATGCAACACAGATTCTTGGAGAAGGGGTGGTTTATATGAAACCAACTTGATCACGAACTCAACATAGCGGTCAGGTGACAACCTGGTGATACCTCCGAGAAGATATTCTGAAAATCACGAACCACCGATATGTTACTAAGCTCGAGAACAATCTTGCTTTTCAGGGCAAGACGATATGATCAATAGAGCAAGGGTTTGACAAAATCCTAACTCATTGATCGAGAAGTGCACCAGAAATAGAGACTAGGTAGCACAATCAGTCTTAGGGTGACGATTCAATAATCAACACACTAAGAATGAGGTTATCGTCCATTTAACTACCAAGCAACGGAGTTGCTAGCAGTATTGATTTCACACACCACGATTCACTTGTCGGCATTCCAGTTACAATAACACGGAAACCGAGGAATGAACAATGATGGCAAGAAGTATTACTACATCGAGAATTCATAGGATGGTGTGCAATTCCCATGACATTCTTGATATAAAGATGGTATTACTCCAAGGTAGAACAGAACAAATGCTGGATTAGTATTTGATCTGTGGAGTACGACTGCTTTGACCCAATCCTGGAAATGGACAAGGTACTGGAGTTTGTTTCTCCAAGTCATTCCGGAATAGAATGGCTTGACGGACCACAGAAGTAAAAGGCATCGATGAACACGAATGCACGACTACTCCTGACTATCAATCGATAGACGAAGGTCAGTATACAACTAAAGGGGGACAACTCAAAGGAACATATGATTTTCTGAGTTTTGGATGCATAGATTAGTATGTCGAACCAAGTTCAACATGTTTCTTCCAGATAACCCATGCAAAAAGGTAGAACTGGCAGAGTCACAATATAACATGGAGAACTCTTCGAGAGCACTCTTGTTGTGATCTTTTGGTTCAACAAACTTCTGCCATAAGTGGCTCATAGTATTTGGAAGAAGGAAATACCACGGACCTCGAGGACTAATGCAAAGGTTACTAATTTCCTAAAGGAACTAGCAAACACTATCAACATGAGGTAAGTGGGGTGAATCTCGGGTTCAAAACCCAGAAGTAGATTACCTACTAACTAAATGGCATCACGGGATGCTTTCGAGAATAAAGGCCAGAATCCTCACAATGGGACACAAAACGTGGCTAGATTACTAGATGATACTCTAGACACCTAGGGTCATAATAATAACTCTAACATATATGTTAAGGCAACAGAGTACCTCAACTCACCGATTAGTGTGGTTAATCTGGCCCAAAGGGACATCGGAATGGGAGGAAGGGATTTTGCAAATGCATCAGACTATTTAGAGACCTGGGATGACCCGGACAGCATAACGGCTGTAAATGCTCAAAAAGATTTGAGACATCCTGCAAAATAGTGTCATGACCACTCAACATCACAATACCAAAGTTCTGAGGCCAGCTATGAACATACGGAAGTAGTAAAAATTGAACTGAGATTTGAAACTATCAATTCTATAAGTCTATGGATTAGTAACACGTCATCCTGATAGATAGATGAGAAGACCTAGTCCTTAATCCCCGTAGAAGAGAAGAGGTTGACTCAGATCAGAAGGCCATGAGATATAAGAAGTAAAAAGAGCCTTACGTTCCCATCCCACAATCAATTCCCTTACATAACTAAAGCATTTCTAGACACAACTTCGACCAGTTTGGCTTGGTAATCCTACAGGCAGTCAGGATCTGATACCAAAGCTGTCAGGACCCCGACTCAATGTCACATTGATCTAGCCTGTAACACCTCATATCACTTTGCGGCCTCACGCACGGTATTCCCACGGGTGTCGCCTTACCTTTGCCCGGGACCGTTTGCACCTTTCGGCACACGTATATGA
This sequence comes from Triticum timopheevii, assembly GCA_963921465.1. Lineage (NCBI taxonomy): Eukaryota > Viridiplantae > Streptophyta > Magnoliopsida > Poales > Poaceae > Triticum > Triticum timopheevii. The sequence continues at coordinate 57,239,411 of OY997266.1, forward strand.
TAGTGTCGCTAGCATCCATATGATAAGGAGCCCGGGCTGACATGGCTAGTCGTAAACCCAAAGTGGCACAGACTTACAGGGACAGGCATCCATGACCCAGCATCGAACGTGTCGGTCATCAGCGAGTGAATCCAGGCTGTAGCACTGGGCTAGCAGGACTCCGGTGAACCGGGCTGTAGCGGGCTAACAGGACTCCGGTATTCATCGCGTGACATTTCCCCGAAGGGACAGACACAGGAACGAAGAAGGACACATGCCGGCCAGCCTAAGTGTTCTGGAGCAGTAGCAAGCTACCATGGCTCGGTGGAAACACTAGGAGACATTTCCCGGTAAGAGAGGCTACTAAGGAAAAACAACTAGATAGTCAGATCCCACACATACCAAGCATTTCAATAACATACACACAATATGCTCGATATGTGCAAATGCAACATGGCATCACAACATGACCCTACAACTCAAGTATTTATTCATTAGGCTCCGAGGAGCGAGATATTACAAACATGGGTCACATGACCCAACATTCAGAGCATACAAGTCAAAGCACAAGCGGAAGCTTAACATGTCTGAGTACAGACATCTACAAATGAAAAAGGCTTGAAAGCCTGACTATCTACTAGATCCTGCCGAGGGCACAAGATCGTAGCTGAGGTATCAAGCTAAACGTCGAAGTCCACGCGGAACTACTAGCGAGACCGAGGTCTCTCTGCAAAAAACATAAAATAGGCAAACGTGAGTACAAATGTACCCAGCAAGACTTACATCAGAACTAACTACATATGCACCATTATCAATAAAGGGGATGGTGGAGTTTAACTGCAGCAAGCCAGCTTTGACTCGGTGGCTATCCTGAACTACAACTGCAAGGAACTCTTTTGAGGTGGCGCACACGAGTCCACATATTCACCATATCAATACACCACTATGGATCCGCTCCCGTCTCCCTACGAGAACGCCATCCATAGCACTCACGCTTATCTTGCGTATTTTAGAGTATCCACTTTCACTTGTCTATGAACTGTACAGGCAACCCAAAAGTCCTCCGTGGACACGGCTATTCGAATAGATGATGTTAACCCTGCAGGGGTGTACTTCTTCACACACGCTCTCACCACTTACCGCCGTTTACACGACATGTACTCGGCAACCTTCAAGCGGAAGCCCAACGTGGGTGTCGGCCACGACCTACCTAAACACTCAAGTCCCTAGTCCAGGTTTATCGCCTATTCGGGTTCCATCCATGAGGAGATCCGGCCGAAGTTTCGCTCACAGCCCCAAACGATGTGAGCAGGGTTCCCGAGACACCAAACGGGCGCCCGGTTTACCCGGCCACGTGCCTACCGCATCACAGCCCACCCCTACGGTCAGCGCTGCGCACGGCCTCCAGCATACTACAAACACCAGAAACTACTTGCAACTCCTGGACAGAGGACAAGGGTGATTAAGAAGCCGAGAGGGTCCATTGGTTTCGGGCCCAATGCGTGGTAGTAACTGTATCATGGATCACAAACACAGAACTCAGTTCCTGAGGACGGCTGCAATGAGACAACCCACCATGTACTCCTACATGGCCTCTCACCGCTACCTTTACCAAATCGTGTTCACACACTTAGCTCACACACAGTAGGACATGTTCACGCACCTCTGATTCATCCTCGATGAATCAGACCCGACTCAACTCTAAGCAGTAGCAGGCATGACAAACAAGCATGTATGAGTAGGCATAACAGGGTTCAAACAACTCCTACTCATGCTAGTGGGTTTCACCTATTTACTGTGGAATGACAGGTCATGCAAAGGATAAAGGGGTTCAGCTATCGTAGCAAGTAACAGTTGAATCATTGTTGTCCTAATGCAGTAAAAGAGAGCAGGAGCGAGAGAGTGGGATTGTATCGGAATGAACAAGGGGGTTTTGCTTGCCTGGCACTTCTGAAGATATAATAGCTCTTCATCGGTGTCATCTATCTCATCGTCGAAACCACGTCTATCGAGAGGGGACAGTTACCGGCAAATAAAGAGGCACACAATCAATGCAATGCAACAAATATGATGCATGATAATGTCATGGCAATATGCTGCTGATTGAGCTAATGCAACTAGCAGCAAGTTAAATGAAGTTGGTTTGAACCCTAGGTTCAAATTCAAACTCCATATGTGAAGGTTTAAATGCCATTAATATGATTTGTGCTAAACAGCAGCTGTAAGTTGTTCTAACATGCATGAAAATTGTACAGATGGATAGATTGGATTTTTCTGATCATTTTTCATATATAATTTATTTCATTTGGAGTTACGGTTGAATTTCTATGAATTTTAGAAGTTTTGGTTATTTTTTGGAATTTCCTATATAAAAATAAATCCAGAAAATAATTTACTGCATCAGCCTGACATCATCATGAAGTCAGCAGGTCAACTGGGCGCCTCCAGGTCAAACCTGACCAGTGGGGCCCATACGTCAGTGTCTCAGTGCCAGTTAGGGTCACTGACATGTGGACCCAGTCAATGGCCACGTTAGCATGGTCAACGCTGACGTGTGGGGCCACTAGGATTAGTTAAAAACTAAACAGAAACTAATCTATGATTAATTAGCAGGTGGTGCCCTGCTGTCAGTGTCACTAGGTGTTGACTAAGTGCGTCATTAGCCCTAATTAATCTTCCACGTCACCAGCCACCGGAGTTACGCCGGCGGCGACCAAAATGGCGGCGGCAACACGCCGGACTTGCGCTAAAGGCGACGGAGGCGGCGACTGAGGGCACCGGGGCGTAGCCCGGGCTCTCCCGCATCTGATGGGGTAGGTGGGAGGCTGCAGGAACGCCGGGGCTCGCCGGAACGGAGCTCGCGGCGGCGCCGAAGTTCGGGTGGTAACGGGCGCGAGGCCCTGGTGGGGTTTTGGACAAGCTGAGCTGCGCATGGGCTTCCTGTGAGCCCCACGAGCTCAAAGCCGTGCTCGGACGCGACCGAAACAAGCCATGGCCGCGACGACAACATGGCCGGCGGCAGTGAGCTCCGGTTGCGATCAGACGGCGGGTGCAGCATGGGGCGAGCGAATGGAGAGAGGGGAAACACGACGGGGCTCACCGCGATGCCGAAGAGGAGGTCAGTGAGCTCGGGGAGGCACGGGGTCCGGCGAATCGACGGCGGGGATCACCGGCACATGAGGTCAGAAACGGCGGCGTTGGAGATGCAGCAGAGCTTCTGGCGCCGCATGACTCGATGGAGAGGATGACGACGTCGTGGCGGAGCTCGGGATCACGTCGGAGAGGCACAGGGAAGGCTGTGGTCGCGGCAACGGCGAACGGTGGCGGCGGCTCCGTTCGGTGGTTGCGCGCAGGAGAGGCAGAGGAGGGGGAGAGAGAGCTACGAGTGAGGGAGAGGAGAGAGGGGCCAGGGGGGTCCAGAGCGGCGCCGAGGAGGGGCTTCGAGGCGCCTCGGTGAGGCAGGCGAGCAGGGAGGTGGCATGGCGCCGCGGTGCGCGTGCGCTGTCTCCCTCCTCTACCTACTGGCAGAGGTAGAGGACGACTGGCACCAGGCCAGTGGGCTGGGCTGTCCACTGGGCCGGCCAGGTAAGGGGCCAGGTAAAACTATCTCTCTCTCTCTCTCTCTCTTTCTGTTTTAATTCTGTTTTCTATTTTGCAGGTTTTTTTTTGAATTTGGTTTTGAAACCAATTCAATTTATTTTTCTTCTGACAATATTTTTAGGAGCTAAAAGAATTAAAACAATGCTCCACAAAATATTTCAGAATTATTGGACCTATATTTATTTAATAGTAGAAATAAATCCAATTCAAATAATTATTGATTTAATTCAAATGCCCAAAATAAATGTTTCTGAGACACCAAAAATATTGGTTTGGATTTTACCTCTTGCCAATATTTCCAGAGGATAACAGGAACATTTTCTTGGACTTATTTGAAGCGATTTTATCTTGATCATTTTTAGAAGGGATCTGAGGCTTTGAAAATTCCCCAATTCAAATTTCATTTGAATTTAAACATGATGCAACAACCAAGTTAGTACAAGGCCAAGGTAAAGCTAGGGATGTGACAAGAAGGCACCTTTAGTACCGGTTGGAGCCACCAACCGGTACTAAAGGCCTGTTTTGGCCAGGCCAAGCGGCGGGAAGCGACCCCCTTTAGTACCGGGTGGTGGCACAAACCGGTACTAAAGGCCCCCCCTTTAGTACCGGTTTGTGCCACGACCCGGTACTAAAGGGGGTGCGCTAGCGCAGGTGCGGTGCGGCAAGTTTAGTCCCACCTCGCTAGTCGAGGGGCTACCGCACTGGTTTATAAGCCCCAGTGCGGTAGCTCTCTCGAGCTCCTCTCCTAACCAGGCCTACTGGGCCTACCTGTCCTCTTCGCCCAGTGGGCCTACTGGGCCTTTGCGGGCCTGCATCCTGGCCCAACAAAAGGTTGTGTCGCTAGTCGTATACAGGCCGCTTTGGCCCAGTAGGCGGGCTTTTTTTTTCTTAATTTTTTTCGCTTTATTTATTTTTGTTTAATTTATTTTTAAGTTGTTTTTTGCCGTATTTAGAGTTTCTTTGTGAATATTTTTGCTTTAGGTACAAAAAATTACAAACTTTCTGTTAGTGCCGGTAGATTTCAAATTTGAATAGTTTAAATTTTGAATTATTTGAAATTTGTGTGAATCACTAGTTTGTGAATAACTTAACTTTGAAAAAAAAATTCAGTGATTCTTTTTTTCTTATGTTTAATATTAGTGTGTTTTATCATTATATTCAATTTAGTAATGATTAGGTTATTTAAAAAATGAAATGCCTTTGTAACAGTTCAGTTTTCGTCGGAAACCCTGATACTTCGAAAGAGATTGTCCATTTTGTACACGAAGTGCATCCAGTTTTTTCCGTAACCCTCTCTACTTTCTTGCACATGCTATTTGTATGAAATTATGATACCATGCCAACTTTCAACCTTTTCTGAGTTCATTTGAAATGCTTTTCAATTTAAGGGTCATTTAGCTGGAAAAAAGTCAGTAAATGCATGAAAAGAATTTGTTTGCACATAAAATTTCTTCGCGTTTCAAATGCCAAAACACATAACTACCCTAACTATTACAGACATTCCCTCCTAGGTGTGAAACACAGAAGAAAGTGATGATAGTGAAGCCGATCACATCCCAGATCTTTGGGTGTGAAAATTTTTCTTCGTGTGTGTCCCTTTGCGCCGTAACCATGGAAAATCTTCATCATTTAACGGGATGCTCGGGTCAATATTCACTGTGAATGGAGCAATTTCATCAAGCTTTTCATAATCTTCTGACTTGTCTATCTTGTCATCCACTCCCACGATGTTTCTCTTCCTAGAAAGAACTATGTGCCGCTTTGGCTCATCGTATGATGCATTTGCTTCCTTATCTTTTCTTTTTCTTGGCTTGGTAGACATGTCCTTCACATAGAAAACCTGTGCCACATCATTGGCTAGGACGAATGGTTCGTCTGCATACGCAAGATTGTTGAGATCCACTGTTGTCATTCCGTACTGCGGGTCTTCCGTTACCCCGCCTCGTGTCATATTGACCCATTTGCACCGAAACAAAGGAACCTTTAAACCACGTCGATAGTCAAGTTCCCATATGTCCTGTATATAACCATAATATGTTTCCTTTCCTGTCTTGGTTTCTGCATCAAAACGGACACCACTGTTTTGGTTGGTGCTCTTCTTATCTTGGGCGATCGTGTAAAATGTATTACCATTTATCTCGTACACTTTGAAAGTCATTATATTCGAAGATGGTAACTGGGACAGCAAGTACAGGTCATCTTCAATAGAGGTGTCATGCATGGTACGTGTCTGCAACCAGCTGGCGAAACTCCTGGTTTGTTCACGTGTAATCCAGTCATCAGACCGCTCTGGGTGTTTGGAGCGTAGCAAATTCTTGTGTTCATCCATATACGGAGCCAGCAAGGTGGAATTCTGTAGAACTGTGTAGTGTGCTTCAGTGAGAGAATGTCCGTCCATACATATTATTTGTTCCCCTCCTAGCGTGCCTTTTCCATCCAGTCTGCCCTTATGCCGCGATTCAGGAACACCAATCGGCTTAAGGTCAGGAATAAAGTCAATACAAAACTCAATGATCTCCTCATTTTGATGGCCCTTGGAGATGCTTCCTTCTGGCCTAGCACGGTTATGAACATATTTCTTTAAGACTCCCTTGAACCTCTCAAAGGGGAACATATTGTGTAGAAATACAGGACCCAAAACGTTAATCTCTTCGCATAGGTGAACTAGGACGTGCGTCATGATGTTGAAGAAGGATGGTGGGAACACCAACTCAAAACTGACAAGACATTGCACCAAATCATTCTGTAACCTTGGTATGATTTCTGGATCGATTACCTTCTGAAAGATTGCATTGAGAAATGCACATAGCTTCAGAATGGCTAATCGAACATTTTCCGGTAGAAGCCCCCTCAATCCAACCGGAAGCAGTTGCGTCATAATCACGTGGCAGTCATGAGACTTTAGGTTCTGGAACTTTTTCTCTGCCATGTTTATTATTCCCTTTATATTCGATGAGAAGCCAGACGGTACCTTAATACTGAGCAGGCATTCAAAGAAGATTTCCTTCTCTTCTTTGGTAAGAGCGTAGCTTGCATGACCCTGATGTATGCCGTCTTCTCCGTGCATACGTTGCTGGTCCTCCCGTGCCTCAGGTGTATCTTTTGTCTTCCCATACACGCCCGAGAAGCCAAGCAGGGTCACTCAAAGATTCTTCGTCACGTGCATCACGTCGATTGCCGAGCGGACCTCTAGGTCTTTCCAATATGGCAGGTCCCAAAATATAGATTTATTCTTCCACATGGGTGCGCGTCCGTCAGCGTCCTTCGGAGCAGGTTGTCCGCCAGGACCCTTTCCAAATATCACCTTCAAATCCTTGACCATATCATGTACATCAGCACCAGTACGGTGGCGAGGCTTCGTCCGGTGATCCGCCTCACCTTTGAAATGCTTGCCTTTCTTTCTTACGGGATGCCTGCTCGGAAGAAATCGACGATGTCCCAGGTACACATTCTTCTTACAACTATTCAAATATATACTGTCGGTATCATCCAAACAGTGTGTGCATCCGCGGTATCCCTTGTTTGTCTGTCCTGAAAGGTTACTGAGAGTAGGCCAATCATTGATGGTCACGAACAGCAACGCCTTTAGGTCAAATTCTTCCCCCATGTGCTCATCCCACGCACGTACACCTGTTCCATTCCATAGTTGTAAGAGTTCTTCAACTAATGGCCTTAGGTACACATCAATGTCGGTGCCGGGTTGCTTAGGGCCTTGGATGAGCACTGGCATCATAATGAACTTCCGCTTCATGCACAACCAAGGAGGAAGGTTATACAAACATAGAGTCACAGGCTAGGTGCTATGGGTGCTGCTCTGATCCCCAAAAGGATTAATGCCATCTGCGCATAGACCAAACCATACGCTCCTTGCGTCATTTGCGAACTCCTTCCTGTACTTTCTTTCGATTTTTCTCCACTGCGACCCGTCAGCGGGTACTCTCAACTTTCCGTCTTTCTTACGGTCTTCTCTGTGCCATCGCATCGCCTTGGCATGCTCTTTGTTTTGGAACAAACGTTTCAACCGTGGTATTATAGGAGAATACCACATCACCTTGGCAGGAATCTTCTTCCTGGGGCGCTCGCCCTCGACATCACCATGCTCATCGCGGCTGATCTTATAGCGCAATGCACCACATACCGGGCAAGCGTTCAAATCCTCATACTCGCCGCGGTAGAGGATGCAATCATTAGGGCATGCATGTATCTTTTGCACCTCTAACCCTGGAGGGAAGACAGCCTTCTTTGCTTCGTACGTACTCTCGGGCAATTCGTTGTCCTTTGGAAGCATATCCTTTATCATTACCAGCAACTTTCCAAATCCCTTGTCAGATACACCATTCTCTGCCTTCCATTGCAGCAATTCCAGTGTGGTGCCCAGCTTTTTCTTGTCACCTACGCAATTCGGGTACAACAATTTTTTGTGATCCTCTAACATGCGCTGCAACTTCTTCTTCTCCAAATCACTTGCGCAGTTTCTCTTTGCATCGGCAATGGCCCGACCTAGATCATCAACGGGCTCATCTGATGCCTCTTCTTTAGCTTCTTCCCGCATTGCCGGCTCAGCTTCTTCCCGCATTACCGGCTCAGCTTCTTCCCCCATTGTTGTATCATCGTACTCAGGGAACCCATGGCCAGGATAGCTGTCGTCGTCCTCTTCTTCTTCATTGTCTTCCATCATAACCCCTCTTTCTCCGTGCTTGGTCCAAACATTATAGTGGGGCATGAAACCGGACTCAAACAGGTGGACGTGAATGGTTCTTGACATAGAGTAATTGCGACCATTCTTACAGCCAGCACATGGACAAGGCATAAAACCATCCGCCTGCTTGTTTGCCTCAGCCGCAAGCAGAAAAGTATGCACGCCCTCAACGAACTGGGGAGAGCATCGGTCATCGTGCATCCATTGCCGGCTCATCTTCATTACACAACACCGAATAGACCAAATTAATACAAGTTCATACAACACTTAAATGCAACAAACAAATAACTCTCTAGCTAAAGCATTTAAATGCAACAACAAATGCGATCAAGATCGCAACTAAGGTAACAATTGATCCAACAGCATAATGATACCAAGCCTCACTATCGATGGCATATTTTCTAATCTTTCTAATCTTCAAGCGCATTTTCTCCATCTTGATCTTGTGATCATCGATGACATCGGCAACATGCAACTCCAATTCCATCTTCTCCCCCTCAATTCTTTTCAATTTTTCTTTCAAGTACTTGTTTTCTCTTTCAACTAAATTTAACCTCTCGACAATTGGGTCGGTTGGAATTTCCGGTTCACATACCTCCTAGATAAAAATATCTATGTCAACTTGATGGGCATAATTTGTCATAAACATGAAATGCAACAAATAGTTTTAAAATAGAATATACCACATCCGAATCATAACAAGGACGAGGGCCGACGGGGACGGATATCAAAACCATGGCACTATGTATAACAAACAACGTACGGGTAAGATAATTATTATACGAGTAACTATATATCCAAATCACACAAACATCAATTTTTTATATAAAATTTCATGAACAAGAGGCTCACCACAAGGTGGTGCCGGCGACGGGACGGTGCGGGCGATCGACGGTGGTTACGACGGAGATTTAGAAGGCACTAAGTAAACCACACCTACATATGCAAACTAAGTGTTATTTTTGACCTCAAATTGCATATAAATCAAATACTAGCACATATATATATTTCCTCCCAAATTACTAAACTCACAAATTAATAACTATATAAAGCATTGCAAGAGCTAATCTAGCAATGAGAGATGAAAGGAAAAAGTTGCTAACCTTTGTGATCATTTGAATGGATGGGGGCCTTCAAATCTTGACAAATTTTGGGCAAAATGTGTGATGAGCTCGAGAGGAAGAGGGGAAGAACAGAGAGGAGAGGGGAAAGGGGAAGAACAGAGTGAGCTCGGGTGGACGAAGGGTTTATGTAGGACGACCTTTAGTACCGGTTCGTGCCAAGAACCGGTACTAAAGGTGCTGGAGGGGGCCCAGACTGACAACATCCTGCCACCACTCTCATTAGTACCGGTTCGTGGCACGAACTGGTGCTAAAGGTTAGCCACGAACCGGTACTAATGAGAGCGGCCCGGCTAGCCGTTGGAACTGGCACTAATGTATACATTTGTGCCGGCTCTAATACAAACCGGCACTGATGTGCTTCACGTTTGACCCTTTTTCTACTAGTGAGGGAATATTCGGTCGGTGAACTAAAAGATGATTTTTTACCTATTTATTCATCTACCCCTAGATGTTTTTCTGCTTTTTTCGCAGTCCGGACATGCACTTTAGGGCATGCCTCCCAGGGAAAGGAACCCCTAACGGAACTATTCTCCCTGGAAGATGTTTCTTACTAACCATGTAATATAACATAACTAGTTCGGCACTTGTCTGATAAAGCACTAATGACCCCTACGCCTGGTCTCCACACATGCCCCGGTTCTTATATAACCGCGAGGGTATTTGGACACACTCCGGACTATTGGGTCCCGAGGTTGAAGCGAAAAGGTCCGCTATGACAAACGATCTACAATCCAGCTAGAAGGCATTTTACATGTCATCTTAAATTACATAGTCAACTTGACTGGGCATATTCCTCTTCAATGCCATCCAGCAGGTTGTCTAGCTTACAGTCCTGGTGGGAATACTTTGCGGCCAATTCTACTTGGCCGTACACTAAGCTCACAGGGATCTCCTTCCCATCAGGCCCCGCTGGTCCGACCTCGGCCATGTGGTTTGGGTCAGCCTTCGTGTACCGCGTCTTCACCATGGCCCAGGCCTCCCTGGCGCCTTGACGGCGGGCCGAAATCTTCCATAAGAGGAAGTGCTGCCATGCTCCCTGAAGCCTCTCTGCAAGCTCTCCAAGGCCTTCGGGCAGGGAGACAGATGGCCACAAGGCCTGGGCGACGCCTTTCATCACCTGCCAAACTCGTTCGTGCAGTTGCAAGAGCTCGGGAAGCAGGTCACCCGTAGAACTGGGCATCTCCTCTGCAGGACGGCCTGTGAGCATACCTACAGACATAACTCTGTTAGACGACTTCCTTGCCGAACTCTTTTTCAAAGTTCGTTCAAGCACATACTAAAAATGCCGCGTCGAAGTCGCTGATTCTCCTTAAGAGAGTCAGATAGTTGGGCACGAACATCCTTTAGTTCCTCACCCAGCTGGGTGTTGGCATCTTGGAGATTATTTTTCTCCTGCCTCACCCTTGTAAGCACACTCTCACCGGCCTTTAACCGGCGCATGAGTTGTTGCTTGTCCGGATCTATCCCGGCGCCATCTGCAATATTATTGTCAGACTTATACACACGCCGCACTTCACAAATAACTTGTCTTTCGAAGCATATATTACCAGAGGGGGTCTCTTTGGCTTCCCCCGCTGCGGCTAGTGCGACCTCAAGTTGGGCTTTGCACTCCTCCAACTCCTGGGACAGTTGGGTATTCCTTTCGGTAAGACCCTGCACAACAAATGATCCTTAAATCAGTTATTCTAACTATTTCAAGTCTCGGGGGCTACTGGCATATATAACTGTCAAATCTTCTCACCCGTATGTCTTTTACATACTGCTCCGTGGATCTGGCTAGACCATTTTGAGCGGCACGGAGGTGCGCATCTCCCGAATTAAAGGCATCCAATGCCTCTGGGGAGAAACACGCGTCACGAAGAGCAGTCCAGCGGCGCCTATGATTGATGGCACTCTCCACCTTGGAATTGGCGGCAGATAACATGTCGGCATCCTCTGTTGGAGGAACATCCGACGCACGCCCCGTGTTTGCCTCCGCTTCTGGACCTGGCTTTGGAGCCTGGCGAGCGGAGGACTGATTGGCAACCTCTCCGGATACTGTCCGGCGAGCGCTCTTCATCCTGAAAAGGCACGAACGTTAGTATGCCTCCCGGGAATAAAGCCGGGGAGTAAGGTGACGCGCCATACCGTTGCACCAGAGTTTCGATCCGGACCGCACTTCTTTTTAACCTGCTGGGCCGTGCTGCCCCTTGTTGGCCAGCCGCCGCGGTCTCGGCCTTCCGCCTCAAGGGCGCCCCCTTGGAAACACCATCGGTATACGGTGATCAAAAACATGCATGGATGGGTCATTTTCAAAGTATCGGGACTCCGGTCTCAGTTACTTGCGAGGCGGGAAGTATTCCGGGGTAATCGGCAGTAATGGCGACCAAGGCATTATCGATGCTCAGTTGATGGAAAACCCTGTCGATCAGCTCCACCTATATGTCCGGATCCTCTTGGGAGGTCGGATCGAGGAACCGTTCTGAATCCTCGGGTTGTGGAGGCGAGCTGTTTATATCCTTTACGGCCCGGCGTAGTTCCTGTGGCAAAATCACAAAATGAGATACTTGACTATGGGAGTACGGATCGGATAGGCAAAAATGAATGTTCGCTTACCCAGCTTGGGGGGTTGTTCATAGAAAATCCGCCCTGCGGATTGATGCGGAGAAACTCTTCCTCTTCTCCCTTGTACAATGCGGACAAGATCTTCGTCAGATCGGCGACCGATCCCGGCCCCTTACGGCCGCAGCGGGTGGCATCATCCTCCCCGTTGAAATCCCACATGGGGTGGCCTCTATACTGGAGCGGCTGCACCCCCCGCATAATGCATATGGCCATGACTCCGATGATGGTCAATCTGGAATGAGCTAACAACCTTATCCTGCTCATCAGGTAAATGACGTCCCTGTCGTTTTCCCTCTGAGGGCTCCGTGGACGCCAGCTTAGGCGTTTCTTCAAGGGAGCGGTATTAAACTCAGGGAGGCCGACCCGAATAAGGTCCGGCAGTGGGACATCTTCTATATAAAACCATGCCGAAGGCTAGTTTTTGGACGCCTTCTTCGGGGTTCCGGACAGATATCCGGTCCCGGCGATGCGCCATAGTTCGGCTCCGCCCACTTGATATATCGACCCCTCTTGAGAACGGGGCACAAGATAGAACAACTTCTTCCACAGCGCCAAATGAGGCTCGATGCCCAAAAACAGCTCGCAAAGGGCCACGAAGCCCGCGATATGAAAAATGGAGGCAGGCGTAAGGTTGTGCAATTGGAGGCCATAGAACTCCAGGAGCCCTCGGAGAAACGGATGAATTGGAAATCCAAGCCCTCTTATTAAATAAGAGAAAAAGCATACCCGCTCTCCTTTGGAGGGGCTGGGGACGCTCTTCGCTTGCTTTCCGCCCTTATAGGTGGCGAGTCCGGCTCGAACCGGGACCATGAAGGCTGGGGGAAGAAATCCCTTGGTTTGGAGCGCCACTAGCTCACTGTGCGGGACGGAGCATCTCTCCCAATTTCCAGGCTGAGGGCTGGGAGGGCGAGAGGAGGAGCCGCGTCGACTGTCCATGATGGAATGGATTTCTGTCAGATGCGCTCTGATGAATGCTCGCGAAGGGAGGATGGTGTGATTCGGATCTAGATCCTCGTCTCTTTTATAGGCAGCTCATTTGCGCAGCTAAGGGGGTAAATGTAAAAATACCCTGACTTTTCACATTCGTTCAACACGTGGAAGACGGCCATTATTGGGCGTGGAAGCCGAGGAGCGCAATATTCAGAGGAAGCCAGACGCTATTCAACAGGTACACTGGATTTGGAGAACAACCCGCCTTCCAATGCCGAAGACAATCTACGTGCTGGACTCATCGCCATTGAAGCCTGGTTTGGGGGCTACTGAGGGAGTACCGGATTAGGGGCTGTCCGGATAGCCAAACTATCACCTTTGGCCGGACTCCTGGACTATGAAGATACAAGATAGAAGACTTCATTCCATGTCCGGATGGGACTTTCCTTGGTGTGGAAGGCAAGCTTGGCGACACAGATACATAGATCTCCTACCATTGTAACCGACTCTGTGTAACCCTAACTCTCTTCGGTGCCTATATAAACCGGAGGGTTTTAGTCCGTAGGACGAACAACAATCATACCAAGCTTCTAGGGTTTAGCCTCTCTAATCTCGTGGTAGATCTACTCTTGTACTACCCATATCATCAATATCAATCAAGTAGGAGTAGGGTTTTACCTCCATCGAGAGGGCACGAACCTGGGTAAAAACATCGTGTCCCTTGTCTCCTATTACCATCCGCCTAGACGCACAGTTCGGGACCCCCTACCCGAGATCCGTCGGTTTTGACACCGATAGTAGACTACCCCGATCGAAGCGCCGCAGCAATGCCCAATGAGTCGTCAAATCACAAAGCCCCCTCCTTTCTAGCAGTAAGTTGGACGGACGAAGCAACCATCATTTCACTCTTCTCTCTCAGCTTCCTCTCTTGAAGAAAACCCCCACTCGCATCTCCCTCATCTCGTTCCTCATTTCTTCAAGAAAACCCCGACCTGCTTCTGCCATTGTTCTTCTCTCCCAAAGAAGGAAAGGTGACCGCATCAATGATGTTGATTCTGGCCAAGGCCCGGTCTTGCAACCCCGTGCCTGATCCTATAACTCCCTCTCTGTTCTTCTTTTGGGTTTGTGATTATGGTTTCTTTTCTTTTATTTCTATTTGATAGTTTCTTGATGGATGCTGGAGCACCGGCAAAAGTGATGTCTATGGCTCTGGCCCAAACCGTCGAGGCTCATGGTACGAAGAAGTGCAAGCACCCCAACGAGACTACCACACACAAGCTCAAAGCCATCGCCCTGTCCAAGCCCCCCTCTCCGGGATCCCTCATTAAGCAAGTCCAGGTAATATCTCTTATTGATGATCTTTTTCTCGATCTTGATCGTGTTTTTTCATCTAACATGCAGTACTAGTACTAGTAGTACAACTTTCTAGGTGATCTTGCATGTGATTTTTGTGTGCCAAATGACGGTTCTAAATTCCTCTTTTGACCAAAACATGCGAGAGGTTGACACTGATTTCTTATAGATTACTTTCAACTACTTTATGAACATCAATGCTACCTTTGAAGAGGGTATATTTGCCTCAGTAACTTGTGTTATGGATATTGCAAGTAATCCCTCTGCTCTCATGCCTTTGAAGACATGTTCTAGTGTCTTTGTTCACTCATTTTTGTGCATATATGTAGTCATATATGGAGTATAATATCGAAAATCATCTTATATTTCTGAATGGAGGTAGTAATAAAATATTTGGTTTCTGTTTGAATTAGAACCAGGTCCACGGTGGAGATGAAGTTCTCATAGTCATGCCTTGTGAACTGGAAGACCTGAGGATGAGTTCGACTGCTAAATTATCCAACTGTTGTGTCCTTGTCACCACGTGTCCTGGACTATTGCTTTCCTGTAGCATTGTTGTCAGGCGTGTTCTCGAGGCTGTACTTGACCACAATAATTTCCTGGTTGTGCCTTCGATTATGAAGGGTGTGGTTCTTGTAAAGCTTCCTGACAAATCTGATGCGGCATGTCTTCATCGTCATGTTTATGAGTGGAAAGACCACTCTGTTAGGTTCTCCAAGGTTGACGAGATGGTGATGGTGCAGGTAGACATCTCTCATGAAGTCCATGGCCTAGTCAGTTATGCGGGGTTCATCCCGTAGGTCGGTGGCAAGAAATAGTCTGCAGAGTTTAATTAGTGCAACTTTGCTTGTCTGTAGTGAGTACTATTGTTCAATACTTGATTTGTGTTTGTGAACCCTGTATTGTTTAGTACTGCCGCTTTTGGTGTGTGTTGAGTCCTGAGAATAGTCTATGTTAATGTATGTCCACTCAATTCAGTCTGTATATTTTGAAGTATCCAGATCATCTTTTTTGTGAGGACGGTTTATCAATTATGGTTACACTCCAATATTTGTATGCATTGTCGCACCCACCAGGATTTCCAGTCCCATGGATGTTCGTCCATACGATTTGTCATGACCTTTGGACTGTCCTGCTTGTGGGAGTAGGCAGGGGCCCTGCATGCCACGCGTAGTTGGACGATCAATCTTATCTTTAGTACTTCAACATAGTGATTTCCTGGTAAGGATTCACTTGTGTCACATCAAGTAAATCTTATTGATTTACTGTCTAAATCTTATTGATTTAATGTCTAAATCTTATTGATTTAATGTCATGTTTTCTTTCTTTTCCTGCAATTTTGATGCAGGTTTTGCCATGTGACATTCATCACAGAATAAACCGTTTGGTTTTCTCTACGATGGCTATTTTTGCAGGTTTCACTTCTTATGTCGTGTCAGTAACGAAGGCACTGTCCATCACTTATATTACTAGAAAAAATTGGATCAGTCTGTTGTCTGAGTACAAGATGAATCCCTATGATGAAATGTAGTTTGGTTTAACAAACACGCCCCAATTAGTCCTTCTCGCTTTTAAAAGAAATGAAGAAAAAAAACTGGATCACGGTCACGGAGCCTAGTCAAGTTAGAAAGCTAATCATAGCAGACCAGACACGATCGCCGTTGTCTCGCACATCGGTACCACCTTCAGCAACGAATCGAGCACCGGCAGTTGCTCTAGCACTAACAGCGGCAGCAACTCAGTCTGATCCAACTGAGGATTGGGCACCGACCGTGTCAGCAGATAAGGTGATCTACTGGAGGATCGGGCATCGACACCGGCACTAGCTCTACAAGGAGCACCATCTCCGGCAGTAGTAGCGGCACTACCAGTCACACCGGCATGGGCACCAACAACAGCTTCGGCACCTGCACCAACACTTGCACTTGCATCTGCTCTGGCCCGTGCAGCGGCAACTGAACGAGCAGTTGCACCGGCAATAGACTGGGCTACAGTTCACACTTCATATACCAAATTCCTTACAAAAACCGACATGTCCACCTTCTTGGTAAGCATTAGCCGCCCAAGTGCTTCATTCTTTTTTCTTTCCATGTTGTTTCACATGATTCACTGTGTTGATCTAACTGTTTGTGTATGTCTTCTTGTTTGCAAACGGAGAATTCCTAGAGCAACGAGGGAGTCCTTCAACAATCCGGGCGACCGTGGCCAAGTTTCTCTTACCATGCGCAGCCTTGGTGTGAATGAACCTGCTCAATATACCGTAAGTACAAAGGATGGTCGCATGATGATTGATGCTAAAGGATGGTCAAGGTTCAAATCTAAATCATATATTGCGGTAGGGGATGATGTCAAAATCAAACTTTCTTGGCAAGGAGAGCTGGTCCAAATCAACTTTGAAATTCTTCAATAGCAGCACGCAACTACCGAAATGATCTATCCTCCGAGAGATTTTGATGTAATAATCTGGCATGGTGAAACAAGTGTCCTGTGTGTATAAGTAGTATGATAGTATTATTTATCACATGGTATATCGTTGATAGAATTGCAACTTTGATTGCTTGTTAGGAACTGTCGTTCGACTTCATTCCAACAGCTGCCATGCTTTATTCAATTTTGTGTATTCACCTTGCGACAGCATCAAAAATCAGCGTTGTACTGATCGTTTGCAATATGAAAAGCACTGAGGTAGAACACATGGGCCCCCAAACATGCAGTCCCACCGGACTGTGGCCCAAAGTCCAGAACCGTGAGCCTGTCTGAGTATTATATTCTCAGCTTAACCCCCATAATGCCCTTGCATTGCACATAACATCAAGATGCATTTGCATGAGTATTTTATCTTGTGAGAGAAAAGGATGAACGAGGGAAGGCCTTATTTGCAAATGTGGAGAGGTGTGTGGGTACCTTTTGGCAAAATTGCCATAATTTCCTTCCTATCTGTCAGATATAAATCGGATGACCTATATTGTAGGATGGCAGCCACACCATCATCACCAACTCATCTATACTATGTTAAAAAATTCTATTTTTATAATTATATATGTTATATATATTCCCCTTGATTTTTCTTATGTATAAAGTTGTGATATAGAAGATTTTTATATTTCTTTACAGAGGGAGTATCTCTCTGTCAAAAATATATTTATGTGTAACTAGTTACTCCTATCTTTCTACTTCCTTTCGCTGATATGTGGGGCATCCGACAACGGGGTCCACGTGCCATATGCAGCAAATTAGAGTGCACAACTGAACGGTAGACACATCCCGGTCGTAGCGCCGCAGTAATGCCCAATGAGCTGTCAAATCACAAAACCCCCCACCTTTCCAGCTTTAGCAGTAAGCTGGACGGACGAAGCGACAATATTTCACTGGGCCTGAATCCCCTTCTCTCTTGTCTGCTTGTTCAGAGAAAACCCCCTTTCCGCGATTGCATAGGGTTTTCTCATGGAAAACTAGGTACGAATTCTTCATCCATCCCCGATAAATCCAAGTCCCTTGGTCGCGGGTAATTCTAGGATGGCAGCCGCCGCCATTGATGCATTTTTCTTCCTACTGAATCTAGTGTGTTTCATTTGCAGTGCCCAAAGTGCGAGGACCCTACAGGTTTCTGTGCCCTCGGTGAGACGCCACACTTGTTCCTTCTCATCCTAACATAGGATTTTAAAACGCGCACAATATGTTCCTAGAATCCTCTTTTCTATCCGGGAGGGTGGATTTTTTTTAACATGTTGTCGACTAATTTGGAAATTTGATTTGCTATATTTGGATAAAGGTACTAGTACGATGGTCAACACTGACATGAAGGAGGAAATTATTTCTAGATTTGGATAGGGAATACATTGTGTTCTCATATTATTTTTCCTGTAGTGCATTACTTGCTCTGCCAGAACAAATGTACTCAAGATGCTCGGCCTTGCCATAACTGAATACACCAGTTTAATGGTCATAGTGAAGACAAGCCATGGATATACGTTCCGAGTTGGGTTCATGAACCAAGAAGATCGCTGCTTTTTTATGGCAGAACTTGGATAAGCTTTCTCAAGTGTTACAGACTGGAAGTTGGCGCACGAATGTTGATGGAAATAGTAGAACCTGGTCTCATCTTCACTATGATCTATCACCTCGACGTCGCTCCAATCGTTCATCCATGTTAGTTTTGTATCTGGTTCTTGCTTGTTGCCTCGATTACTTCTTAATCCACCTATTCTGTCTACCTAATCATAATTTAACTTTATAAGTAGCATAGAATCTCTCACAAAGATGCTACTTCTAACTAACATTTTCTTATAATTGGTGGCACGTGTAGGTTTTTTCAGAGTTAAGCAGGCTGCTCGTTTGTTATTCTATAAGAACTCGGCTGTTACTGATGGCACTAAAGTTGACTGGGATGACATCCACAAGTTCCTACACTTTATTGATAGTGTTGAGGTCCTTGTGGGGTGTTTCAATGGTGGAAGGCCACGTGGGATATGTGTGCCACTACTGCACTCCTTGAACAGGTCCAACTGTGTCGAGAAACTTATGGTACGAGCTGTTTTCTGTTATATATGTTGTTCATAAACTATTGCTTATACACAGTTTTACAGCTGTGATCTTCTTGAAACAGAAACTGCCCAGTTCTATTGTTCCTATACAGATGCCTGACCATGGTCGGGTCAGACTTGCGCTTGGTCATAATATGATGTTTATGTCGACCTACTCCATTCCCCTTGAAGGTGAAAAGATACTTATTCATGGGTGGTCTCAAATAATGAAGGTCCGTCCATCTTGGAGAATAGGACAGAAGATTATGTTCCTGTTTTCCATGGCTCTAAAGCGAATATCCTGTTTATTGACCACACTGCAAGATGAAGCCGCTTTCAGAAGGTTGTGGATGTGCGGGGTGGCGCCTGGGCCTTGTCCTGGGGCTTGGCAGCCTCACCCTTGGTTAACTGTAGACAAAGTAGCACTGTTCGAGGCGTGCTTTATACGGTTGAACCTGTATAAGTACTCATACGGCTTTCAGCTATGGTTGTTAAGTGCCCCTGCTGGTTTCAGTTAAGGTTGTTAAGTACTCCTGCTGCATTTACAGTCTGTCATGTTTCTTCAGTCCTGTCTTCCTCCAGCCACCAAAAACAAACCAGCGTTGGTGGGGCCGGCTGGTTGCGCCTCAGTGCACGCATCACCGCCCCACCGTCTCCTAAATCGTTAACGTTGACGTCTGAGGCCTCGCCGTAGTCCTCCGCGTGCTTTGGTGCGCTCGCCGCGGTGTCGCCCTCTCGCGTTGTCAACATGGTCAACAAACAACAGGAATCGGCAGAAGTACATGGAGAGGATGACAGTAGGGGCCCACCATGTCAGGGTATGGAAAAAGAAAATACTTCCTCCTAGTGGATTCCTGACATCTGGGACCCATGACATTGTGCCCGTATATAGTCAATAGACAAGAGAACAGCACAAGATTGGCTGACACCTGGGATGTAGCTGCTCGAGCAATTTTTTTTTGTTATTGTTGAGACGGAGCGGGGTTTCAACTGGGCTGTGGCCCGTCTAGCCCAGACTTATATTTTATGTTCACCATATGACTAGCCCAGCTATTTTCTCTTTGTGAAAATGAGCCCGGTTTATTTTTTCTGAAGAATACCCAATTCAGGCCTACTTATTTTTCTACGCCCTGATGGGCTACATCTCTTTCAGGACGCCTGCAAATCTTGAAAATAATATGAAATGAGTTGTGAATATAAAAAAGATGACAAATTGGAATTACTTTATAATTTCTGAATTTTTTTACATTTTCAGATTCCTATTTCACTGGGCTTTAACCTAATTTAAATATATCTTCAAAGTACTTTAAATCTGGCTTAACATTTCGGTATTAAAAATAGTTTGGAACCCACAGAAATATGCAAAATTTTGTTTAAATTTTTAACCCTGGCCCTGGCCAACAAAAAAACGAACTGCTAAATTGCATAAAAAGTTGCAATGAGCTATATATAAATTATTAAAAAAATAGGGAATGGTCTGACTTGTGGCCCTATTAAGTTGACGCGTATGCAAGATTTTTTTACTTATTATATCCATCAACAAACGATTCTAGGAGACGTAACCGTTGGATGTCAATCCA
Organism: Triticum timopheevii; assembly: GCA_963921465.1. Taxonomy (NCBI): domain Eukaryota; kingdom Viridiplantae; phylum Streptophyta; class Magnoliopsida; order Poales; family Poaceae; genus Triticum; species Triticum timopheevii. Next base: position 57,259,803 of record OY997266.1, read on the forward strand.
ACGACCGTCGTGTTTCTTCAATCTCTGATCTTCTTGCTCCAATCTCTGAACCGTGGCCGAGTAAGTAGCGGCACATGTGATAGTAGAGCCCCCCACGTAGCAGTTCAGGTTGTCCCGTCTAAACTGTGTACACGTACATACAACCACACGCCAAAAAATACGACCACGTATGTACATACGGGCGGGGTCTCGAACGCCTACTCGCGCATACGTACTACCAGGGCTCGTGAACATGGATGGGTCGGAACGGAGAAACTGCGTCGTCGTCGTGTTCATGGGGAGCCAACCGACTGGGTCGGAACGGAATGCGTCATCGTGTTCATCGGGAGCCAACTAGCTTGGACGGAACAACCGATGGAAACGAGGCCTGGCATTACCGCATAACGAAGGAAAAGACCTTCTGTTCGACCGGCCACAGTCGAAACGGGATCCTGTTCATCGGGAGGGGTCTGGCGTACCGCAAAACGACGGAAACAGACTTCTCTTGGACCTCCTACGGTCAAAACGGGGTCCTGTTGATCGGGAGGGGTGTGGTGTACTGCCAAACGGAGGAAACAGACTTGTATTGGAGCGCTACGGTCGAAACGGGGGTCCTGTTCATCGGGAGGGGTGTGGCGTACCGCAAAATGGGACTCAACGGGATACTGTTCATCTCCACCGTCGACCTCCTCCAGCCTCCACCTGCAACTGTTCATCCACGGGCTCCTGTTCATCCAGCCTCCACCACGCGCTCCTCCACCGGCTAATGTTCAACCAGCCCTCTCCACGGGGTCCTGTTCAACCACCCCTCCACGGGCTACTGTTCATCCAGCCCTCCACCGGCTACTGTTCAACTAGCCTTCCACGGGGTCCTGTTCATCCAGCCCTCCATGGAGTCCTGTTCATCCACCCCCAACCGGCTCGATCGGGGTCATGTTCATCCAGCGGCAATGGCCTCTACTATCACGGGGTCCTGTTCATCCAAACCCAACCGGGAACAGTTCATCCAAACCCACCCACCCCCCAACAACGCTCATTGTTCATCCACAGGCGGCATCGACCGGCTTCGGTTAGCAGCAGTAGCGAAGGAATTGCTCGATCGGGTTCAGTTAACAACGATTGATCGATCGCTCGGGTTCAGTAACACATAGCCTGCAGTGCAATCGCTCGGGTTCAGTTAGGCGAACGCCTCTCTCGGGTTCAGTTAAAGCCCAATGCCTCGCACCCACGCGCGTACGTATACAAGAGAAACGCGCATCGCTCTGCCCCTGACCACCCACCGTAACCGGAAACTCCCTGAAATTTTCCTCGCCCTCACTTCTATCACGGTTTTTTCCGTCATGGACGACCCAAAGAATGTCATGCAACTGTGTATCTGGCCCGCCCATGACGAAAAGCCCATTTTCTGTCATGATTTTGTCATAGAAGTAGGAGCCCACCACATCTATGATGATACCGGGTTTTGTCACAATTATCGTCATAGAAGTGTCATAAGCATGACAGGAAAAAAATCCGTTCGGCCCAAAATGTCACGGATGTGTCTTTTTTTTAGTGTATAGTGAATCCAAGCAATACATTTTCGTTCGTATGTACATCCCACACAGTCAATCCAAGGAATACATTTCCGTTGGTAAGTATATCCCACACAGTCAATCCAAGAAATATGTTTCCATTCATATGTACATACCACACGGTGAATCCCAGATAAACATTTCTGTCCGCACGTATATCACACACAATTTTCCCCATCAAATTTTTTGTGATAGCGTTGCCATTGCAGACGATATTAACAATTTTATCATTTGTGTTATTGAATGCATCACCCATGATGCCTAGAAGAAACTGTGTGGCATAGTCTGTTTATCACACACACTATTTATGTGGAAACCGTTTGCGCAAGGTGGCCTAATGCAAATAATTTTCTAGAGGAAGTCATGTGTGATTGTTCATTGATCCAACACGTTTACTTCCTAGAAATTGTGTGGGTTGTCTGCGGTCATCGACCATGTGTTGCCTCAATAACCATTTGCAACAGAAAAACCCAATAAGCAAGCTAACTGGCTTGTTATTATTTATCAAATTGACATCCCATATTAAGCACACAATATATTTAATTTTTGTATTACGGAACCAGGATTTCATAATTGGAATACATCAGACTAGAACATCATATAGCTTCAGCACTCAGTTACATCATATACGCATATAACTAGCTACCTCATTACATAATTGCACTAGTACCAAGTTTCACATACAACATCTATAACCTTGGGAAATTAGCATTATAGACGGTAGATAGACAGATAAATCTCATCTAAAAATCTGCTAAAGCGGAAGGCGAATATTGAACCTTCAATGATGTTGAAGGTCCTTGCGACTTTAGGCCAGTCCCTATGGATGATTGATCGTCCATCCTTCATCCACTTGAGGAAGACTTCAATAATGTAACATGGGTGTTGTATGAATACATTCTTCGCCTCCTGACCATACAGGTGGTTTGAGAGGTAATCTTTTTTTCCTACTTAGGTTTCTCTCAAAGTCGTCAGGGGATGAGATGCTCTCAAATGACAAGTGTCAAGTTCTCTCTAGAGCAGTCAGCCAACAAGTAGTTGTGGGGGCGGCTATTTATAACCAGGGAGCAACCCAACATGGAATGTCATAAATGCCCTTCTGACACATGATTGTTGTCACGATAAGATCCACTCGACATCTGACACGGCGCAACAACGGTCGGAAATTAAACTCTCAATTTTGTCGAGGCACTCAATTTTCGCACGATAGGTTGATCGCACTGGAAAAATCCTAACTCCTCAACGTGACCAAATTCGTCAGCGACCAGATGAACTTCATCACTATCGCTAACAAAGTCGCCAGATGTTCCGAAGATTTCCAAAGGCTTCACTCGAAGCGGCTTGTGTATGTATAGGTTTGACCATCACTTTGGAAATGTTAAGTATAATTCACCTAGACCCCCCTTTAATAGTACGGTTTTTCCTATAACTCAAAATAAGAAGAAAGAAACTATGAAAATAAAGTCTTCAAACTTCAGAATCCTCACATCAATTTCTTCAGAGGTCATACCAATTTCTTCACTTGAATAAATATATTTTTAGGGGCCGTCTTCTGTAGGTTAAACCAAATCTTCAGTGACTATAACTCTTGTGTACACTCACAAACACATTAGTCCCTCAACCTATTTGTCTTCAATACTCCAAAACCACTAAGGAGGCACTTGATGCACTTACAAGGAAGGGAGCTACTACACGTCGATTGAGCGGTGCGTCACCTTCTAGCGTTGTGTTGCAGAAATTTTTGCAACATAGGTTAAGTTGCAATTTTTTGCAACAAAGTTCTTGTTACAATTTTTTTTGCAACCGAGATTTTATTGCAAAAAAATGCAATAGAGATCTCGATGCAATTTATTGTTTTTTTGTAGCAGACGTACTGGTACAACTCTTTTTTACAACAGACATTGCTGCAGAAACCCAGTGTAGCGCACAATAAGCAGCAAGCAGCAACACACGTCGCACGGACGAGACGACGGATGCTTGCGTGCAATCCGCCAAGACGATGCATGCTCGCCTGCAATCAGCCAGCTAAAGCCAAGAGTTTTCCATAGAGAAAACTATAAAAAGAGTGAGAAATTTTCGGAAAAGAAGAGAGTGAGAAATCTTTGGAAATATGCCAGACTGCGGACAAAATATACAGCTCCATGTAAAAAAATTAACGAAAAGGGCCGTTTTACAGGACCTTGTCGGGGCGATTTTTTGTTCCGGCCCTGTAAAATGGCGGTTATTTTGTGGGACAATGCGATATAGATGCTTTTTAACTAAGCTAATAAGAGCATCTATAGCAGATGCACTATAATCGGTCAAACCTCTAAATTTGCAGTATAGATCCTATAAAACGCATCGAATAGATCCCGGCTGACCTCTAAATATTTTTTTGCAGCTCCGTGTATATTATCTCATGCATATCTCTCAAAAATATTGTCTTTGAGCAGTTTTGCAAGTTCCCGTATATTAAAACTTTAACTGATCAACGTCGGAGCAGGCAGAGAAACTCGGCAGCGGATGGCTGGAGCGTCACCGGAGCAAGCAGAGGAGCTCGGCAGCGGCCGTATGAGCGTCGTCGGAGCGTTGCCGCAGTAGGCGGGCGGCCTTAGCGTAGCTGGAGCAGGCGGAGGAGCTCGACAGCGGCAGTCGTAGCGTCCTCAGAGCATCGACGGGGTAGGCGAACGGCCGGAGCGTCTCCAGTGCAGGCGGAGGAGCTCAGCAGCGGCCGCCGAAGCGTCGCTGGAGTAGGCCGACGGCCGGAGCATCGCCGGAGCAGGCGGAGGAGTTCAGCAGCGGCCACCAGAGCGTCGCCGTAGTAGGCGGACTTTCGGAGCCTCGCCTTTTTTGCGGTATAGTTTTACGATACTTGTTGAAGTCAATTTGGTACTACAAATACTTTTGCGGCCGGCCCGCCCGTATAACCATCTTGCAGGTCGAGATTATAGCACAAACATCCGTTAGGGATGCTCTAAGGCCATGTACATACAAGGTGTTTAGAGGAGGTGTTTAAGAAAATAAAACAGGCTTTCCTTAAACACCAGTGTTAAAATGTCTCTTCTGTAAAAATAGGCACCGGTACTTTAAAAAAACTCGATTTATTTTTTTAAGCATCTTCCGTTGTACCAAGCCCAAAGAGTAAAAGGAGAGAGAAGAGGAGGCAGGGCGAGAAGTCGAAGTCAAACCACCACACCAGGCTGCGTTCTCTCCGTAACGCGACAGATCCCCTTTCCTCTCTCTGCATTTACGCGGCGCTGCGAAATCCTCTTCACTCTTCCTTCCCCATACTGTCGCCGCGCTGCCATCCTCCTCCACGGCAGGATCCCGGTAGGCCGCATGACCCTATCCCCACTCGATATGCTGTTTTTTTTTTTTTTTTTTTTTTTTTTTTGCTGTTCTTCTTGCCCGACACAATCTAGGCTTACATCCATGAATCCGTGCTCTTGTAGGCTGACCACGCAAACCAACTGTTTGCTCTATCAATTTGTTCGACCTACGCTACAGTGCACAGTTAGCTTGCCGATCGAGCTCTGTCCACGCGCGACCATGGAGGCGGCTCTGGTGAGCGCAGCCACCGGGGCCTTGAGACCCGTCCTGGGGAAGCTGGCCGCTCTGCTGGGCGACAAGTACATGCGTTTCAAGGGGGTGCGCAAGCAGATGAAGTCCCTCACCGACGAGCTCACGGCCATGCATAATTTTCTCCTCAAGATGTCCGAGGTGGAGGATCCTGATGTGCAGGACAAGGCGTGGATGGCGGAGGTGCGGGAGCTCTCTTACGACATGGAGGATGCCATCGACGAGTTCATGCTATGTGTCGATGACAAGGACACCAAGCCAGAGGGATTCATGGATAAGATCAAGATCTTGCTGGGGAAGATGAGGGCTCCCCATAGGATCGGCAGCGAGATCCAAGATCTGAAGAAACAAATTATTGAGGCGGGCAAGAGGAATACGAGGTACAAGACACGTGAGGTCTTCACCAACACCAGAAATACAGTCGTTGACCCTAGAGCTCTTGCTATCTTTGAGCATGCCTCAAAGCTCGTCGGAATCGATGAGCCCAAGAATGAGATAATCAAACTGCTGATGCATGATGATGGACGGGCACCGACACAACAACTGAAGATAGTTTCCGTTGTTGGATCTGGAGGTATGGGCAAGACAACGCTGGCGAACCAAGTGTATCAAGAGCTCAAAGGGCAATTCGAGTGTCAGGCCTTCTTATCCGTGTCCCGAAATCCAGACTTGATGAATATTATGAGAACTATTCTTAGCAGAGTCAGCGATCAAGATTATGCCAGCACTGAAGCAGGGAGCATACAGCAAGTGATCATTAACATCACGAATTTCCTAGCAGGCAAAAGGTACTATCCAGTTCTATTCATTTTCACTTGTGGTCTCCGGCATATAACAGAGACAGCATATGAGGACGATGATCATAATTTATGTGCTTCTTTCATTTCACATTTATGATCTCCAAGACATAGCTACTGATTCATTGATTAATGTATGGCATATATTTACTTTGCACGAAGAGTAACAGTAGAATAATCCTCCTGGCAACCCCTTACTGTTTACATATGTAGCTTTACTCATTTTGCATTTTGCATTTTGGATCCATATCTATGCTATTGATTTGCTGCTCACTACCACCTAAGGTCCTGTCCAGATCTGTTACATAGGTATGTTTATTCATATCTCCATGCATCCCTTTTTTGAACTGCTGCATACTTTTCAACATAACTGAGCTTTCTTGATCTTTACTGTGATCATGCCTCCAGTTTACAGTTTAAACTACTGCTTATCTTGATGTTGTTCCTAATCTACGGACTGACATGGACTTAAAAAATATACACGGTAATTATATTTGTAATGCCATTTAACACATGTGTCGGCTTTCTTATCTATCATTTGTTGTCACAATAATTTTCTTCTCTTATTGCATACTCTGTATTAAAGGCACACTAATATCGCTCATAAAATCAATGTGCAGGTACTTAATTGTTGTGGATGATATATGGAATGTGGAAGCTTGGAATGTTATCAAGTGTGCATTCCCTTTGAGTAGTTGCGGCAGTACAATAGTCACCACTACTCGTATGAATAATGTTGCCCATTCATGTTGTTCATCATTTAGTGGCTATATTTATAATATAAGGCCTCTTAATATGGTGAACTCAAGACAATTATTTCATAGAAGGCTATTCACCTCTGTTGAAGATTGCCCCACACACCTTAAAGATGTTGCTGACCAAATCTTGGAAAAATGTGTTGGCTTGCCGTTGGCGATCATTGCTATATCTGGTTTGTTGGCAAACAGAGAGAGTACAAAGGATCAGTGGGATCAAGTGAAAAATTCAATTGGTCATGCACTTGAAAGAAATCCTACCGTTGAAGGAATGATGAAGATATTATCGCTTAGCTACTTCGATCTTCCTCCTCATCTGAAAACATGCCTACTCTATCTAAGTATATTTTCAGAAGATCACGTTATTAAGAAAATTGACCTGATAAACAGTTGGGTTGCTGAAGGATTTATTCCTAAAGAAGGCACACATACAGTCCATGAGTTAGGTGAGATGTGCTTTAATGATCTTGCAAATAGGAATTTGATCCAACTCGGGGGGACAGACAAATATGGTCTTGTGAATATTTGCCGAGTTCATGACACAATTCTTGATTTCATCATATCCAAGTCTATCGAAGAGAACTTTGTTACTTTAGATGGTGGTTCCAATCTAACGACGGGGACACAAAGCAAAGTTCGAAGGTTGTCTCTCCAAGTTGGAAAGCAAGGAAATTTTGTCATACCCACAAGTCTGGTATTGTCCCATGTCCGATCATTTAATGTGTTTTCAGATTCAAGGGAAATCCCTTCTTTGGATCAGTTCAGGCATTTACGTGTCCTGAACTTCCGAAATTGCTACCAACTGGGAAATTATCATCTTGGAAATATAGGTAGATTGTTTCAGTTGAGATACCTGAACCTCAGGAATACAGCAGTAAGTGATCTCCCAGAACAAATCGGACATCTACGATGCTTAGAAATGATTGACCTAAGAAACACAAATGTCCGTGAATTACCTGAAGCTATTGTTAATCTCAGAAAATTGGTGCATTTACTTGTTGAAACTCGAGTTAAATTTCCTGATGGAATTGCAAAGATACAAGCACTGGAGATGCTGAAAGAGGTCAACCCCTTCAACCAGTCGTTGAACTTTCTGGTAGAACTTGGCCAGCTAAAGAATCTGAGGAACCTGCACCTTGATTTGGAAGATGACTCTACCACTGGAGATACCATGGGTGCTAAGGAGTGCAAAAAGGCTATTGCCTCGTCTCTCCATAAATTAGGCACACATAACCTTCGTTCTCTAACTGTTGTTTATGATGACAACTTTTTACAAGAACCATGGTGCCCTCCGCTTAGCCTCCAATCACTTATGATGTATTGGTCACCTTTCCCAAAGGTTCCGAATTGGATGAGCTCCCTTGTCAACCTCCAGCAGTTACGCCTTGAAGTGGAGGGAATCAGGCAGGATGATCTCTGCATCCTTGGAGCCTTGCCGTCTCTGCTCATTCTGAATTTAATAGGAACAAGAAAGTCTAGAGATATGCTCAGAGTCAGTGGTGAAGTTGGGTTCCGATGCCTGAGGATGTTCTTTTATTATATACAAGATGAAGGGATGGAGCTGATGTTTGCAGCAGGATCCATGCCGAAGCTAGAAAAACTTAGAATTAATGTTGACGCAGATGAAATTAATCTTGGCGCTAGTGATGCTCTTAATTTTGGAATGGATAACCTCCCCTGCCTCATCACTGTGGAATGCGCACTGCGTGGCAGAGTCAGGAGCGCTCTTGAGGCAGCAAAGGATGCCATGGTGAGAGCAGCCGGCATGAATCCAAACCACCCTAGCCTGATCTTTGTATAGTGACGTGCTGTTAATGATGCATGGTGGGTAGTTACCACATAGGGCCCACACTGACACTTCAGGTGCCAATTCTTTTGCATAATCATGTCAATTCCCATGATTTATCTCCCTCTTCCATTACCTCATATCAATGGGTTTTTTTTTCCAGCTTGCGGCAAAATTTCATGCAAGCTGTATGCAATCTGAAGGTTCACACAAAGGAATTGCGACGAATCTGTTCAAGCTCTTGCTGACATGCCGTTTTCACCTGTTTGTATAGGAAATGAATCCTGCCAGCAGGTCCTAAAGCAATTATATATTTATCTTGACTTTCTGATTATCATTGCCTTGCTCCCTATATAAAACTGCTACTTCAGAAAATGTATTTGTGAGGTGCATGTAATCCTGCTTACAGGTAGTTAAATTGGCTACTGCTGTTCATCATTTTGCTACACCGTCCATGTCTTGATGATAATGTTGTTTTGATAAGTGATAACACTGGGGTAAAGATGACAGGCAAACTAACTGCATTGTGTACAAGTTTTTTTTATGGACCAGTTGCAGGTGCTGCACCCCCCAAAAAAGGGTTGTACGTGCTGCAAGAATCATCAATGTTGAATTTTCCATTGCCTAGTGACCATTGATCTTGTTAATTTTTCATCACCTGCTATTTGTTTTCTTTTGCCCTCCTTTGGTCATTCTTGGTCATTTCCTTCGTCAAGTTCAGTTCCTTGAAATATACACTACAATTCATAAGCTCGTTTCCTTTTCTTATCAATCTGGATGCTGTGCTAATCCAGATGCTTCGGTGCCAAGTTCTCATGGTGTTAGTTTGATATACACATGCTTTCCATTGCTGTTAAATTCTGATGGTGCCGATTATCTGCAGTGCTACTCCAGATGCTTAGTGTTTTTCAGTGTCCTGGCTGATGATACAGTCTGTCCCCATCATATTTGCAGGCCCCTTCAGATTGATTCCAGTTCCCATCAACAATTCCATTTCTTAACGAATTTTGCCTGAATTTGGCATGGTATAATATGACAAACACGTACAAAAACCAAGTTAAGTATTCGATCTTGGTGATTTTCTGCTTGGATACATAAGTATTGTATATCCATGGGAAGAAAGCTGACGCCAAATTCCGTATGGTGGTATTTTTTCTAATTTCCTGTATATTTTATACATTTTATTTTTATCACAACAAGCGGTGGTTTTTTACATCACTCTCCTGTAGCTATCCTGATAAACCAGCTTTACAAATTCCATGCCCATACAGCATTTTTAGATTCACAATGCATGTCCTGCATCTGTAACAAGATAACTGGGCAAATACTTGTAGCTTATCAACATATAAACTTAACAAATGGCATTTTAGTAGAACGTGAGTCGTTATTGATTATTATGCTCTTATAACTTATTCCGTCCCCGATAATAACTTGCAAAAACGTCTTACATTATGGGACAGCGGGGGTACTTGTTTTGTACTCCCTCCGTCTGGAAATACTTGTCAGAGAAATGCATAAAAATGAATGTATCTAGAACTAAAATAAATCTAGATACATCCATTCCTTCGACGAGTATTTCTGGACGGAGGGAGTACATTATTGATTGTTCAAGTACTGATTTTTCTTGCATACTACTAGTAGAATGATTCATTGTGAGCTCGTCCTTTTTTTTAAATCACTTTTGCTTCACTGAAGCTAGGTTGAAACCTTCTTGTCTATATTCTCTAGAAATTAGTTTATGTCTGTAAAAAAATTAAGGTATTTTGCTGGTTGAGATAACTGTTGTTAACAAAATGTGTTCGAATCACATGCCATGATGTGCCTTTCTCTCGGCGGATGATGTTAAAAGCTGAAGAAAAATTTGGAGGGAGACGGCAGTTGGGATATTCTCTTTTATTTTGTGAGAAGGCTGTTGGGATATTCATGATGACATGGAGAATTTGGAAGAGCTGATCAAACTGCTGGCGAGGAAAGAGCTTAAGAGCAACGAGTTACAAGAGGCTCAAGGATAACTCATACCTCGGGTATGTAATTCCGCTTTCTCTTTTGGTTGTTTAGCCACTGCAACTGCACCTGGTTAACATTGTTAGAAGGGAGAGAGAGGATTGGTGGAATAGTTTGATTCATTGTATTGCTTGAGCCTCATGGGCATATATATAGGAGTACAATCATTTACTTGGAGTACAAGACAAGCCAGAACAAATCCTAGTCTATCTCGTATTTCCTAATAAACATTATACTCAACATCCCCCCGCAGTCACAACGGTAGCGACGTAGACGGTGAGACTGGAGAAGAATCCGAAGGTAAGCCGACGGACACCCCCCACAGTCGTAACAGTCGACGCATCGCGGAGTCGTGGCTGGAGTGGCAACCGACGAGGTTGCTCAAGCAAGGCGGTAGCCCTTTGTGCCGTTTGTCGATGTAGCCGAGAGCGTGTGTGGTGGAGCCGTGGACGAGGTAGCCGTGCGAAGAATGCCGTGGTCGATGTCGAGTCGGGGTGGCCGGTGTCGAGGAAGTCGCCGTGGAGCCGCGGGCGCAAGGTGGCGCCGAGTTAGTCATGGATGCAGTGGTATCGAAGTAGTGGTGCGCCGGGAAGAAGATGTTGTTGACGACGCGTCGCGGCGGGTTTGCCAAGCCCGGGGACACATCGTGGACGAAGGCACGCACCGGTGTTGCCAGCACCGGGCATGCTTAGACGGACGAAGACGAAGTTGACGAAGCGCTGACCAGGCTTGCCGGGCCCGGGGACACGTCGTGGATGAAGGCACGCACCGGTGTTGCCAGCACCGGGCATGCGTAGACGGACGAAGACGAAGTTGACGAAGCGCCGACCAGGCTTGCCAGGCCCGGGGACACGTCGTGGATGAAGGCACGCATCGGGGTTGCCAGCACCGGGCATGCGTAGACGAGGGACCTGCACGAGTTGTACGCCATGTCGGAGAAACTGGAGGGGCTAGCAGAGAAGAACTCGACGACGTCGGCGGCGTCCATCGGCGCGGGGGCCGATGTCACCAACGGTGGTCGGAGTAGACGAAGTGGTCGGGGTAGATGACGGCGACGCTGGCGACGGGCTGGTGCTTGGACGAAGACGAAGGGGGTGGACGGGCGGCGGAGGCGGCTACGAAGGTAGCGGCGGCGGCAGCCAAAGAAGAGCGGCGGCGGCGGCCTGACGGCGACGGCGGCGGCTAGGTTAGGAGTGCGGCGGCGGTGCTCGAAGTAGGCGAAGAACCCTGACAGCGTGACGAAGACCGGCGCGGACGGTGGTGTTCCCACGGGAGATCGACGCGTGGTGACGGCGGAGTGGACCGCGGGCCGCGGCGCTACGGCCCAAAGGGGCGACGCAGCGGCGGCAGGCGGGTCGGGGCGACGGCTGGAAGACCTCGGGGCGGCGGCGGAGACCGCGGGCCGCGGCGCTGCGGCCCGAAGGGGCGACGCAACGGCGGTTCGCGAGTCGGTGCAACCGCAGGTACGGCCTCAGGACGGCGGCGTGGACCGCGTGCTACGCTCGCTACGGCCCGACGGGGCGACGCAGCGGCGGCGCGAGGGTCGATGCAGCCACGGGACGGCCTAGAGCGGACGCCCTCGGGGCAGCGGGGGACCGCGAGCCGCGACACTACGGCCCGAAGGGGCGACGCAGCGGTGACGCGGGTCGATGCAGCCGGGAGAAGAACCACGGGGCGGCGGCGCTGCGGCCCGACGGGGCGACGCAGCGGCAGCCTGATGCTCGATCGGTGGAGAGGCGCGCTGAACTCTGGGACGATCTTCACGGGACCTGCGGAGGCGCGCGTAACCGACGGGCCAGGTCGGTCGCGCGGCGTAGATGAGGCGGATCGCGGCGGCGAGCGGGTGATCAAGCCGATCGCGCGCGAGGTCGGTGACGCCGCTCGGTGAAGGCGTGGTGGCGGCGGAGTCCGAGATGAAGCCGGCGGCGGCGGGCGGCAGGGCGGCTATGATGGGCCGCCGCATGGCGCGAGGCCGCCGGGTCGAGGTGATGCAGGAGTCCCGGTCGGAGCAGGGCGGTGACGGCCGGCATAGATCGACGAGTGGGCCGGCACGCGAACGGCGGCGGTGAAGGGCCGCCGCATGACGCGAGGCCGCCGGGTCGGGGCGACCGGCGGGTAGATGTGCGGACGACGCGCGAGGCCGCCGGGTCGGTGAAGACGCCGGTGTAGTCGACGCCGAAGTCGGAGTAGAGGTGCACGGGGTCGATGGCGGCGGTGGGCGACGCAAACCGGATCACAAAGACCGGAAAACCAAAAAGTAGACGCCGATCAAAGTGACCGGCGAGAGAGAAAAAACCCAGATCAAAGGATCGAGAAAAAAGACTCTCTAGGGCAGCCGGCCAACACAGCCGGCGGACGAACCCTAGGTACGGGCGGCGCGGCCCCCGGCGGCGGTCATGGAGGCCGACCGCCCCGGGGGTGGCGCGCGGGTGCGGAAGCGGCGGCGGCTAGGGTTTAGGATCGACTTGCGATAGATACCATGTTAGAAGGGAGAGAGATGATTGGTGAAATAGTTTGATTCATTGTATTGCTTGAGCATCATGGGCATATATATAGAAGTACAATCATTTACTTGAAGTACAAGACAAGCCAGAACAAATCCTAGTCTATCTTGTCTTTCCTAATAAACATTATACTCAACAAACATGTTTTCAGACCAATGTTTGTACCGACGTACGGGGCGTGCAGCGTGCTGTATGCCGATTGCCGAAGCCGGCAAGTGGCAAATGGACCTCCACTTCTCCCTCCTCGCGGTGGCCGCTCCCACACGGTCACCGGGCACCAGCCTCCTCACCCCTGTCAGCTCCATGATCAACGGCATGCCGCGAAAACGACTCTTACCTCTGCCACGGCGACAGCGTCCCGCTCGCACCTGCCGGTGGTGGAGTCCGTTGAGAGTTGTCAGGAAGCGTGTTTATTGGGCCGGGCCTTGGTGCCTGAGGGCCTGGCCGTGCCCGTCCGACTGACCACACACGACCGAGCACCGGCCACGGACCCCCCCTATAGACAAAAGAAGCAACCGGGCACCGGATCCAGCAGTCCTCCGTGTTTCTTTCCATTATTATTACACGCAGAGAAGAGATTCCTCCGTGTTTCTTACCTTTCCTTTCCTTGCATTTTCTTTTCTTGCCATCGCACGCACCACGCACGCGACATCATAGTAAGATAAAAATCTGCCGAGAGATTGATCCTACGAACGTAAACTAGTGACTAGATCAAGCATGGCTACCGCCGCCGCCACGGCCGCGGCTCCGCCCGCACCAACCATGAAGCTGCTCATCGACGCGAAAGCCAAGCGCGTGCTCTACGCGGAGGCCGACAAGGACGCCGTCGACTTCCTCTTCGGCATCCTCGCGACGCCAGTCGGCACTGTCGCCAAGCTGCTTAGGGCCGGCGGCGACGGGGCCGGCGCGGCCAACATCTACGCCAGCGCCCAAGGGATGAATCCGGCGTACATGCAGAGCAGCGCCGTGCGGGACGCGCTCCTCAACTCGCACCGCTACACTCTCCTGCAAAACCCTGCCATCCGAGGCCCCCTTTCGCCCGCCACCACGGCCACGGCGGCACCCTCGACGTCCGTGCCAGTACCACAGAGCATGCCGCTGCCATCGTTGTCGTACCGACCCCAATACCCGGCTGTCGCTGCGCCTACGTTGGCGACGACAGTTCCACGCGGCTGCCTTAGCTGCGGCTCCGTCGTGGCCGGTGGTGGGTTCGTGCAGGGCTTGGTGACGTACACCGTCATGGACGACCTCACCATCACACCCATGTCAAACGTCTCTGTCATGGTGCTGCTCAGCAAACTCAACGGAGAAGAGAAGGGCCTCGTACTCGAGGAGAAGTCTGTCAAGATCGGTCCACAAGAGGTGCGTGATGTCGATGCATAATTTGTACTCCCTCCGTTCCTAAATATAAGTCTTTTTAGAGATTCTAATAAGAGACTACATACGGAGCAAAATGAGTGAATCTACGCTCTAAAGTACATCTATATTCATCCGTATGTAGATACTTATTGCAATCTCTAAAAAGACTTACATTTAGGAACAGAGGAAGTATTTGTTATTAATAATATCGATCTGCTCAACTAATTTGCTTGCAGGGATTGGATATTCTCATGGCTTCCCTACAGTCCAGCACCGTCCTCACCGATGTATTCATGTCCAACAATAGTGGCGTTGCCTCCCTGTCCAAGAATAAAAGAGCTCGTACATCCGGTGGCGAAATCAGTGTTGTTCAGGAGAAAAATGATAAAACCCTGGACTATTTTTTATGAATTGGTAGGACGTCATGTATGTTGCCACGGCTCCTCAAGTCTCTTTCCACATGCAAACATAACGCATCTCAAAGTTTGTGTATTCCATAAACATTACTCCAAACATGACACCAATAGTTTGGACTTTGGAGAAAAACATGTTAAGAAAACATTAATTGTTAAAGGCATTCTAGTTCACATTGACCCCTGGCTCATCTGTACCCAATGAACAGTGAATTCAAAATAAAATAGCAAAAAAGTCCAAAAACATCTAAAAAATTCACGATAGCTAAATGTGAGTCGACTGATTTTCCAATTTCGGTCAGTCGATTTTGAGAAGGAAGAAGGAAGCGCATATCACTCACTGAGAACAAGTTCGAGTAGTAGTTGTAGCTTTCGCACTCTGAATCCCCTTGAGCTTGCATGCGGCGTCCAATTCAACCGCCTGTTCTGCTCCATGTAACACCTGCCTGTCACTCTTATTTTTTGTGTGAAAAACTTTCGATCTATTCATCTTCAATCATGGTAGTACAACGAACACTAGAAATAATAAAAATTGCATCCAGATCCGTAGACTACCTAGACGACTACAAGTACTGAAGCGAGCCGAAGGTGCGCCGCTGTCATCGCCCCTTCCTCTTTTAGTCTAATATTCCAATAGTGACATGGGTTAGATAACACTCTTTGTGTTTGAGCTAGCTATCCGTCGTGCTCAAACAAAGAGATGTCTGACGGTAAGTAATGCCTTATTAGGTACAAAGGATTTTAACATGAAATCTGAGGAATCGGTGTTCCAGAGGAATTTTGATGGATTGCTCATTTGGATTGTAGGAACCATTGCTCCAGAATGCTGCTTCAACTATTTGATTCCTTGGAGCTAATGTCTTGCGTATGGTTTTCACTTTCAATGAGATTTTGATGAAATTCACTGAATTTTATTAATTTCAGCAGATACTAAGATACTAATGTTTCGGCCAAAATATTTCAGCAATTTCAGTAGTACATAGAAATTCAAATATTTTTGAAATCTTTTCAAAAATTTCAAAAAATATATGAATTCAAGTGAATATTTCGGCCCTTTGGCTGAAATGCAAACCGAAATCACTAAAGTTTACTGAATTTCGGTGATTTCAGTTGGTGCTGAAATTTATGAACAAACATCAAAGGAGGAAACTGATAAGATTAGCAAAAAGATACAGTGGCATGCAAGTTATTTGTTTACGCTCTATCCAACACAACCGTGAGCTGTCGGATGGTAACTACGAACTCTGCAACCTTTTCCTTTTTACTGCCCATAATGAGTTGTTAGATAACAATGTCTGATTTTTTTTTTTTGTAGTGATTCCCAAAGCAGTTTACTCAAATTACCTCGCAAATTACATGATTGATGGACATACAATGAATGCTAAAGTATTTCATCGAGACTACAATGAGCATCGAGAAATCCTAGTGAAGACAGTGAAGGATGGGCGGGCAACCATCACAAGGGGTTGGCCTAGAGTCGTGCACGCATTACGCATGGAGGAGGGCACAATATGGGCATTCTGCTTCACCTTCACTACACCACAGCACTACATCCCCAACAACCAGGTTGGTGGGGAATACAACTTCTTCCAACAGACAGTCGGTCGGGAAAAACTATTGGTGACCAACCTTGTCTGTTGGGGAAAGTCCAGACGGGAAAACCCTTTCCCGACCGACTGCTTGATGGCTATGGAATATCTTTCCCGACCGACAGTCTATTGGGCCTACCATGGGCCTTTCCCGACCAACAGTCTGTTAGGGCAGCAACGGGCCTTTCCCGACCGACTATTGGACAGGGTATTCTTTCCCAACCAACATTTTGTTGGGCCTAGCATTAGGCTTTCCCAACCGATTATCAGACGGCGTTTGTTTTGCCGACCAACAATCAGATGGGGTTTTCTTTTGCCGAACAATAGTTCATCAACATTTTGTTTAGCCAACCACAACTTTAATTAACATATGGTACTGATTGTCACATACATATAGTTCATTTGTTCTAAGCATAATCACCCAAACACCATATGTCACGCTCAAATCGAGAGCACGAAACATTTTTTATTCCATTAACTAATTGGCACATACATACACTTCAATCTGTTCTAAACAAAACCACCGAGGAACCATACATCAGGTTTACAAAAGGACAGTCAAAAGGTGCAAGTATGAGACATCAGTTGTACAAAATGAAAGCTAAAACATCTAGTTGACGTGGATCGTTGGCTTCATGGTTCCTTGTGAGTGTAGTCCTTTTTGCTTCCTACAAAAGTTAATCAATTCTCAGTTATAATACACTATTAGAAACTATACTACAGTACCAAAATGCCAACATACAGGATCATCACATTCTCAAAAATATAAATAGTAATAAATACAGAGAATTCAATAATCATGTGTTAACACTAACGTTGATCCTCGGTTGAGATTGTTCGCACTAATCTTTATATTTTGTATCCGCATACTTAGTTTGCTTTCGTTATGCATGTAACATAGATGGTCTAGGAGTATCTAGTCGTCGAAGGTTAAATCGAGTGCACGGAGGAGGCGAGATACCGGGCTGCAGTGCGATGCGGCGAGCATGGTGAGATGCCGATGGCAGCATGAAGCCGTGGTGCTGTGTGATGCAGCACGCCGTGTGAAGCGGCAAGGCGCTTGACAACTGGAATAGCTAGGGGAGAATAGGCAAGTTAGTTTGTTTGTCAGCTACATGGCCGCTGACCAGGTGTGTGGCCGTTGAGTGGAGATGCGCAAGTGGACATGCATGCATGTAGGGATTAAGTGCATGGAATTAGTTGTGTGAGTGGGAGTGAGTTAGTGCCTAGACGTGATGTTAGTGGCCGGATGTGGCGCCTGAGTGGTGCATGAAGGTCAGCTCCCTATGTATATATAAGTTACAATCAAAAAAGAGAAAAGAGGCTGCGAGAGCTTGGGTTGAATAAATAATTTTACATCAACTTAATTCAAAAGGATCAATCTAATATAGTACGCATATTAAGAAGCTACATCAGTTTGTGATGAAAATCATTCCTATCCGCAGCAAGAGTTTTCAATGTGCACAAACCTTGACAAATGATGTCCGGTCATCGGCTCGCCAGACCAAGATGTGCGCCACTCAAAATTCCTGAACAATAGTGGTTGCTAACCAACTGAAACAGGAGAAAAGGGGATTCAGGCTAACCAGCTGAAGCAGGATAAAAGATGCACCAAAACAAGCTAGAAATGATGTGCACACGTCAGCATGCATCCTTACAAAAGGGGCACGTAGGAAGATCTCTATAATATGTTATGCATGTAGGGATAATCATCATTCGAGTAGAGTCAGCATTACACTTCTGCAACTTCTACAGCAATAATGACATTATATATTAGTATATTACATCACCTCTATGAAATTTACTGCTGCTGAGCAAAAAAGGATTACATAATATATTTTATAGTGAGACATTTCTTTTTACCAAAACGATTAAGAGAAAAGAATGGCGCTGAACTAAACAAAGGGAAGTGACCATAAGTTGAGTAATATTGGTAAAAACGACAATCAACAATACTCATTGGAATAAGATTTAAATTAAATGGTCGAATAAGATCTCCTTATCTCGATGAATCTCAAACTGGGATTTCGATATCTCAATAAATCTGAGATTCAGAGTTTCTAAAAGCTGCAATAATGCTTTACAAATCAGAGCTTACCTAAAATTAAAGAATAACTTGCCCAGAAGCCGAGGTAGGGACTCATTGAGTATGAGTACGACTATAAACTGCAAACTGTATGCTAGCTCTAATCTTGGTTGAAAGTTTTAAGAGCCAATTCTGAAGGCATCCGACTGTCAGCACCTGCAACATCTCATGTAATATGAATACCAGTTTTGTGTAAATCATGTAATAACATTAAACATCAATGTTGAATTTACACAACCATACTGTTAGCAACAAAGGCATGAATGAAACAAAAAGAATGTGGCCTATCTAATAATAGTAGGAAGAGCAACATAAATCCATATTCTCCTTGCAATGTGGCTTATCTAATAAAAGTACGAAGAGCAAAATAAATCTATGTTCTCCCAGCATTCTATGGTGCATGTTTTGCCCTGTTTGTGAGGAGAAGAATATGCAGGCTACTGTGAAAGCCAAGTTGTGCCTAACAATCAACATTCCAAGTTTCAGATAGGATATCAACCAAGAAAATACTGATTTTCTATACAGACATCACAGTTGTGGTGATTTCCGCGAAGAGGTGCAACCTGTTGGCGGCGTCGGATGGCTTGGGCTCCGAGTCTAGCACCGCTGCAGCAGCCTCCCACTCCGTCTAAGTGTATGGGATGCAAAGAAGAATCCTGGGAAAATCTATAGAAGCATGACTGTATAAATACAAACTGCTAGATATGTACTTTATCTTCATTCCAGTAAAACTGAACTAATTTTAATATAGTCCTATGTTTGCCAGAATTCTACAATGCTTAAATAAAAGTCTGAAACATTAGTATGATTATTTGGACTTTTTGTGGAACCTGAAGCTAGTTCTCAGGGTTGTCCCTCGTCTCAAAGCACAGATATGTGGATACGTTTTTCTATATAAAGTAATGAATTTTCATATGATGAATACCCATGTATTGACCTTCAGGCACGCATAGCATAATTTGATAGTCTGGCAAGGGTTCAAACATCACAAATTACAACTCACAAGCTCTAAAGTTCACAAATCAATCACAACCAGTTCATAAAAAACAGTAGCTAATTAAGGTTTCCTGCAACACTACTGAAAGGAATACCTGTAGCATAGATTTTTTTTTTCAATAATAGCATCAAGCTTGTTCTTCTCAAGTTCTCATATCCAGAAATCACACGAGATGTAGCTCTTAGACTGCATTGCCGGCTACCCCATTAGCAGATAGAGCCCCTGTTTTTTATGCTCTGCTTGAGCTGGAGCTCACATCCAAAACGCTGCTTGCTGGATAGAAGTACTATCCCAAGTCATGGCTGATCTGAACGGAAAAGGGAAAAGCAAATAAATCAACTAACGGCAGCACCGATTGAGGATGGGTGGAGAGGGAGAGGAGAGTGAAAAGAACACTCACCGCCGGGGAGGGGAAGCACCAGCAGTCAACGGCCAGATCCTTCTTCAAACAAACCAACGAGCGCAGATCGGAGGAAGCCCATGGCGTGGCGGCGGTGGTGGCGGCCCCTAGGTGACGACTGACGAGCGAGGGTGCGAGTGCTCTCTCTCTCGCAGGTGACCCACCTCTCCCTCCCTCCTCCCTCCCTCTCTCAGCCCCGGATCTGAGAGGGATGGCAGCGTCCACCACCGCGCCTTGGCCTCTCCCCGAACTCCAGCGCACAAGCTAGGGTTAGAAGTGTTCGGGACCTAAGCATTGGGGTTGCAGGAGGGTGGAGACAGGTGACGGCGTGCTGGAGACGGCGGGTGTCGGCGGCGTGCGGGCTGCTAGCTAGCGGGCGGCGGCGGAGGGAGTGCGTGAGAGGATTTAGGTTTGGGGGATTTGGATTTGGTCGTGGCACCTGTTGAAGGCCGAATGAAAAAATAGGAAGGAGGCTTGGCGCTAAGTTTTTGGCCCGTGCGCGCGAAAGACGGGCCGGCCCAATTGGTAATGAACAGTCGGTCGGCATTAATCGCCGACCAACAGTCTGATGGAGATACGGGCTTTCCCGACCGATAGTCTAACGTGAAACATTCCAGTATTGCCGACCGATAGTTGGACACGATACATCAGTATTACCGACCAACAGTTAGATAGAAGTTTTCCCGACCAACAGTCTGTTGGTAAAATTGATTTTTCCCAACACACATCAGTAGGGAAATCTAGTGCGTGGTGTAGTGCTTCTTCAGCAACGAGAATGTCTTTCGCCTCTTTCTTTACAGGCTTTAGTACAACTATGGTTCATTCATTCTTTACTTGGTGCTTCTGTAGTTCTTCAGTATATGTACTGGTGCATCGAATTATGCATTCGTGCTTGAGTCTATATTTGTAATAAACATGGTTCAATATGAAATAAATAATTGCCAACTTTCGAATTCAAAATATGTAATTTTTAAATGCAGGGATTAATTAGGAATTAAATTAGGGATTACACTGCACATGGTTTGCGGAAGCAAAACGTCTGCGATAAACATGGAGACTAGACATGTTTCCCGGATCCACTACGTGTGTGCGATCAATCTCTACTACACACACGATCAACCAAGAAAAAAATGTGTGATCAAGAGGCCCCTAGGTTTTTTTTTCGGATTTTGGAGTGTTTATAGAGGCGAAAGTAGGTCAAGAGGGATCTCGTGGGCTCGACTACCCACCAGGGCGCGCCGAAGGCCCCTAGCATGCCCTGGTACCTAGTGGGCCCCACGGCCCTCCTCTCGTGTGCTCCAGAAGCTTCTGGGGTCCATTATCAGCGGAAAAAATCTCCAAAAAGTTTTGTGGCAATTGGACTTCGTTTGATATTGATATTCCGTGAAGTAGAAAACAAGTAAAAAAAACAACAACTGGCACTAGGCACTAGGTTAATTGCTTAGTCCCAAAAAATGATATAAATTTGCTAGTAAATATATATAAAACATCCAAGATTGATACTTTAATAGCATGGAACAATCATAAATTATATATACGTTGGAGACGTATCATTTAACCGCACTCACACCCGACCCACTGCGCCACACTCACACCTCGAGTCACTCTCTCGCGTACCCACTAGCGACGCACACAATCAATCTGTTTTGTGCGCTCCCTCGCTTGCTAGGGTTAGGGTTCCGGCGACAGGTAGGATGATCTACCAATAGAGGAAGAGGCGGAGGCTGAAGCTATACAAGGAAGCACGATGTGGTTGTTCCGTTGCCTCACAACGGCCGATGGAACAATGAGTGAAGAAAACGAGAAGGACCAAGTTGCCTACGAAGCTGAGGCTGAGGAGGGCGAACATTCAGTTCAGGCGATGGTCAGCTACAGGTGGGAAGCAGAGGCATCCAGGTGAAAATTCATGGTATGTTTCTGAGGAATAACTACATGCTCTCTTCATTCTTCTGTATTCATGACGCCTTTTTCAGTATCCCGGCGATGAGCAAAACCGGTTTCTTGCAAGGTGTTGCTATATCTCTTCCAGTGCCTCCATAGGCTAGTGCAGCGTGAGGAGGTGGAGGAGCTCGTCTAGCGTTGCATACATCACCCCCAATGCTTTGAATGTTGTTGGTGTGATACCGCTGACAGATAATGAAGATGGCATGGGGGAGGAGATTCACAAGATGAAGGTGGAGCCGAGGAAGGTGAACAAGGAGAAGCTGGAGATTTTCATCATGTTTATGATGTTGATGTTTATGTGATAGTTGCAAGCATGTGTGGCTACTAGGAAATGAAGTAGTGTTGCAATGATAATTGCCCCGTTCTGCTTAGTAATTAAGGTGAATTTTTGTGTTGTGATAGTGATGAAGTAATGTGGATTTTGGGTTGTAACGGCAATTTAGGTGCAGGGCAATCTTGTTGTAGTCAGCCATGTGCATGTTGTAATGTAGTGGCTTTTGTGAACTGTTGTGACACCCCGATAGTTAAACTATAGTAGACCCATGTTAATGATGCTAGGTCATCATAATTAAAATTTTGCTAATCGTAACTTGCTTCAAGCTAAGTTCAAATTCAAATCCCCAAAACAAGTCAAATATTTATTTCTACAAAATGTCAAGTAAAAATGTTTGATGGGTTCCAAATATTCACTAACCAATTGTCATGTGAGAATTAACATCTTTCGTAATATAAAAATGCCCCTGGATATTGAAAAAGTGGACCAACAACACTTTTTTTATCCAACTTAAGAATAAACTTGGTAGAACCCAGGGTCCTACCGGACCTGCTCCTCAGGTTGTAGGGGAAGACGGGAGGTTGTCGGGGGCGAGGGCGCGGCGGCCGGCGCGTGGGCGTCGTCGCGATCTGGAGGGAGGCGGCAGAGAGAGAGAGAGAGAGAGAGAGAGAGAGAGAGAGAGAGAGAGAGAGAGATGCGGCTAGGGTTTAGGTCTCCCGACTCCCTTCGGGAAGCTGAGCAAATAATGATTGCTTATTGCTTGATTAGATTGATACATCCCCTCTCCTTATATAGAGAGGTTTACTTGACTCCTAAGAAAACGATCCTAATAATGATAAGACAATTGGGCTAAGCCCCTAATAAAGATAAGATAACTTGGGCCACAACCCACTGGGCTAAGCCCCTAATATGCCGGTGATAACACTTCTCCCCGCCTGCACAAACAACTCGTCCTCGAGTTGTAAGGTGGGGAAGCTCTTGCGGAACTCCTCGAGGTGATCAACCAGCGTCAAACACCTTCTCGACAGCTGGGCGGCCAGGTCGGCGGCGATGGCGTCCTCCTCAATGTAGTCTGCAACCTCCAGGTAGGAGAGTCGCGGGCAGACATGGACGAGCGTGTAGGGCTCGTCGCAGTTGAAGCACAACCCTTGGCGGCGACGCTCAAGTAGCTCGGCCAAGGTGAGCCGGCGGAACGGCCGCGCCGCGGCCGCGGCAAGCGGTGCCGCGGAAGCCTAAGCAGGCCGACCCTGCGCGGGCAACCTCCGGCCAGGGTAGCGGCCCAACGACCCGGGACGGTGGTGCCTGTTGGATGGCCCCTGAGCGGAGCTTGAACGCGCGAGCGTAGTACATGGCCGTCTGGAGATCCTGGGGTCCCCGAAGCTCCACATCCACGCGGATGTGATCCGGAAGTCCACCGATGAAGAGGTCGGCCCGCTGTTGCACCGTCACGCCTGACGCGTGGCATGCCAGGGCCTGGAAACAGTCGGCGAAGTCCTGAACCGTGGAGGTGAAGGGAACGAGGCCGGGCTCCGCTAGGCGGCTCTCACGGATCGGAGGCCCAAAGCGAAGGAGGCAGAGCTCGCGGAAGCGCTCCCAAGGGGGCATGCTGCCCTCGTCCTACTCGAGGACTCAATACCATGTCTGTGCCACGCCGCGGAGGTGGTAGGAGGCGAGCCAGGTACGCTCTGATGCAAGGGTGCACTGCCCGCGAAAAAACTGGTCGCACTGGTTGAGCCAGTTGAGGGGGTCATCCGTGCCGTCATATGTGGCGAAGTTGATTTTGGCAAACCGCGGCGGTGTTTGGGTCGGAGTACCGGGTCGAACTGGCTCGGAGGAGCGGAGCAGGGAGGCAGGTGGCGCCTGGTCGGAGTACTTCAGATAGTGACCCGCGGAGCCGGATGGCCCGCCAAACTGTGGGAACGGGGTCGGCCATTCTGGAGCCGTGGTGTAGACCGGTGATGGCAAAGACCCAGCCGCCCACGCTGGTAGTGGCGACGGGGAGGGCGGGAACAGGACCTGATGGATTGGCAGGCCAGCCGGCGAGGGCGCCCCTGAGCTGGGCAGAGGTGGCGCCGGTGGTTGCAGCGCATGCGGTGGAGGGTGGGTGGGGCGCACGAGTTCTGCGGGGGCCGTAGTTGGCCACTGCGGGCAGAGAGGAGCCACGGCTGGAGGCTGATGATGATGCAGCAGCGGCGATGGCGGGCCGCCGGGGTGCCCCGCCTGGAACGGCAGTAGCGGGTGCCCGCCGTATGCAGGCGCACCCTAGGACGGCCATGGCAGCAGCAGGGGCCCGTCGCATGCAGGCGCGCCCTGGGACGGCCACAACAGCGTGGGGTGGCCGTAGGCGGCGATCAGTGCAGCCGACGGTGGTGCGTACGGCCCTGCCAGGTACAGATGGAGTCCCTGGACGGCTGTCACGAGATAGCGCAACGTGCTGGTGACCTGTTCCGGCGTGAAGACAGCGGTCATTGGCGGCGCGGAGGTGACTGGGGTTGGTGGCGTTGGGGAACCCGCGGTGGTGACCGGGCCCGGCAGCGTGGCGACCCCGACGGTGCTCATCGGGGCGATGGTGACGATTAGCAGCGGCAGCGTGGGTGTTGATGAAGACATGATCGAACCCGAGTCTCTGGATACCAAATTGGTAGAACCCAGGGTCCTACCGGACCTGCTCCTCAGGTTGTAGGGGAAGGCGGGAGGTTGTCGGGGGTGAGGGCGCGGCGGCCGGCGCATGGGCGCCATCGCGATCTGGAGGGAGGGAGGGGGAGAGAGAGAGAGAGAGAGAGAGAGAGAGAGATGTGGCTAGGGTTTAGGTCTCCCGGCTCCCTTCGAGAAGCCGAGCAAATAATGATTGCTTCTTGCTTGATTAGATTGATACATCCCCTCTCCTTATATAGAGAGGTTTACTTGACTCTTAAGAAAAGGATCCTACTAACGATAAGACAATTGGGCTAAGCCCCTAATAACGATAAGATAACTTGGGTCACAACCCACTGGGCTAAGCCCCTAATATGCCGGTCATAACAAAACTCAAACTTAATAAGTTATTTTTGGGCCCGGACATTTGTGGCAGTGCAAAGTAATGCATAGTATTTATATGGCAAGGTTTCACATTTTACAAAAGTAATTGGATGCAAAAAGAAAATACAAAACAGTAGCTAGATAAGAAAACACAAAAGAATACAAAAAATGAAACAAAGATAAAAGACGTAATCTACTGGGCCACTACGTCCATCTAGCAAAACCGGCCCAGCCACCCCCTCACCCCCTTCGTCTTGCTACAGTGTGGGAGGGGGGTTGTGGCGGCCATCCGCCGGCCATGGATGTGCGTGGCGGCCATCCCGCCCCCCCGACGCCTACAAGACCCACCTTGCCCCCTCTTGAACCCTAGTTCGCCCCTGCCTCTCCTGCTATTCCCCGCTCTCGCCCCTCTTCTCGATCTGGAGGGAACCGAGCACACCGTCATCGTGGCCGACGACCTCCCCGGCGCTTGAGTATACGTCCAGGGGCTCCAACGTCATTGTCTTCTTCACCCTTGACAAAGGGATCGAGCTAGGAGGCCCCGTTCGCCCGCCATCGCCGTTGTCTTCCTCACGTACACCAACGTCCGTCGACATATGCCGCTGCTCCGGGCCATCTCCGACCTCACCCACGGCCTCAACGTGAGCTCCTCTGCCGATTCCCCCACTTTTCCGGCTCAAATCATCACCGTAATCGCGTGCAATCACTATGACCGCCATGGCCGGAGCGTTGCGTTCGCGAGCACGCTTGCCTGCTTCTGATCGCGGCCACATGAGCACCCTGCGCCTCCTGTGGTTACCTGCGGATCCGCGCGCGCCTGCCCCGCGACCTCGCGCCCACGCGCTGCCCATGCCCATCTATACATCCGCTCGTACACTGCCGCTGCTCTCTGTTGCTACTGCTCACTGCTACTGCGCTGCTTCCCCCCGCCTACGCCGATACCGCTGCCACCAGCGGCCACCTCCGCCCGTGACTGCATGCTCTACAACGCCCCTCCCTGCGCCCGGGCTGCTTGCTTCCGCCGTTGGTCACTGGGCTCCCGCCCACCTCTGCTCGTCGCGCTCATCGTCTCTGCTCGCCCCGCCGCCTCGCGCCGCTTCCCGTCCCGCTCGCCTGCCACGCGCGCGTCGCCCTCCGCCGGCGCTGGCGGCTGCTGGCCCCTCGCGCCGCCTGCTCACCCACCATCGCCGGCGGCACACCCGACCATGGCCTCTGTCACGAGAGCCGGCCGGCCTCCTGTCGATTATTGGGGATAACCCCCCACTAAGCTAACCCCACCAACCCCCCTCTGCCATTGACCAGTGGGCCCGAGGCCATTAAGTTTAGTTTGATTAGGTAATAGTTTAATTACCCCTGTGACATTTACATGTGGACCCCCCATCTAAATTATCTTAACTAGCTAATTAAAACTCCTGTTAATAAAGCACCCTATGACACCTGGGTCCCACCCCCAGTTGACTGGTCAACTTTGACCTTCGACTTGCTGACTATGCATGCTGACTCAGCCTTTGGACCCCACCTATCATAGTCAATGGTGTTGTTAGGTATAAATATTCCATGGTTGAAATTCTAATTAATTTAATTATTAATAGTTAGACAATGTTTTAAACTTCAAAAATTCATAGAAAATTAACCGCAAGTCAGATGAAAATACTATGTACATGAAAGTTGCTCAGAACGACGAGACGAACCCGAACACGCGGTCCGTTTGTCAGCCACACGTCCCTAGCATAGCAAACGTGCAACATTTCACCTTCGGTTCATCTATCCAAAAACGCTAAACACCGGGGATACTTTCTCGGATGCTTCCCCCCTTCACCGGTATCACCTACTACCGCGTTAGGGCACACCTAGCACCGCTTATTGTCATGTCATGCATCATCATGCTTATATTTGCATTATATTTATTGTTTCTTCCCCATCTTCTCTCCGGTAGACTACGAGACCACCGCCACTGCTGCCCCGGTCGACTACGGTGTTGACGGCCCCTCCTTGCCAGAGCATCCAGGCAAGCCCCTCCCCCCTTGATCACCAGATATCGCCTATTCCTTCCCTCTACTACTTGGATTAGAGTAGTGTAGCATGTTACTATTTCGGTTAATCCTATTCTGTTGCATAGCCTGTCATTGTTGCTACAGTTGTTGATATCATATCTGCAATCCTAAATGCTTAGTATAGGATGCTAGTTTATCATCTGTGGCCCTACATTCTTGTCCGTCTGCCATGCTATACTATCAGGCCGTGATCACTCGGGAGGAGATCACGGGTATATACATACATACATATCATACATAATATTCAGATGGTGACTAAAGTCGGGTTGGCTCGTAGAGTACCCGCAAGTGATTTGGAGATGGGGCGTGAAGGGGCAGATGGTTCCATCCAGGTAGTGATTGGCCTGGGTTCCCGACAGCCCCTTGATGGTTACTTTATGGCGGAGCGACAGGGCAAGTTGAGACCACCTAGGCGAGTCCTGGACTAGGGGGTGTCCGGATAGCTGAACTATCATCATTGGCCGGACTCCAAGACTATGAAGATACAAGATTGAAGACTTCGCCCCATGTCCGGATGGGACTTTCCTTGGCGTGGAAAGCAAGCTTGGCAATATAGATATATAGATCTCCTACCATTGTAACCGACTCTGTGTAACCTAGCCCTCTCCGGTGTCTATATAAACCGGAGGGTTTTAGTCCATAGGACGAACAACAATCATACCATAGGCTAGCTTCTAGGGTTTAGCCTCCTTGATCTCGTGGTAGATCTACTCTTGTACTACCCATATCATCAATATCAATCAAGCAGGAGTAGGGTTTTACCTCCATCGAGAGGGCCCGAACCTGGGTAAAACATCCTATCCCTTGTCTCCTGTTACCATCCGCCTAGACGCACAGTTCGGGACCCCCTACCCGAGATCCACCGGTTTTGACACCGACATTGGTGCTTTCATTGAGAGTTCCGCTGTGTCGTCGCTCATAGGTCCGATGGCTCCTTCGATCATCAACAACGACACGTTCCAGGGTGAGACTTTTCTCCCCGGATAGATCTTCGTATTCGGCGGTTTTGCACTGCAGGCCAATTCGCTTGGCCATCTGGAGCAGATCGAAAGCTACGCCCCTGGCCATCAGGTTAGATTTGGAAGTTTGAACTACACGGCCGATATCTGTGGAGACTTGATCTTCGACGGATTTGAGCCACAGCCGAGCGCGCCGCACTGTCACGATGGGCATGATCTAGCTCTACTGCCGGACAGTGCCCTGGAGGCCGCACAAGAGTCCGCTCTGACCCTTAACTCGGAGCCGACTGCACCAATCGAGGATGGGTGGCTAGACACCGCCTCGGGGGCTGCTACCTCTACGGCGATGGAGCCGAATACCAACCCTGTCCCTAGTGAAGCTCGTGACTCCGAGGTGCCGGACTCCTCGCCGGACTCCGAACCTCCCGCGCCCCTACCAATCGAATCCGATTGGGCGCCGATCATGGAGTTCACCGCTACGGACATCTTTCAGCACTCGCCTTTTGGCGACATCCTGAATTCGCTAAAGTATCTCTCGTTATCAGGAGAGCCCTGGCCGGACTACGATCAGGACGGTTGGGATGCGGACGACGAAGAAATTCAAATCCCACCCACCACCCACTTTGTAGCCACTGTCGACGACCTAACCGACATGCTAGACTTCGACTCCGAAGACATCGACGGTATGGACGACGATGCCGGAGACAACCAAGAACTAGAGCCCACAGGGCACTGGAAAGCCACCTCAACTCACGATGTATACATGGTGGATACACCAAAAGGAAGCGATAACGAGGAACAACGGGACGCGGCGAAGGATAATTCCCCCGAAAAACAACCAAAACGGCGACGCAAGCGCCGCCCGAAGTCCCGCCTCGATAACAACAGCACCCATACAGACCCAGTCGTAGAGCAGGGCGAACCAGTGGACGACGAACATGCCACCAAGCAACCGTCCGAACAGGATGAATTGGACGAGCAACCCATCCCCGGCGAAAACAACTGTCCAGATGATCACACGCCAGACACATCACCGGAGCATAAGAACATCCACAAAAGGCTCGTCGCCACCGCAAGAAGTTTGAAGAAGCAGAAGCGGAAGACGTACTCAGAATGAGATGGAGCAAAGTACTCAAGACCGCAGATAAAAACGGCGATAGTCACCAAGCAAAGAGCTACCCGAAGCGCAAGCTGTTGCCCGAATTTGACGAGGAGGCCGTAGAGCCCCCACAGTCAAAAAACAAAGAGGCCGCCTGGTCGGATAGATGACCACATGACAAGCAAAGAGCGGCAAGCGGCGCCGCACACAAGCCGGCACACGATCCACATAAGGATCCTCACAAAAAAGGATGGCCCGGTCAGGTCCATCTATGGGCCAAGAAAGAAGGCTCCAAGGAGCAACACAACACGTTGAGTGTTCAAAAATAACGGTACACCTAAATACAGGGGCGCCGCACACCCCCTATGTTTCACCGATGAGGTACTGGATCATGAATTTCCAGCAGGATTCAAGCCCGTAAACATAGAGGCATACGACGGAACAACAGACCCCGGAGTCTGGATTGAGGATTACATCCTACACATACATATGGCTAGAGGAGACGATCTCCATGCCATAAAATACCTACCCCTCAAGCTCAAAGGGCCAGCCCGGCATTGGCTCAAAAGCCTCCCAGAAAATACCATTGGAAGTTGGGAAGAGCTCGAGGATGCGTTTCGGGCAAATTTTCAGGGGACTTATGTCCGCCCTCCGGATGCAGACAATTTAAGTCACATAACTCAACAGCCCGGAGAGTCAGCCCGCAAATTCTGGAACAGGTTCCTCACCAAAAAGAACCAAATAGTCGACTGTCCGGATGCCGAAGCCTTAGCAGCCTTCAAACATAACGTCCGAGACGAATGGCTCGCCAGACACCTCGGCCAGGAAAAGCCAAGGACAATGGCCGCACTAACAAGCCTCATGACCCGCTTTTGCACGGCAGAAGATAGCTGGCTGGCAAGATGCAGCACCAGCGACCCGAGTACATCCGAGGTCAGGGATGGAAATGGGAAACCACGACGCAGAAAAGACCAGCGCCGGACTAAGGAAAATGGCCCAAAGAACACGGCGGTCAACGCTGGGTTCAAAAGCTCTCGGACGAACAACAAAACACTGCCTCTTAAGGACAACAGTGACGAGCTATCCAACCCAAACAAAATCTTGGATAGGATATGTCAAATCCACAGTACCCCCGGGAAGCCTGCAAACCATACCCACAGAGATTGTTGGGTCTTTAAGCAGTCCGGCCGACTTAACGCCGAACACAAGGGGCTCGACACACCAAGCGAGGACGATGACGAACCCCACAAGCAGAGCGCCGGAAAACAAAAGAACTTCCCACAAGAAGTCAAAACAGTGAATTCACTTCAAGTGATAACAAGGAAAAATAGGGCGGCACCTACTAAAGTACGCGCCGCACGGTCCACCCCAGCGGAGTCCCGAAACTGGATGTCAAAACCAATTACTTTCGACCATCAGGATTACTCTAGAAGTATTCGAAACACAGGATGGACTGCTTTGATACTGGATCCTATAATCGGCGGACTACTATTTACACAAGTCCTAATGGATGGCGGTAGCGATATAAACCTGCTATACCAGGACACAATCCGCAGAATGGGGATAGACCCTACCAAATTTTGCCATAGCAACACTTCCTTTAAAGGAGTAACGCTAGGCCCTTATGCCAACTGTACGGGCTCCTTACTACTAGAAGTCGTGTTCGGTTCATCCGACGACTTCCGTCGCGAAAAGCTAATCTTCCATATCACCCCATTCAAAAGTAGCCATCAAGCACTATTGGGACGCGAAGCTTTCGCCCGCTTTAACGCAATACCGCATTACGCGTCTCTTACACTTAAAATGCCCGGTCCACGCGGTGTCATCTCATTGAAGGGAAACTTCGAGTGTTCCTCGACCGCGGAAGAACGTGAGACTGCCTTGACAGCCACACACTAATCCAGCTTTGCTGATCAAAGCTCCTAAAACAGGTCATTCAGACCCCGGACACGGTTAAGTGAGTCCGGTATAAATAAACAAGGGGCTTACTAGCCGCATACCCCTTTACAAGGGGCTGCACGCATGAACAATGAGAGCCAATAAAGCTCAATTTTATTCATTTTTTAAATCATACTCTGTTTTAAATACATTTTTCGCACAATATTTTTCCAAACTAAGTTCTTCTCTTTTTACAGATGAACAACGTGCTACACCCGTCCAGGATACAGCACAACGGAGACACAGGCGCAGACATGCAGCAGGGACCCGTTACAAGGATTCTTTTTAGATTAAGACCCCGCGTAAACCTTTTTTACTGTCTCTTGTTGATACACATCCCCCGGTTCCTTACCATAACCGAGGAGGAGGCTGGCGTTTTGGCATCGACCGTGTCAGAAGTTTTCGCACATACCTGGACACTAGGGGCTTAGGGCATTGTTCTGCCCGTTATCATAAAGACCGAATACCTCAGGGAGTGTTCGGCGTCTCGAGTTAGGCCTTATATGCATCAACTCCGAATCATGTATTTGGTCAAATGTTGGGTTTGCTCGGCTGCTGTGTTTTGCTGCCTTACATTCCGCTCTATCGGCTAACGCGGCACCAGGAGAATTACTGCGATTGTGCCCCGGTTCGGCCGGGCGAGCACCTCAGTAGAGAAAGCCGAAAACTGACTGTCATGATATAGCGAGAGACTGGTCAACCACTCGATCGACTACCGGAATGTTTAGAATTCCTCTGCTTTGACGAAGGACCGTTTCCCGGTCAGGCACACACGCGCCCTGAGTTCGGGGGCGCGGTGCCCCTAGGGGCTATATAGTAGCCCCACAATCGAACTCCTATGGCTAAGTGAAAGTGATAAAGCATTATAGTCCGGTAGCCTAGTTTGCTACGCTATCACCTCCTTCAAAGGACCAAGACGTTGGATTAAGTGTGAAAATGCGCTTTTTTTGCAAACACCCCCGCACCATGTGCGTGGGGGCTGAAGCCGAAGACTGCCATCTTTCAGGTTATATATACATATACATTAACGGCCGCACAGGAGATATTTCAATACTTGAACGCACAAGTGTAAAAAGCCCTTATATTATAAATATGGTTTTACAAATCATACATGTCATTTGAACATAACGTTTTTCGAGCACTGCGACTCTATTAAACGAGCGCCCTGCAGGACTTCCTCAAAATAGTGCTCGGCGGGTAATCGGCTTCTGTCCGAATCCCGGGATGCAACGTCGGTGGCATCCATCTCTGCCCAGTATGTTTTGACACGGGCGAGAGCCATCCGTGCACCCTCTATGCATACTGACCACTTCATCGCCATGATATGCGACACCGCATCAAGGAACTGCTGCACTAAGCCAAAATAACTCTTCGGCTCGGGCCTTTTCGGCCACAGATGAGCCACGACATCCTTCATGGCAAGTCCAGACAACCTGTTCAGCTCAGCCCACTCGGCCAACCGATCGGTTAATGGAAGTGGACGCTCCGGACTATGGAATTGAGACCAAAAAAGCTCTTCCATCCCGTGATCCTTTTGGCTTCGGAAATGCACGACTACGTCCGCCGCACTCGCCGCCAAATTTAGATAAGCATCCTCCGCGCCCCACAACTGGCCCAACTGAGCATACTTCGGGTCCGTGAACTTCCTACGCAGCAGAAAGGGATTTCTAGCCGCAATATCCCCGGCCTGATGCAGCTCCTTCTTTATAGCCCTCATCGCGGAGCGGGCATCCTTGGCTTCGGCAGTGGCCTTTTTCAGGTCCTCTCGCTCCGCTCGGCGTTCTCTTTCAAGAAACTCACAGCGGTCGGTAGCATCCTTCAGCTTCACGGCCATTTCGTCCATTTCCTCCCTGCTTCGGCCGTGAGCAGCCTGTTCGGCTTTTAACTCTTCGGCCGCCTTCAAGGCGGCCGCATTACTTTTTCTGGCTTGCTCCTTGGCTCGGGCAAGCTCTGCACGAAGGTCCTCCATAGCAGCGGCACCATCTGCATTAAGCATACATGTAGTAAGGCATGGGCGTCAAGCTCCCTTACCAGGTGTTCGCGGAGAAGCCACATACCTTGTGACTCGTCAAGTCGCTTATTGACCAGCGCGATGTCCGCATCCGCAACGTCCAGTTACCGCTTCAGTTCGGCAACTCTATCAGTCCGGCTGGCCACCGAATGCTCCGCCCCCTGAATAGGAACAACGACATCTTAACACTGAGATTATGATCCTCGGCACGCCGTCACTTCTGACAACGTACCGAGTCTCAGGGGCTACTATCTTTACAGGGCGCACTCTATGTGCAAAACTGTCAAAAGGTATGTCATTTTTACGTACCTCAAACCCCGTCAGTAAACTTCTGACGGCCTCATGCAACCCACTCTCAGCGGATGAAATCCTTTCAATCACCATACTCATTAATGTACGGTGATCTTCTGAGATAGACGCCCTCTCGAGCAGATCCTTCAGCTCCTCCGGTCGTACACCAGTTGGTGCCGAACTCTCCGGCCCCGTCGGACTCGGGGAGACCCTCCGCAATGACACCTCAGGGTTGTCCGCCCCGCCTGACGGTGTGGCAGATGGAGGCGTCTCGCTCTCCATCATCTCCAGACGAAGATCCCCCGAACATGAGCTCTGCTGAGAAGGGCTGAGATCCGAACTACAAGGTAAGAACTTCGGTTATCCTCAGAAATAAAAACAGGGATGTCCCTTATTACAAAACTCCCCTTTTTCTACTTATGGCTCGCTGGAGGGCTGATTCCCTTGGGGAAATAGTGCGGCCGGGGCTTCTCCTGGCGCAGGACCCTCCGGTGAAGATTTCTTCCCCCGCTTTGAGGCCTTGGCCTCCGGATCTTCGGAAGCGGTCCTCTTCTCCCCCTGAAGGGAGGGATTCTCGATCCCCCTTTCTTGAGAGCCTTCTTAGCAGAGGCGGTAGTTTTCCTGTTTTCCCCTTTGCCCTATTCTGAAGGCACAACCTCCAGCATCTTGACTAACACGGGATCCGGCGTGGTCTCAGGGAGGGGGGGCCGGACACCGTATCAGTTTTGCTTTCGCTATCCACTCCTGTTTAAGGGATAGCTGGTTAAAAGGCAAATCTATGATAAATAAACGGACGGTATGTCCGGACACAGGACTACTTACTTGAGTATCCGGGCGATTGCAGCTTAGGCCGCGTCCTCGGTCAAGTCCGGACACATCTCTTGTGATCCGAAGAACAGTTTATACATCTCCACGGGTGTCGTACCCATGAAGTGTTGAAGAGCTCGCGGTCCCTCTGGATTGAATTCCCATAGGCGGAGGGGGCGATGTTTTCAGGGCAGAAGGCGCCGAATCAGCATAACCTGCGCCACTACGATCAGATTGATCTCCCTTTCTTGGAGGTCTCGAATGCGGCCCTGCAAAAGTGGCATGTCCTTGGACGGCCCCCAGTCAAGCCCTTTGTTGACCCATGACGCGAGCCGTTGTGGAGGGCCCGAGCGAAAGGTGGATAGCACCACCTGCCTGGTGCCCCTGGGAGCGGTGATGTAAAACCACTCCTGCTGCCACAAACCAAGCTCCTCTTGAAAAGAGCCCTCGGGCCATGGAGCATCGGCCCTCTTGCTTATAACTGCCCCTCCGCACTCTTCCTGTCGCCCCTCGATCATCTTCGGCTCCACGTCGAAGGTCTTGAGCCACAATCCGAAGTGAGGGGTAGTGCGGAGGAAGGCTTCGCAGACAACAATGAACGATGAGATGTGGAGGATGGACTCCGGAGCCAAGTCATGGAATTCCAGCCCATAGTAAAACATGAGCCCCCTCACGAAGGGATCCATCGGGAAGCCTAAACCCCGGCGGAAGTGAGACATGAACACCACGCTCTCGCCAGGCTCGGGGGTGGGAATGACTTGCCCTTGTGTGGGCAGCCTATGCGAAATCTCGCAGGTTAGATACCTGGCGTCTCTCAGCTTCAGCACGTCCTCTTCCATGACGGAGGAGGGCATCCACCGGCACTGTAGGTCGGAGCCGGACATTGTCGAAGGTCCGAAGCGCCCGAATCTGGAGCCTTGGGTGTTGGAACTCGGGGCGAGGGGCGGATTTGATTAAGGATCGAAGGAAAGGACATGCCTTGGTCTCATTATAAAGGGATAGAATACCAAGAGCCGTCCCCGTGACCGTTTGGAACTCGCCTTCGATGGAGGGGGCGTGGCAACGGGCGTGGTTGGGTTACCCACGTCCGTATTGATGAGAATCCCGGAATAAGGGGACGCGATCTCTGCTTCGACAAGACGTGCCAAGGAAACCGCTTTGCTAAACGCGCTGAGGTGGAATAATAAAAACGATTCGAGTAAAGGCTTGGCCGTGGTGTGACGTCACGCCACGAAATACATCAGCAGATTGAACTTGTGTAAATATTATTCTCTCTACGGAGGTATGTGGAATTTATTTTGCAGAGCCGGACACTATTCTGGTGTTCACAATCTTCTATGAATTATTCGAAGGAGGAACCCGCCTTGCAATGCCGAAGACAATATGCGCGCCGGACTTGTCGTCATTGAAGCCTGGTTCAGGGGCTACTAAGGGAGTCCTGGACTAGGGGGTGTCCGGATAGCCGAACTATCATCATTGGCCGGACTCCAAGACTATGAAGATAATAGATTGAAGACTTCATCCCGTGTCCGGATGGGACTTTCCTTGGTGTGGAAGGCAAGCTTGGCAATACGGATATGTAGATCTCCTACCATTGTAACCGACTCTGTGTAACCCTAGCCCTCTCCGGTGTCTATATAAACCGGAGGGTTTTAGTCCATAGGATGAACAACAATCATACCATAGGCTAGCTTCTAGGTTTTAGCCTCCTTGATCTCGTGGTAGATCTACTCTTGTACTACCCATATCATCAATATCAATCAAGCAGGAGTAGGGTTTTACCTCCATCGAGAGGGCCCGAACCTGGGTAAAAACATCATGTCCCTTGTCTCCTGTTACCATCTGCCTAGACGCATAGTTCGGGACCCCCTACCTGAGATCCGTCGGTTTCGACACCGACAGTGGGCCTGGCCCTGGTCGGCGTTCGCGGTTACTTTATAATAACACGCCTAAAGAAATCTTGGTATTTGATCTGAGTCTGGCCACTGGCCTATACGCACTAACCAACTACCCGAGAACAATTATGGGCACTCGACGTCGTGGTATCAACCGAAGCCTTCTTGATGTCAGCGACTGAGCGGCGCGTGCCGGGTTGGACTGGAATGCCTGCCCTTGTATAAGGGAGGCTAGGTCTGCTCACCGGCCGTGTACGCAACGTGCAGGTGTGCAATGGGCGATGGACCCCTGCGCGCATAGGATTTAGACCGGCGTGCTGACCTCTCTGTTGTGCCTAGGTAGGGCGGCGACGTGTTGATCTTCTGAGGCCGGGCATGACCCAGGAAAGTGTATCCATCCAGAGGGATCGAGCGTGTTGGGAAATGTGGTGCACCCCTGCAGGGAAGTTCATCTATTTGAATAGCCGTGTCCCTCGGTAAAAGGATGACCCGGAGTTGTACCTTGACCTTATGACAACTAGAACCGGATAGTTAATAAAACACACCCAGACAAGTTCTAGAGACAACCCGGTGATCGCTTTCCCACAGGGCGACGAGGGAGGATCGCCGGGTAGGATTATGCTATGTGATGATACTTGGTGAACTTCAATCTACTCCCTTCTACATGTTGCAAGACGGACGCTGCCAGAAGCGTAGTCTTTGATAGGACTAGCTATCCCCCTCTTATTCTGGCATTCTGCAGTGGAGTCCACCGATATTGCCTCTTTACACATATACCCCTGCATATGTAGTGTAGATCCTTGCTTGCGAGTACTTTGGATGAGTACTCACGGTTGTTTTGCTCCCTCTTTTCCCCCTTTTTTTCCTCTTCTTCTCGGATGCCGCAACCAGACATTGGAGCCCAGGAGCCAGACGCCACCGTCGATGATGACCCCTACTACACCGAGGGTGCCTGCTACTACCTTCAGGCCGCCGACGGTCAGGAGTAGTTTAGGAGGATCCCGGGCAGGAGACCCGCGCCTCTTTCGATCTGTATCCTAGTTTGTGCTAGCCATCTTATTGCAACTTGTTTAACTTATGTATGTACTCAGATATTGTTGCTTCCGCTGACTCATTTATGTTCGAGCACTTATATTCGAGCCCTCGAGGCCCCTGGCTTGTAATATGATGCTTGTATGATTTATTTTACTTTTAGAGTTGTGTCGTGATATCTTCCTGTGAGTCCCTGATCTTGATCGTACACATTTGCGTGCATGATTAGTATACGGTCAAATCGGGGGCATCACAAGTTGGTATCGGAGCCAACTGCCTGTAGAAATCCCCCTTTCACACTCCTTGGTCGAAGTCGAGTCTAGTCACTACAAAACTTTTACTAACATGGCTGTGTGTCTTACGGGCCCACGTTGCCATTTGGGTGGTATTAGGATCTTTTTATTCCTCGACCTACACTCTGGGAATCTGATCTCTCTTCTACTTGGGTTAAATGATTTTGCTAACTCTAACACTAGGATCTCGTAACTACTTCCGCCCGGAGAGCCCCTTATTACAGATGATCGCCTGCTGCTCTAGAAGATTTCGAAGATACTCTCAGATGTTTTCCCGAGACCCTTATGCCCTTCCCTGTTGCGATCCCTACCACCAAAAAACTGTTATGGATAACTACCTGCATTGTCGTTCATACCTTCATTTCCAATTGCCCTTGTCATTACAAGATTCCCTGGAACATTCCAATATCCCGAGAATCCATTATACATGCTGCCTTACAGCTCCATTTCTACTTTAATACATCTACAGATAATTGCTCACACTCATCGAGGATTTGTTCATTCCTAGTTGATCATGTGATCCACAAGATATTTTAAAATACTATCCGGTCTTCTGATAATCCATTGCCAACTACTGCTCTGCAAATACTTGTCTGCTTGCATTATGGTTACTTTCCATATGTCTAGCAATATTCACGAGAATCCTTTGTCACCATCATATGGAGTCTTTGATCCAATATGTTTGCGAATGCTCGCAATCATCAATCCAACCTAGAACTCATCCTTCCGGCTCAGACGTCATTTTCAACATGAGCTGGATCTCGACCAATCAAATTGTCGTTTATTGTACCCCTAAGCCTACTCAACTTATCCATCCTTGATCAGAGCGTTTGCTTCTAACCCCTTGATTTGGAAATAATAATTCTTTTGCATTTGAGCTTTGAATTAGTCAGTTGTTTCTATAATCTGATCTCCTTGCATTCTTTCTTCCTCTGATTGAGTACTGATATGTCTCCAACGTATCTATAATTTTTGATTGCTCCATGCTACTTTATCTACTGTTTTAGGCAATATTGGGCTTTATTATCCACTTTTATATTATTTTTGGGACTAACCTATTAACCGGAGGCCCAGCCCAGATTTGCTGTTTTATGCCTATTTCAGTGTTTCGAGGAAAAGGAATATCAGACGAAGTCAAAATGGAACCAAATCAACTGGAGAAGTTATTTTTGGAAGGAAAGCCACCCGATGGACTTGGAGTGCACGTCAGAAGATACGGGAGGTGATCATGAGGGTGGGGGCGCCCCCCCCCCCCGGGCGCGCCCCCCTGCCTTGTGGGGCCCCCGTAGCTCCACCGACGTACTCCTTTCACCCATATATACCTACGTACCCTAAAACTTCCAAAACAGAAAATAGATCGGGAGTTCCGTCGCCGCAAGCCTCTGTAGCCACCAAAAACCTCTCGGGAGCCCGTTCCAGCGCCCTGCCGGAGGGGGATCCCATGACCGGTGGACATCTTCATCATCCCGATGCTATCCATGACGAGGAGGGAGTAGTTCACCCTCGGGGCTGAGGGTATGTACCAGTAGCTATGTGTTTGATCTCTCTCTCGTGTTCTCTCTCGTGTTCTATGGCACGATCTTGATGCATCCCGAGCTTTGCTATTGTAGTTGGATCTTATGATGTTTCTCCCCCTCTACTCTCTTGTGATGAATTGAGTTTCCCCTTTGAAGTTATCTTATCGGATTGAGTCTTTTATGAGAACACTTGATGTATGTCTTGCCGTGATTATCCGTGGTGACAATGGGATATCATGTGCCAATTGATGTATGTTTTGGTGATCAACTTGCGGGTTTCGTGACATTGGGAACCTATGCATAGGGGTTGGCACACGTTCTTGACTCTCCGATCACTACTAGGGAAAAGCCTATACACAGAATCTTATC
The DNA here is from genome assembly GCA_963921465.1 of Triticum timopheevii. Taxonomy (NCBI): domain Eukaryota; kingdom Viridiplantae; phylum Streptophyta; class Magnoliopsida; order Poales; family Poaceae; genus Triticum; species Triticum timopheevii. The sequence goes on from OY997266.1 coordinate 57,299,102, forward strand.
AGCAGCGCGCTTCAAAATAACTCGCTGCTGCTAACTAGCAGTAGCGCGGTCAGACGAAACTCGCTGCTGAGACAAATATAGCAGTAGCGCATCCTCCCAAAGACGCGCTGCTGCTATAATTCCTACGAGGCCACCGCGAGGCTAGTTATAGCAGCAATGCGTTAAAGTGATGCACGCTACTGCTACGTAGCATAGTAGCAGCGCATTTCTTAGATAAGCGCTACTGCTAAGTTTCCTACAAAAATTTAGTCCCACCTCGCTCCGTGAAGAGAGTTTCTACCACCTTAAATATGTTACTTCTCACACTTTGACAAGCACTTGATCTTCACTGAACTCTATGTGTAGAATTTGTGGCTGCAATATGAGACTTCACCTGTTCCTAAACCGGTGAGGACTCATATTGTCAAATCAGATTGTACACAAAAAGATCGTTGATGATCAATGTGTTTTTGATATATTGAACAAAGTCTATTTTTACATGCTGACACATAGCAGTAGCGCTTTATTGTGAAAGGCGTTGCTGCTAGATATCTTAGCAGTAGCGTCTTTTCCGGAAGAGCGCTACTGCTAAGCCATTCATCTCCCCCATCTCCTACATTCCGATGCACTCACACACACAGCCACTCAATCCTCTCCGATCCATCTGTGCCGCGCGCCCCCATCGCCCCTCCTCCGTCTGCGCCGCGCGCCGTCACCTCCTCCTCCTTGCTGGACTCGGTACCGGCCTCCTCCTCCGTCCTCCCTCTCCACTCGCCGCTGGCCGGCCCCTCCTCGCTCCGCCTTCCTCCTCCGTCCTCCCTCAACTGGCCGCGCCGGCCGTCCCCTCCTCGCTCCGCCTTCCTCCTCCATCCTCCCTCAAATGGCCGCGCCGACCGGCCCCTCCTCGCTCCGCCTTCCTCCTCCATCCTACTCTCTTCTCCCTCCTCGAGTCGCCCTCCTTCTCCCTCCTGCTCATATGCAACATTTTGATTTAATTGCTATAATTTAGTTGACTTAGTAGGCTAGTTGATTTAGTTGACTTAGAACATTTTGATTTAGTTGATTTAGTAGGCTAATTCATTTAGTTAATTTAGTTGACTTAGAACATTTTGATTTAGTTGATTTAGTAGGCTAATTCATTTAGTTAATTTAGTTGACTTAGAACATTTTGATTTAGTTGATTTAGTAGGCTAGTTGATTTAGTTGACTTAGAACATTTTGATTTAGTTGATTTAGTAGGCTAATTCATTTAGTTAATTTAGTTGACTTAGAACATTTTGATTTAGTTGATTTAGTAGGCTAGTTGATTTAGTTCACTTAGAACATTTTGATTTAGTTGATTTAGTAGGCTAGTTGATTTAGTTCACTTAGAACATTTTGATTTAGTTGATTTAGTAGGCTAGTTGATTTAGTTGACTTAGAACATTTTGATTTAGTTGATTTAGTAGGCTAGTTGATTTAGTTGACTTAGAACATTTTGATTTAGTTGATTTAGTAGGCTAGTTGATTTAGTTGACTTAGAACATTTTGATTTAGTTGATTTAGTAGGCTAATTCATTTAGTTAATTTAGTTGACTTAGAACATTTTGATTTAGTTGATTTAGTAGGCTAGTTGATTTAGTTCACTTAGAACATTTTGATTTAGTTGATTTAGTTGACTTAGAACATTTTGATTTAGTTGATTTAGTAGGCTAGTTGATTTAGTTGACTTAGAACATTTTGATTTAGTTGATTTAGTAGGCTAGTTGATTTAGTTGACTTAGAACATTTTGATTTAGTTGATTTAGTAGGCTAATTCATTTAGTTAATTTAGTTGACTTAGAACATTTTGATTTAGTTGATTTAGTAGGCTAGTTGATTTAGTTCACTTAGAACATTTTGATTTAGTTGATCGCTAATCATTTTCTCATATTGCTTTAGGAAGAATGGCGCCACCACCACCACCACCACCACTATGTCAACTGTGCAAGTCAAGATGCGCCAGCAGCCTTGCAACTGGCAAGCTGTTCGGCATCTACTTCCAGCCGAGTTTTCGTCATGCGGCGGTAAGAAATTAGATGAAATGTAATAACTATTTTATTTTTAGTGTTGGCATTACTACATTGTGTCATTTTGCTTATTTTACACAGATCGTCCCATGCAATGTGAAGTTGAAATTCAACAAGCTGACAGGAGACACTGTGACATTTGAGGCTCCTGGGGGGCCGTACACTATGGAGGTCGAGAAAGGACACAATATGTCGCAGATTGGAGGAGATGGATGGGCCCGTTTCGTCGCTCGCATGCATCTTACTGGTGGTGAGTTGATCAGCTTCAACTTCCGAGCAGAAAGACCCAAGCTAGCTGTCATTTATCTCAACCTGGTGGAAGATGATGAAGATGATGAAGATAATGAGGACCCACTCGATGAAGATTATGAGGACCCACTTCATGAAGCCATCGTAGCTCAAAGAACAAGGCTGAGTGAGGAGGAGGTGTCCAACCTGTGGGACATAATTCCGCCACGTGCTGACTTTGTCGGGGTGCCATTCGTGACCCGCTTGACAAATACCATGGTTGATCGACATGATATGGTATGTTATACTTACAAATGCAAATTAATAGTGTGAATTACTTAGTGTACAGTCCAATGATATGGTATGTTGTGTGGAATATAGTCGATGATATATATGTTTTAGTGTAGAGTTCGATCACATGCTTATTAATTGATATGTTTTTCTTATTCAGATTGGCAAAGAGCATATCTGTGAGTTATGGTATCGAGCCTGATGAAGAAGGCTCAGCTGGACTATGCCTTACTGCAAGGGCCTCCGTCACAACCTGTACTTACCGCGTGGACACGGACGGTCGCACACACTTAAACTCGGTTGGGTGGAAGAAATTCCTCGATGGCAAGAATCTTTGTGTTGGACAGGCCATCCTAATTACTATCAGGAACACCAACCGCCCAGGCTTGAGGATGATGATTTTCTTCGATATCATCTAGAACTACATATGTGTGTGTGGCTATATCATCTAGAACTACATATGTGTGTGTGGCTATATCATCTAGAACTACATATATGATGATCGTCGTCGATATCATCTAGAACTACATGTGATGATGGCCGTTGAAATGACCTTGTACTGCTTGAGGATGCATGTTGGCTATGCATGAAATTGTTATCTAGTACTCCCTTGGTTCCAAATTACTCGTCGTGGTTTGAACTAAAACCACGACGAGTAATTTGGAACGAAGGGAGTACTACCGTACCTAGTAATGGTTTATGAATTTGATATCTACTAGCAGTACCTAGTATCTAGTATCTGAAAAGAGAACTGAAATGGGAAAATGATGAAAGATATAGCAGTAGCGAGGGATGGCGAAATCGCTACAGCTAATTAATAGTAGCGCGTTCACGAAAAGCGCTGCTGATATCGTCAACAGTAGTAGCGCGGGTTAGGGCCGTGCTACTACTATGAGTTAGCTATAATGCCTTATTAGTAGCACGGCCACCCGCGCTGCTGCTAGCCTAAAAACCCGCGCTGCTGCTAGCCTTTTCCCTAGTAGTGGATAGAAACTTTGGGGCACTCTTTGAAGTACTTTGTGTTGGTTGGATGAATCTGAGATTGTGTGATGCGTATCGTATAATCATGCCCATGGATACTTGAGGTGACAATGGAGTATCTAGGTGACATTAGGGTTTTGGTTGATTTGTGTCTTAAGGTGTTATTCTAGTACGAACTCTTTTATAGATTGATCCGAAAGAATAACTTTGAGGTGGTTTCGTACCCTACCATAATCTCTACGATTGTTCTCCGCTATTAGTGGCTTCAGAGTGACTCTTTGTTGCATGTTGAGGGCTTGTTATATGGTCTATCTATGTTATTATTGTTGAGAGAACTTGCACTAGTGAAAGTATGAACCCTAGGCCTTGTTTCCTATCATTGCAATACCGTTTACGCTCACTTTTATCATTAGTTACCTTGCTGTTTTTATATTTTCAGATTACAAATACCTTTATCTACCATCCATATTGCACTTGTATCACCATCTCTTCGCCGAATTAGTGCACCTATACAATTTACCATTGTATTAGGTGTGTTTGGGACACAAGAGACTCTTTGTTATTTGGTTGCAGGGTTGCTTGAGAGAGACCATCTTCATCCTACGCCTCCTACGGATTGATGAACCTTAGGTCATCCACTTGAGGGAAATTTGCTACTGTCCTACAAACCTGTGCACTTGCAGGCCCAACAACCTCTACAAGAAGAAGGTTGTGTAGTAGACATCAAGCTCTTTTCTGGCGCCGTTGCCGGGGAGGCTAGGTAAAGGGCACTCACTCACACCCCGTCAACTAAGCTCTTTTCTGGCACCGTTGCCGGGGAGGTGAGTGCTTGAAGGTATATCTTTAGATCTTGCAATCGAATCTTTTTGTTTCTTGTTTTAGCACTAGTTAGTCTATAAGAGAAAACTACAAAAAAAATGGAGTTAAGTTTGTCTCATACGCTTCGTCTTTTTAATATCTTTCGTGAAAATGATGGGAAGGAAAATTGTGCTCAAGTACTAGAAGAAGAATTACATTGAATGCTTGGCATAAAATATGTGAATGATGAGCATGATTGCAATGTTGTTAGTATGAATTCCTTGAATATCCATGATGCTAATGATATGCAAAGCCACAAGCTTGGGGAAGCTATGTTTGATGAAGATGATATTTTTTGTCCCCCAAGCTTTGATGAGCAAAATTACTATGATGAAAGCATGCCTCCTATCTATGATAATTATTGTGATGACACGTATTCTATAAAGAATAATGATAACCATGAAACTTGTCATCTTGATCTTAATTTTCAATCACATGATAGTTATTTTGTTGAGTTTGCTCCCACTACTATTCATGATAAGACTTTTGCTTATGTGGAGAGTAGTAAATTTTCTATGCTAGTAGATCATGAAAAGAATGCTTTAGGTGCTGGTTATATTGTTGAATTTATTCATGATGCTACTGAAAATTATTATGAGGGAGGAACATATGCTTGTAGGAATTGCAATAATATCAAGTTTCCTCTCTATGTGCTTAAAATCTTGAAGCTATGCTTGTTTTACCTTCCTATGCTTATTGATTATTGTTCCCATAAGTTGTTTGATCACAAAATTCCTATGCATAGGAAGTGGGTTAGACTTAAATGTGCTAGTCATATGCTTCATGATGCTCCCGTTATGTTTCAATTCTTATCTTTTATGTGAGCATCATTGTCATCATCATGCCTAGCTAAAAGGTATTAAAGAAAAGCGCTTGTTGGGAGACAACCCAATATTTATCCTTACTGTTTTTGTGTGTACACATTATTATGCTACTGTATTAATCATGTTTTATAGCTTTTGTTTCAATAAAGTGCCAAGTAAGACCTTCAGGATAGCTTACGGTGATAGTTGTGTTGATCCTGCTGAAAATCAGAAACTTTTGCACCCAGTAAATTAGTTTTGTTAATTCACAGAAACGAGCTTCTGATCTGATTCTTTTTGCTATTGATTGGTACACGAATTTCATAGGACTTCATAATTTGGTAGGAGTTTTAAAGTCCCAGAAGTATACGTTTTATACAGATTACTACAGACTGTTCTGTTTTTGACAGATTCTGTTTTCTATGTGTTGTTTGCCTATTTTGATGAATCTATGAGTAGTATCGGAGGGTATGAACCATAGATAAGATGGAATACAGTAGATATTACACCAATATGAATTTATAATGAGTTAATTACAGTACCAATGTGGTGGTTTTGTTTTCTTTCACTAACGGAGCTTATAAGATTTCCTATTGAGTTTTGTGTTGTGAAGTTTTCAAGTTTTGGGTAAAGATTCGATGGACTATGGAATAAGGAGTGGCAAGAGCCTAAGCTTGGGGATGCCCAAGGAACCCCAATATATTCAAGGATAACCAAGAGTCTAAGCTTGTGGATGCCCAGGAAGGCATCCCCTCTTTCGTCTTCGTTCATCGGTAACTTTACATGGAGCTATATTTTTATTCACCACATGATATGTGTTTTGCTTGGAGCGTTATTTCCTTTTGTTAGTTTTTGCTTGCTGTTAGTTAGAATAATGTTTTGCATCTTTAGTTTCAATAAAAAGTCAAGGATAGCCTTTTCCATACTTATTTTGCTAGTATACATGTTGCTATTTGAAAACAGAAAGTTTACCGCTGTTGCAAAAATTCCCTAGAAAAGTCAGAGCATGTTATAATGTTGAATATTTTTGCATATTGAGCTCTGATAAATTTATTACAGTGGGAATTTTAGTTCATAATTTTTGGAGTTAGGGAAGTATGATGACTCTTGCACTCTTTACAGACTGTACTGTTTTGGCAGATTGCTGTTATGTTTGCATATGTTTGTTTGTTTAATGATTCTATTTGAGGATAGGATTATTAAATATGCAGAGGCATTTAGTATTCAATTCTGAATAATAAATTTAGTGATTTTTTACAGTAGAAAATGATAAGGTTTTGCATTGGTTTATACTAACCTATCTCACGAGTTCTTGTTGAGTTTGTTGTGAATGAAGCTTTTGATAAAAAGAGAAACCATGATATGAGAGGAATTAAGGAGACACAAAAGTTCAAGCTTGGGGATGCCCAAGGCACCCCAAGATAATATTTCAAGAAGTCTCAAGCATCTAAGCTTGGGGATGCCCCGGTAGGCATCCCACCTTTCTTCTTCAACAACTATCGGTTAGTATCGGTTGAGCCTAAGTTTTTGCTTCTTCACATGAGTTGTGCTATCCTTGCAATGTAGTTTTCTTTAGCTTTGCTTGCTGTTTGAATACAATATCAAGATCTGAAATTATTAAATGAGAGAGAGTCTTCGCATAATTGCATAATTATTTAGCTACTCATTGATCTTCACTTATATCTTTCGGAGTAGTTTGTCTTTTGCTCTAGTGCATCACTTATATCTTTTAGAGCATGGTGGTAGTTTATTTTGAAGAAATAGATGAACTCTCATACTTCACTTAGATTATTTTGGGAGTCGTTAATAGCATGGTAATTTGCTTAATATTACTATACTTGGTATTCAAGATATGTGAAACTTTCTTATGAGTGTGTTGAATACTAAGAAAAGTTTGATGCTTGATAATTGTTTTGAGATATGAAGATGGTGATATTAGAGTCATGCTAGTTGAGTAGTTGTGAATTTGAGAAATACTTGTGTTAAAGTTTGTGATTCCCGTAGCATGCACGTATGGTGAACCGTTATGTGATGAACTCGGAGCATGATTTATTTATTGATTGTCTTCCTTATGAGTGGCGGTCGGGGACGAGTGATGGTCTTTTCCTACCAATCTATCCCCCTAGGAGCATGCGTGTAATACTTTGCTTTGATAACTTCTAGATTTTTGCAATAAGTATATGAGTTCTTTATGACTAATGTTGAGTCCATGGATTATACACACTTTTTCCCATCCTTCCACCATTGCTAGCCTCTCTAGTATCGTGCACATTTCGCCGGTATTATACACCCGCCATATACCTTCCTCAAAACAGCCACCATACCTACCTATCATGGCATTTCCATAGCCATTCCGAGATATATTGCCATGCAACTTTCCACCATTCCGTTTATTATGACACGCTCCATCATTGTCATATTGCTAGCATGATCATGTAGTTGACATCGTATTTGTGACAAATCCACCATTCATAATTCTTTCATACATGTCACTCATGATTCATTGCATATTCCGGTATACTGCCGGAGGCATTCATATAGAGTCATACTCTGTTCTAAGTATCGAGTTGTAATTGTTGAGTTGTAAGAAAAGTAAAAGTGTGATGATCATCATTATTAGAGCATTGTCCCAAGTGAGGAAAGGATGATGGAGACTATGATTCCCCCATAAGTCGGGATGAGACTCCGGACAAAAAAAAAGAGGCCAAAAAAAGAGAAAGGCCCAAATAAAAAAATAAAAAAAATGAGAGAAAAAGAGAGAAGGGACAATGCTACTATCCTTTTACCACACTTGTGCTTCAAAGTAGCACCAAATCTTCATGATAGAGAGTCTCTCATTTTATCACTTTCATATACTAGTGGGAATTTTTCATTATAGAACTTGGCTTGTATATTCCAATGATGGGCTTCCTCAAAATGCCCTAGGTCTTCGTGAGAAAGCGAGTTGGATGCACACCCACTTAGTTTCTTTTGTAAGAGCTTTCATATACTTATAGCTCTAGTGCATCCGTTGCATGGCAATCCCTACTCACTCACATTGATATCTATTGATGGGCATCTCCATAGCCCGTTGATACTCCTAGTTGATGTGAGACTATCTTCCCTCTTTTTGTCTTCTCCACAACCACCATTCTATTCCACATAGTGCTATATCCATGGCTCACGCTCATGTATTGTGTGAAGATTGAAAAAGTTTTGAGAATGTCATAAGTATGAAACAATTGCTTGGCTTGTCATCGGGGTTGTGCATGATTTAAATATTTTATGTGGGGAAGATGGAGCATAGCCAAACTATATGATTTTGTAGGGATAACTTTCTTTGACCATGTTATTTTGAGAAGACATGATTGCTTTGATTAGTATGCTTGAAATATTATTATTTTTTATGTCAATATGAACTTTTGTCTTGAATCTTTCGGATCTGAATATTCATATCACAATTAATAAGATTTACATTGAAATTATGCCAAAGTATCACTCCGCATCAAAAATTCTTTTTTATCATTTACCTACTCGAGGACGAGCAGGAATTAAGCTTGGGGATGCTTGATACGTCTCCAACGTATCTATAATTTTTGGTTGCTCAATGCTACTTTATCTACTGTTTTAGGGAATATTGGGATTTATTATCCACTTTTATATTATTTTTGGGACTAACCTATTAACCGGAGGCCCAGCCCAGATTTGCTGTTTTGTGCCTATTTCAGTGTTTCGAGGAAAAGGAATATCAGACGAAGTCAAAACGGAACGAAATCAACTGGAGAAGTTATTTTTGGAAGGAAAGCCACCCGATGGACTTGGAGTGCACATCAGGAGATATGGGAGGTGCTCACGAGGGTGGGGGCGCCCCCCCCCCCCCCCGGGCGCGCCCCCTGCCTCGTGGGGCCCCCGTAGCTCCACCTACGTACTCCTTTCACCCATATATAACTACGTACCCTAAAACTTCCAAAACAGAAAATAGATTAGGAGTTCCGCCGCCGCAAGCCTCTGTAGCCACCAAAAACCTCTCGGGAGCCCGTTCTGGCACCCTGCCGGAGGGGGATCCCATCACCGGTGGCCATCTTCATCATCCCGACGCTATCCATGACGAGGAGGGAGTAGTTCACCCTCGGGGCTGAGGGTATGTACCAGTAGCTATGTGTTTGATCTCTCTCTCTTGTGTTCTCTCTCGTGTTCTATGGCACGATCTTGATGTATCCCGAGCTTTGCTATTGTAGTTGGATCTTATGATGTTTCTCCCCCTCTACTCTCTTGTGATGAATTGATTTTCCCCTTTGAAGTTATCTTATCGGATTGAGTCTTTTATGAGAACACTTGATGTATGTCTTGCCGTGATTATCCGTGGTAACAATGGGATATCATGTGCCACTTGATGTATGTTTTGGTGATCAACTTGCGGGTTTCGTGACATTGGGAACCTATGCATAGGGGTTGGCACACGTTCTTGACTCTCCGATAGAAACTTTGGGGAACTCTTTGAAGTACTTTCTGTTGGTTGGATGAATCTGAGATTGTGTGATGCATATCGTATAATCATGCCCACGGATACTTGAGGTGACAATGGAGTATCTAGGTGACATTAGGGTTTTGGATGATTTGTGTCTTAAGGTGTTATTCTAGTACGAACTCTTTTATAGATTGATCCGAAAGAATAACTTTGAGGTGGTTTCGTACCCTACCATAATCTCTACGTTTGTTCTCCGCTATTAGTGGCTTCAGAGTGACTCTTTGTTGCATGTTGAGGGCTTGTTATATGATCTATCTATGTTATTATTGTTGAGAGAACTTGCACTAGTGAAAGTATGAACCCTAGGCCTTGTTTCCTATCATTGCAATACCGTTTACGCTCACTTTTATCATTAGTTACCTTGCTGTTTTTATATTTTCAGATTACAAATACCTTTATCTACCATCCATATTGCACTTGTATCACCATCTCTTCGCCGAATTAGTTCACCTATACAATTTACCATTGTATTGGTTGTGTTGGGGACACAAGAGGCTCTTTGTTATTTGGTTGCAGGGTTGCTTGAGAGAGACCATCTTATCCTACGCCTCCTACGGATTGATAAACCTTAGGTCATCCACTTGAGGGAAATTTGCTACTGTCCTACAAATCTGTGCACTTGCAGGCCCAACAACGTCTACAAGAAGAAGGTTGTGTAGTAGACATCAAGTACCGATGCTCACATCAAATCCCTTGAGGACCAACGGATCCTTTATTGGATTTTATCCGACAGCTTCCTCCATATTCAATCACTTTGGAAGTTCTTTCCATGATACATAATGCCATTGGTAAATCCTATTCTTTGATTTGGCCAACCATGCTCTGCTTCCGAGCTGGTGATAATTACTCTCGAAGCTTGGGGTATATGTTTCTAAGATGCCCCGATGGGTTGAACCTATGCATTCCTTAATCTATGTGAACCCGAAAGTTTACCAAGGTTCATACTCCTCTGGTAATTCACCAGATAGATCTTCGCACTCAAATCATTTTTAGTAGAGCAGTAAATGAAAGATTATGCATTGAAGAAGTGGGAGTCAACCTTGAACTTTGTGTTCATGCCCATGGACACGATGTAGATCTTATCATTAAAGCTTCTCCTAAATTAACTATTCCCTTGGTATAAGTACATCTTATATCTGGGATTTGGCCTTTTTCAATCATGGATTCGACCATGTTCTCCTTTAAATACCATTTCTCGTGCAAGTTTAAGCACTTGTCTTCTACAGAGAAATACCCCAGTCCAACCTCTACTTTGGTCTATTGTCGAGTATTACCCCCCCCCCTGGTATCTCGAGATTATCACGGAACTGCATAACTTCTTATGAGTTCTCCATCAAGTACTACATTCTCACCATCTCGATTTTTTTACAGGCTCTGAGTTATTAAACACTCAAAGACACTGAGAACTGAATCGAGTCCACACTGCGATTCAACGAGGATTAGATATCTTCATTGCTTACAAGTTTAAATACTCCATCATGTCTTTCCTAGCCTGAATGGCTACATCATTATCGTGATAATTTTAACTGTGCTACCTGGTCCTTCTTCCCAGAGCACAACTTTCGACGGTGAGCTAAGCTTACATTGATTATCCTCGACATATCATTCCACCTTCAACAACAAACTTGATTCCGAGTATGTGTCGTATCTGTGATTCCAATAATCTTTCGTTGCACCAGTCCTTTTTCTTGATGCAGTCGCTATTCGATTGCTTCTTTGTGGAGCCTCTCGACAAAATTTGTCGTGATCATCATCAACATTTTGACTCCTTCCAGGATATCAGTTGAATTCGTGATGAGAAATGCCATCCTTGCCCTCGACGATTTGTGTTATCATCGACCACTTTATTGCCTTCTTTCCAACACAAACTTGTTTGTGTTGTGGTTGTACCTTGAGTTCCTGGCTATCCATCTTATCTCACGCCCTACCTTGGAGTATTACCATCTTATATATCAAGAATGTTATGAGAATTTCACCACCTCTTAAGAATTCTTGATACAAGTGATACTTCTCACCATCACCATTCTTTCTTGGTCCCCCTGTTGATTCTAACCGGAATACCAACAAGTGAACAATGTTGCTTGGATTATGTACTCGTAGCAACCCTAATGCTTTGGAGTTAATGGTTGAGAGTTCATAATAAGACTATTGCATAACGAATCACCATTCTAGCATTGATCGTGCTACCTAAGCCCATATGTCTGCACCTTTCAACCATTTTTTTATTTTTGTATGACTTCCTCGAGCATACATCATTATATCATTTGAAAAAAAATGTTATCTCCTTGTTCACATAATTGTAGAAATCCATCTTTTTGGAAATCTTGATGAATTGTCGCTGAGATCATCAGCCACCTCCTCATCCTCTCCTTGGTTTAATGATGAACTCATGTTTCAGAACTCGCTTCCATAGTTCATTTCCTGAGAATCTTACAATGTCATCTCGTCAATTTGGGTTGCACCTTTTCTTCTCAGGCATCCTGAGTCTGAGGTATCCTGACACCAATCAAATCTGAATCTCGATCAGATATGATGGTTGGAACATATTTTCAATAGTTATAACATTGGTCTTGATATGAGCCGATAAGGTGTTGTCATGCCTAGCACACCTGGCCGGAGTACCAATTATTATAGTTCTTCCTTTTTAGCAAGGTTAACCAATCTTCCATGAGGAAATTGTAAGACTTATCATATAAGTTGTTCCTGATGGATCTATTGTGTATCCAAAGTCTGAACCTTACTCGATGAGCATGTCAATGCTATCTCGAAGCATGTCTATGGTACTCCGATTATCAATAAAAATATTTGAAGCACAATGCTAAAATTTGTTTATCAATTATCCAACACCGTTGTATGGGTAATGTCATGGAATTTCTCTCCCCTTACCAAAAGGGTTTTCTACATTATATCATGTCATGGATATCATGCCTTGCTTGTCCTTGGGAAGGATATACCCCTGAAATATGTGTTTAAACACATTTTCCTTTTTGTTGTTCTGTTTAATCTGATAATCACCTTTTCTTTTCCATTGTCTCGTTTAACCTTTCTCGTGGTTTAAATGATGAAAGTGCAACTATCCCTGGGTGGTTTTGGTAATTCCTAACAACATATAGCTCATTGAGCTAATGCTATTTCAAGATAAATATTTTAGGAAAAGCTCAATGATTGGCATGGCATGGATGAGAAGAGTCGACCCCTCAAAATGCTAAGGACAAAAGGATTGGCTCAAGCTCAAAGCACAAGACTCTACATTTTCCATTTTAGTGATCCAAGATCACATTGAGTCTATAGGAAAAGCCAATACTATCAAGAGGGGATGAGGTGTTGCTCAATGAGTTTCTTGCTCAAAGTGCTTAGTGATATGCTCCAAAAACCCTCAACTACATTATCACATCCACATATGTCCAAAACCAAAAGTCAAACTCGGCCCCACCGAAACTGTCTATCCGGCGCCACTGAGTTCAGTTGACATAGCCACTGCCATAAACCCTAGTCTTTTCGGTCTCACCGATAGGGATCTCGGCCTCAATAAGATGGGATTGCAATCTCTCTGTTTCCCTTCGTAACGTTTCAGTCAAACCGAGATGAGCGATCGGTCCCACCGAGATTGCAATGCAAACTCACTGTTTCCCTTTCGTAACGTTTCGGTCCAACCGAGATGAGCGAATCGGTCCCACCGAGTTTGCCTGACCAACTCTCTGTTTGTCTATTACCAAAATCAGTCTCACCGAGATTGTGTAATCAGTCTCACCGAGATTACGTTATGCCCTAACCCTAACGATATCGGTCCCACCGAGTTGACATGTCGGTCCCACCGAAATTCCTAACGGTCTAACCGAGTTTCATGATTCGGTCCCACTGAGTTTGGTAAGTTGTGTGTAACAGTTAGATTTTGTGTGGAGGCTATATATACCCCTCCACCCACTGTTCATTCGTGGAGAGAGCCATCAGAACATGCCTACACTTCCAACATACATTTTCTGAGAGAGAACCACCTACACTTGTGTTGAGATCAAGATATTCCATTCCTACCACATAAATCTTGATCTCTAGCCTTCCTCAAGTTGCTTTCCACTCAAATCTTCTTTCCACCAAATCCAAATCCTGTGAGAGAGAGTTGAGTGTTGGGGAGACTGTCATTTGAAGCACAAGAGCAAGGAGTTCATCATCGACACACCATTTGTTACTTCTAGGAGAGTGGTGTCTCCTAGATTGGCTAGGTGTCACTTGGGAGCCACCGACAAGATTGTGGAGTTGAACCAAGGAGTTTGTAAGGGCAAGGAGATCGCCTACTTCGTGAAGATCTACCCTAGTGAGGCAAGTCCTTCGTGGGCGACGGCCATGGTGGGATAGACAAGGTTGCTTCTTCGTGGACCCTTCGTGGGTGGAGCCCTCCGTGGACTCGCGCAACCGTTACCCTTCGTGGGTTGAAGTCTCCATCAACGTGGATGTATGATAGCACCACCTATCGGAACCACAGATAAAAAATCTCCGTGTCTCCAAATTGCGTTTGCACACTCCAATCCCATCCCTTTACATTCTTGCAAATTGCATGCTTTACTTTCCGCTGCTCATATACTCTTGTCATGCTTGCTTGATATGTATTGTGAATGTTAAACTTGTGCCAAAACTCCACTCTAACTTAAAGAAATTAAAAACTGCAACTTTTCTTGCTTAGAGTCTATTCACCCCCCTCTAGACACCTCTTCTCGATCCTTTCAATTGCTATCAGAGCATTGGTCTCCATTGCTTTGGTTTAAACACCATTGGAGGAACATGGATGAGTCTCATTTGGGGAGTCTTAGACGTAGAGTGCCTATACTTGATGGAGAGTATTTTCATGAGTGGAAAATGAGATGCTTGTGATTTTCAATGAATATCATTTGAACAAGTACATTAATAGCCCTTGTGCACCTCATGTTGATCCTATGCATCCCACCCTTGATGAGTCAATTGACATGATTCGCAATCTTAGAACTATTGATCTTATCACTAGAGGTTTGCCTAGAAACTTGATAGGTTGCTTGCCTACTCTTAAGTGTGCCCACACCATATGGAAATTTCTTGAGGAACGTTTTCCAAACTATTACTTGCAAAATCTAGATGAAATTCTCCATAAGTCTATTGCCTTGAGTAAGATGAATTCCAATGATCCTAAGTTTGGTGATTGTCTATTTGAGCTTACAAATCTTATGCGTGCCAAAGGAGATATTGGAATTATTACCGATATTATTTCCGAAGCTATTAGAATTCATAAAGAAGATCATTGTCAAACTCATTCTAATGAATCACCCTCTCTAGGAATTGATCCATCACATGACGATGTTGAACATGGATACTATGATGAGGATGATGATAGTGACTTCGATCTTGATGATGCAATGAGACACTTTGGTCTTATGGAAAATCTTCGGGGATATATGGCAGGAGGAAAGGAATGGGTTCTTGATAGTGGATGTAACGATCACATGACCGGAGATAAAGATATGTTTCGTGAGCTTGCTGAAAACGACGGCCCTCGAAAGTATGTCACTTTTGGTGACAACTCAAAGGGCAAGGTGGTTGGCCTCGATAAGGTGGCCATCTCACATGATAGTTCCATACAAAATGTCATGCTCGTTGAATCTTTTGGGTACAATTTACTTTCAGTATCTAGACTAGCTGATTTCGGTTTCAATGTCCTATTTACTGAAGTAGATTGCCAAGTGTTTCGTAGAGATAATCATAAAATGGTCTTTACCGGTATACGTAGAGGTAATCTTTACATTGTTGATTTCACGAAAAAGGCTCAACCTAGAACTTGCTTAATTGCTAAATCCTCTAAAGGCTTGTTATGGCATAGACGGTTAGGTCATGTGGGCATGCGAAACCTTGACAAGCTTGTTAAAGGTAATCATATCCTTGGTGTTAACGATGTCATATTTGATAAGGATAGACTTTGCAGCGTTTGTCAAGCAGGTAAACAGGTTGGAGGAAGGCATCTCGTAAAGAACATCATGACCACAAGGAGTCCACTCGAGCTACTTCACATGGACCTTTTTGGTCCCAACGCGTACAAAAGTCTCGGTGGAAATTCTTTTGGTCTAGTCATAGTCGATGATTTTTCAAGATTTACATGGGTGTTCTTTCTCGATGATAAATCGTAGGTCCAGAAGATCTTCAAAAACTTTGCTAGGAAGGCCCAAAATCAATTTGAAGTGAAGATCAAGAAGGTTCGCAGCGACAATGGAACGGAGTTCAAGAACGCATATGTGGACACCTTTCTTGACGAAGAAGGGATTTCACATGAGTTCTCAGCTACGTACACACCTCAACAAAATGGAGTTGTTGAGAGGAAGAACCGGACGCTCATCGAAATGGCGAGAATGATGCTTGATGAGTACAAGACGCCGAAGCACTTTTGGGCGGAAGCGGTTGAGACAGCTTGCCATGCAACAAATCGGTTGTATCTTCACAAGCTACTCGACAAGACGGCATACGAGCTCCTCACCGGTAACAAACCCCAAGTTGGATACTTTCAAGTATTCAGCTCAAAGTGCTACATTCTTGATAAGCATCGTCGTTCTAAATTTGCTCCTAAATATCGCGAAGTTTTCCTACTTGGTTATGGCTCAAACTCTCACACTTACCGTGTCTACAATAATTTCACCCGAAAGGTTGAAGAGACGATAGATGTGAAGTTTGATGAATCTAACGGCTTGCAAGTAGAGCAATTGCCAATTGATGTAGGAGATAAAGACCCTTCGGAAGCAATCCAAGGTTTGTCTATTGGCAAGATTCGTCCAACGGAGGTGAAGGAGAGTACCTTGTCCGTCCAAGTGGAAGCTTCCACCTCACGACAAGGTGAACCAAGAGTTGATATGGAAGCATCCACAAGTGGGACACACCAAGATGAAGAAAACGAGGAAGTACACCAAGATGAACGTCGACAACCTCCTTCTCCGCCACGACAAGAGAACGACAACGTCAACAATGAAGAAGGCCAAGAAGAATAACAAGATGAAGAAGATGTTCCACCAAGATCCAAGCAAAAGCGTTCATGAGTTCGAGCAAGAGTTGCTAAAGACCACCCGGTCGAGCAAATCTACAATGATATCCAAACCGGGAGAATCACTCGCTCAAAAACTCATTTGGCTAACTTTTGTGAACATTATTTGTTCACTCTAGCATTGAACCTATGAAGGTTGAAGAAGCATTGGAAGATCCGGATTGGATAAACGCCATGCATGCAAAGCTACACAACTTTGAGAGAAATCAAGTTTGGACGTTGGTTGAGAAGCCCGATAACAACCACAACATCATTGGTACCAAATGGGTGTTTCTCAACAAGCAAGATGAAGATGGACAAGTAGTTCGCAACAAAGCACGTCTCGTCACCCAAGGCTACACTCAAGTCGAAGGTATGGACAATGGTGAGACATATGCCCCCGTTGCTAGACTTGAGTCCATTCGCATCTTACTTGCCTATGCTAATCACCATGATATCACCTTGTACCAAATGGACATAAAAAGTTCTTTTCTAAATGGTGAAATAGAGGAGGAAGTTTATGTTAAGCAACCTCCCGTCTTTGTCAATCTTAAAAAACCTAATCATGTTTACAAACTTCACAAAGCTCTTTATGGTCTTAAACAAGCTCCTAGAGCATGGTATAAATGCTTGACCAAGCTCCTTATTGAAAAAGGCTTTAAAATTGGAAAAATTGATTCTACTCTTTTTACTAAAAGGGTTAATGGAGAACTATTTGTGTGCCAAATCTATGTTGATGACATTATATTTGGTTCAACTAACCCTCACTTTAGTGAAAAGTTTGGAAAGCTAATGTCGGAGAAGTTTGAGATATCTATGATGAGTGAACTCAAATTCTTTCTCGGTTTGCAAATCAAGCAAACTAAGGAAGGTACCTTTGTCTCTCAAACAAAGTGCACCAAGGACTTATTCAAGAAGTTCAATATGCAAGAATGCAAAGGTATGACTACACCCATGCCTACTAGTGGACATCTTAATTTGACCAAAGATGGTGAACTGGTTGATCAAAAGGTTTACCGCTTCATGATTGGTTCATTGTTATATCTATGTGCTTGACGTCCCGATATTATGCTAAGTGTGTGCATGTGTGCACGATATCAAGCGGCCCCTAAAGAATGTCATCTTAAGGCTATGAAAAGGATAGTAAGATACTTAATACATACACCAAATTTTGGCATTTGGTATCCTAAGAGGTCTTCTTTCGATCTTGTTGGTTACTCCGATTCGGACTATGCCGGAGAAAAGGTTGATAGAAAGTCTACTTCGGGTACTTGTCAATTTCTTGGTAGATCTCTTATGTCTTGGTCCTCCAAGAAACAAAACTCGGTATTCTTATCCACCGCCGAAGCGGAATACATTGCCGCCGGTTCATGTTGTGCTCAATTACTTTGGATGACCCAAACTCTTAAAGATTATGGGATATTTGTGAAACATGTTCCATTGCTTTGTGACAATGAAAGTGCTATCAAGATTGCTCACAATCCCATGCAACACTCTCAAACTAAGCATATTGAAGTTCGTCATCATTTCATTCGAGATCACGTTGCCAAAGGGGACATTAATCTTAAACATGTTCGCACTGACAAGCAATTAGCGGATATATTCACCAAACCACTTGATGAGAAAGTGTTTTGCAGGTTGAGAGGTGAATTGAACATCATTGATGCTTCAAACTTGGAGTAGGAACTCCATTTGGATAAATGCAAGACATGAGTCTATGACTAATCCTTGATATTTCTCTTATGATGATAATCTTATGTCTTGGATATATTTGCACCCTTGCATGTCATCTAACCCATGTAGGTACTTGGATGAATCTAAATCTATGAAATTGCAACCACTCACATCTTGAGCAAATCTCTACATCACCAAGTCTCTACACAATGGTGGTTGAAGACAAGGAAGCATGAAACCCTTCAAACATATCCTTTGACAAATTCTATATTGAGTTTCATGGTTGTCATGTTGGATACACAAGTGCTTTTCCTTGAAAAACTAACCCAAGTAGGTAGATGAACTCAAATTCCAAGTGGAGCTCCCAAATCTTGATGAGCTACGTCAACCTTGAGCAACCCACACAAGTTCAACTACATGATCAAGTTCAACACCACCACCCAAGGTATGTTGTTCCATCTTTGAGAAGCTTTACCCCAAGACATGGGTCAAAGCAACTCAACAAGATGTGAATACATCAAGATGCTTAAACAAAAAATGGTAACCCCATTTTGAGCTTAAATGATGAGTATGACCTATGATCAAGTGTCCTCACTTGACTCCTAAGTCAATATACTCTAACATAGGTGACTTTGTGGCCGACCAATTCTAGATGAAGTTCTCTTGTGTCCTTTTCTGTGCTCTTGCATTTGTCTCATGCATATTTGTTTCCCCTTTTAAAAAAAACTTCATCTAGATTTCTTTTCTGTTCTGCATTCCCTGCATCCAATTCTTTGCAAATCCTTGTGAGACCTTACTCGTCTAGTGAGCTTAGTTGACAAGTGTTTTCTCTATGATGAACTCGGTCCCACCGGTCTGTTGTTTTTGTCCAACCGAATTCTTTCGGTGCAACCGAAGCACACAACTCGGTGCCACCGATTTCACTACAGAAAATACAACTTGCCACTTGTTCCTGCATTCCTTTTGATCCAGCTCCACTCAATGATTCTTGTCCTCTACCAGCATCACATTCGACTTGCTGCTTTGTTCTGTGACTCAAGGACCAAACCCATTTGTAACAAAAATCTAGAAGAACCCTTCTTGGAAATTGATGTCAAAGGGAGAGAGAGAGAGATCACATCAAATCTTAATCATTTCTATAGGGGGGGAGAATACTCAGGAGAGAGAGAGACCCCAGATCCCAAATGCTTGGTGTTCAAGAGGATAGAAGTCACATGTCTTTAAGAGGGGAAAGACATGTTCATAGTTGATTGTTTGCATTAGCTCTGTTTCATTTCTTTGCTCTGATTTTCTGTTCCCTATCTTCTCCTTGTATCCCATGCTAAGATTCAGGGGGAGCAAGACATCTAAGGGAAGGAAATCCTTGAATTCATTGCACATCTTTACCTTTGGGGACATGTCTATATCCAATGGAGTACTCAGTACTCACTCTCTACAAGTCATCCCAGTCTTGGTACTCTTGTGGTTTCTTTTGTTTGCTCTGGCTAGTAGGTGTATCTGTGTTATCTAACCTTGTTTACGCAGGTTCATTCCTTCCTAAGCCAACTCAAGACCACAAGGTAAGCATATGCATCACAGTCATGTGTATGAGGATTTCTTGCTGATGTACATACTATTTGCAAGAAGGACTCATGAGCATGCACACTAGTGCAGAACCGGGCAATAGCACCGGTTCTTAAGGCCCTTTAGTGCCGGTTACATAACCGGCACTAAATTGTGGTCACTAAAGGCCCCCCCTTTAGTACCGGTTCAGCACGAACTGGTGCTAAAGGGCAACCACGTGGCACGAGCCAGCTCCGGGGGCCTGGAGCCCTTTAGTACCGGTTGGTAACACCAACCGGTACTATAAGGTTTGGTGGGTTTTTAGTTTTATGATTTCTTTTTCATTTAATTTTGTGTTTCCATTTTAATTCTTTTTCGTTTGCTGGTATTTTACGATACTACACATTGTACACGTTATGCATATATATATAAATATAATTTCTAGTAGAACCAATCATCGAGTTCAACATGATTGTCATGATATTATAAGCGTTCATATATAACACCACAAAAGCAAATCACTTAAGTTCAGAACGAAGAACACGGACATGAAAGGACAAGTACTAATTAAGAGCAGCATGAAGAACTAGTTGAATCACTCCTGCTAGCTACTCTCTCTCTGGTAAAATAGCATAGAACATGTATAGCTCTCCTGATTGATCATACTGGAGCATGCCGATGAACCTGTCTCCTAATCGTGGGCTACGCTTCTCATTGCTGCCCCCTAGTACTTCTCTGCGATCATTAACAATTTTCCTCCAATCTTTCACTATTAAGCATTCATCGCTTCTAGAAATCCTGAATGCATTCATGTGCAACGCAGGATATCTTGGCCGTAAGCTAACAATTGACATCTGACCTTTAGTCTCGATCCCCTGAGGCACAACTGTCATCGGGAGTCCCTGTTGAAGAACATCGTATAGTACTTAATTAATATACTTAGCAATGAAAGTTCAGAAAAAAAATATGTATGCAAAATATGCACTGAGGACAAATAGTAAATATCTTAGCATCATTCCTAAATAGATGTGACCGTAGTTCAATACCATCACTATTGGTCGCAGGTTTTGAGTACTAACATTTCTAAGTGCAGGAAGAAAATTTGTATTGACAGTATGAAGATCCTCACGCCATGAAACATAATGGCTTATCTCCTCACAGTTTAGTTCAGCTCCGGGACAGTAGTAGGTCCTGTCTACTAAGCGCCGGACATGTTTGGTTGAATGGAGATAAGATGTCAATAGAAATTAGTTGTCAGTTATTTTTGAAATAAGCAATATCAAAGACAAAAATATAGTTGAGAAGAACTCACATAATGGTAGAACTGAAGGCGTCTGCACATCGACCCATATGTCTCTATTACCTTCAATATCATCTTCCGGATGAATATCAAAGGTGATAACCATACCAGGCTCAAATGCATAAGCCTTGCATAGTGCTTGCCAAGTTTTGCATTCAAAATAGGTGTACGTGTGTGTATTGTATACTTTGACGTTGAAAGTATAACCATCATGCTCAGTTTTTAGATAAGCTCTCTTTACCTCCATAGTTTCCATATCTTTGAAACCTATCTTGTCCAAGACAAAAATTCTTGCATGGCAGGGAATGCGCTAGTAGAATAGTGAAAATTAAAAATTATAAGTCAGGCAAATGAAGCATATATAAGTCATGCTTAATTACGAAAACAGACTTGTCATTGTGACTTACTGTATCAAATTCGAAAGTCTCATCCAGCTTAATGCTGAATCGCCTACCATCAACAAGGAAATTTCTGTCGCACTGGCCGCGCTGGTCTTCATAGTATTGGCACATAATGAAATTTTTTCCGTCGTCAGACGACATTTCCTATGTTCATATTTGGCGAAACATTAAACACTTACTAATTCAATTAATTCAACTACTTCTATTAATTCAACTAAGCATTTACTAAAAATAAACTATTTATATTAATTCAATTAGTTCAACTAAGCATTTACTAAAAATAAACTAGTTCTATATATTAATTCAACTAGTTCAACTAAACATTTACTAAAAATAAACTAGTTATATTAATTCAACTAATTCAAAGTAAGCATTTACTAAAAATAAACTAGTTCTATATATTAATTCAACTAGTTCAACTAAACATTTACTAAAAATAAACTAGTTATATTAATTCAACTAGTTCAAAGTAAGCATTTACTAAAAATAAACTAGTTCTATATATTAATTCAACTAGTTCAACTAAGCATTTACTAAAAATAAACTAGTTATATTAATTCAACTAGTTCAACTAAGCATTTACTAAAAATAAACTAGTTCTATATATTAATTCAACAAGTTCAACTAAGCATTTTCTAAAAATAAACTAGTTCTATATATTAATTCAACTAGTTCAACTAAGCATTATATTTACTAAAAATAAACTAGTTATTATATTAATTCAACTAGTTCAACTAAGTATTTACTAAAAATAAACTAGTTATATATATTAATTCAACTAGTTCAACTAAGCATTTACTAAAAATAAACAAGTTATATTAATTCAGTTAGTTCAACTAAGCATTTACTAAAA
The DNA here is from genome assembly GCA_963921465.1 of Triticum timopheevii. Lineage (NCBI taxonomy): Eukaryota > Viridiplantae > Streptophyta > Magnoliopsida > Poales > Poaceae > Triticum > Triticum timopheevii. The sequence goes on from OY997266.1 coordinate 57,321,594, forward strand.
ATAAACTAGTTCTATATATTAATTCAACTAGTTCAACTAAACATTTACTAAAAATAAACTAGTTATATTAATTCAACTAGTTCAAAGTAAGCATTTACTAAAAATAAACTAGTTCTATCTATTAATTCAACTAGTTCAACTAAACATTTACTAAAAATAAACTAGTTATATTAATTCAACTAGTTCAAAGTAAGCATTTACTAAAAATAAACTAGTTCTATATATTAATTCAACTAGTTCAACTAAGCATTTACTAAAAATAAACTAGTTCTATATATTAATTCAACAAGTTCAACTAAGCATTTTCTAAAAATAAACTAGTTCTATATATTAATTCAACTAGTTCAACTAAGCATTATATTTACTAAAAATAAACTAGTTATTATATTAATTCAACTAGTTCAAATAAGCATTTACTAAAAATAAACTAGTTATATATATTAATTCAACTAGTTCAACTAAGAATTTAGTAAAAATAAACTAGTTATATTAATTCAATTAGTTCAACTAAGCATTTACTAAAAATAAACTAGTTCGTTCTATATATTAATTCACTAGTTCAACTAAACATTAACATATTTCTAATTCATCAATGATAACATTTCTAACATTCTAAAAATAAACTAGATAGTTCTAATTCATCTAAACATTATAGAAAACAGAAAATAAGTAAAAAAATGTGTGTGTGTGTGTGTGTGTGTGTGTGTATATACGTGTGTAGTGTACGTGTAGTGTGTGTGTAGTGTACGTGTAGTGTGTGTGTGTGTGTGTGTGTGTTTGTGTGTGTCTGTGTGTATGTGTGTGTGTATGCGTGTGTGTGTAGTGTGTGTGTATGCGTGTGTGTGTGTGTGTGTCTGTGTGTGTGTGTAGTGTGTGTGTGTGTGTGTATGTGTGTATGCGTGTGTGTGTGTGTGTACGTATATGGAGTGGGCCGCCGGGCGCGTACGGGTGGCGGGGCAGCGACGACGGGCGGCGGGGGCCGGGGACGGCGACGAGACGGGCGGCGGCGGCCGGGGACGGCGACGAGACGGGCCGGCGGCAGCCGGGATCGATAGCGACGAGACGCGCGTGTTGGAAATATGCCCTAGAGGCAATAATAAAAGCATTATTATTATATTTCCTTGTTCATGATAATTGTCTTTATTCATGCTATAATTGTGTTATCCGGAAATCGTAATACATGTGTGAATAACAGACACCAACATGTCCCTAGTGAGCCTCTAGTTGACTAGCTCGTTGATCAATAGATAGTCATGGTTTCCTGACTATGGACATTGGATGTCATTGATAACGAGATCACATCATTAGGAGAATGATGTGATGGACAAGACCCAATCCTAAACATAGCACAAGATCGTATAGTTCGTTTGCTAGAGTTTTCCAATGTCAAAGTATCTTTTCCTTAGACCATGAGATCGTGTAACTCCCGGATATCGTAGGAGTGCTTTGGGTATACTAAACGTCACAACGTAACTGGGTGACTATAAAGGTAGACTACGGGTATCTCCGAAAGTGTCTGTTGGGTTGACATGGATCAAGACTGGGATTTGTCACTCCGTATGACGGAGAGGTATCACTGGGCCCACTCGGTAATGCATCATCATAATGAGCTCAGAGTGACCAAGTGTCTGGTCACGGGATCATGCATTACGGTACGAGTAAAGTGACTTGCCGGTAACGAGATTGAACGAGGTATTGGGATACCGACGATCGAATCTCGGGCAAGTAACATATCGATTGACAAAGGGAATTGAGTACGGGGTTGATTGAATCCTCGACATCGTGGTTCATCCGATGAGATCATCGTGGAGCATGTGGGAGCCAACATGGGTATCCAGATCCCGCTGTTGGTTATTGACCTGAGAGTCGTCTCGGTCATGTCTGCTTGTCTCCCGAACCCGTAGGGTCTACACACTTAAGGTTCGGTGACGCTAGGGTTATGAAGATATGTATATGCAGAAACCCGAATGTTGTTCGGAGTCCCGGATGAGATCCCGGACGTCACGAGGAGTTCCGGAATGGTCCGGAGGTAAAGAATTATATATAGGAAGTGCTGTTTCGGGCATCAGGACAAGTTTCGGTGTTATTGGTATTGTACCGGGACCACCGGAGGGGTCCCGGGGGCCCACCGGGTGGGGCCACCTGTCCCGGGGGGCCACATGGGCTGTAGGGGGTGCGCCTTGGCCTTCATGGGCCAAGGGCACCAGCCCCTATAGGCCCATGCGCCTAGGGTTTCCACCTAGGAGGAGTCCTAGTGGTGGAAGGCACCCCTAGGTGCCTTGGGGGGGAGGGAAACCTCCCCTTGGCCGCCGCCCCCCCTAGTAGATCTCATCTACTAGGGCCGGCGCCCCCCCATGGCACCCCTATATATAGTGGGGGAGAGGAGGGAAACATACCAGCCCCTGGCGCCTCCCTCTCCCCCCGTTACGTCTCTCCCTCGGAGTCTTGGCGAAGCCCTGCTTCTGTGACGCCCTGCATCCACCACCACGCCGTCGTGCTGCTGGATCTTCATCAACCTCTCCTTCCCCCCCTTGCTGGATCAAGAAGGAGGAGACGTCTCCCGTCCCGTACGTGTGTTGAACGCGGAGGTGCCGTCCGTTCTGCGCTTGGTCATCGGTGATTTGGATCACGTCGAGTACGACTACATCATCACCGTTCTTTGAACGCTTCCGTGCGCGATCTACAAAGGTATGTAGATGCATCTAATGACTCGTTGCTAGATGAACTCCTAGATGATCTTGGTGAAACGAGTAGGAAAATTTTTGTTTTCTGCAACGTTCCCCAACAGTGGCATCATGAGCTAGGTCTATGCGTAGTTCTTCTTGCGCGAGTAGAACACAATTTGTTGTGGGCGTAGATTTGTCAACTTTCTTGCCGTTACTAGTCCTTTCTTGCTTCAGCGGTATTGTGGGATGAAGCGGCCCGGACCAACCTTACACGTACGCTTACTGAGACCGGTTCCACCGACTAACATGCACTAGTTGCATAAGGTGGCTGGCGGGTGTCTGTCTCTCCTACTTTAGTTGGAGCGGATTCGATGAACAGGGTCCTTATGAAGGGTAAATAGAAGTTGACAAATCACGTTGTGGCTTTAACGTAGGTAAGAAGACGTTCTTGCTAGAACCCTAATTCAGCCACGTAAAACTTGCAACAACAATTAGAGGACGTCTAACTTGTTTTTTGCAGCAAGTGGTTTGTGATATGATATGGCCAAAGTTGTGATGAATGATGAATGATCTATATGTGATGTATGAGATGTTCATGATATTGTAATAGGAATCACGACTTGCATGTCGATGAGTATGACAACCGGCAGGAGCCATAGGAGTTGTCTTTATTCTTTTATATGACATGCGTGTCATTGAGAAACGCCATGTAAACTACTTTACTTTATTACTAAACGCGTTAGTCATATAAGTAGAAGTAGTCGTTGGCATGACAACTTCATGAAGACACGATGATGGAGATCATGGTGTCAAGCCGGTGACAAGATGATCATGGAGCCCCAAGATGGAGATCAGAGGAGCTATGTGATATTGGCCATATCATGTCACGTTTATTATTTTGATTGCATGTGATGTTTATCATGTTTTGCATCTTGTTTACTTAGAACGATGGTAGTAAATAAGATGATCCCTCATACTAATTTCAAGAAGTGTTCCCCCTAACCGTGCACCGTTGCGACAGTTCGCTGTTTCAAAACACCACGTGATGATCGGGTGTTTTATTCAGACGTTCACATACAACGGGTGTAAGACAGATTTACACATGCAAACACTTAGGTTGACTTGACGAGCCTAGCATGTACAGACATGGCCTCGGAACACAGAAGACCGAAAGGTCGAGCATGAGTCGTATAGAAGATACGATCAACATGAAAATGTTCACCGATGATGACTAGTCCGTCTCACGTGATGATCGGACACGGTCTAGTTAGCTCGGATCATGTAATACTTAGATGACTAGAGGGATGTCTAATCTAAGTGGGAGTTCACTAATAATTTGATTAGTTGAACTTAATTATCATGAACTTAGTCTAAATATTTTACAATATGTCTTGTAGATCAAATGGCCAACGTAGTCCTCAACTTCAACGCGTTCCTAGAGAAAACTAAGCTGAAAGACGATGGCAGCAACTATACGGACTGGGTCTGGAACCTGAGGATCATCCTCATAGCTGCCAAGAAAGATTATGTCCTACAAGCACCGCTGGGTGACGCACTTGTTCTCCCTGCAGAACAAGATGTTATGAACGCTTGGCAGGCACGTTCCGATGACTACTCCCTCGTTCAGTGCGGCATGCTTTACAGCCTAGAGCCGGGGCTCCAAAAGCGTTTTGAGAGACATGGAGCATATGAGATGTTCGAAGAGCTGAAAATGGTTTTCCAAGCTCATGCCCGGGTCGAGAGATATGAAGTCTCCGACAAATTCTTCAGCTGTAAGATGGAGGAAAATAGTTCTGTCAGTGAGCACATACTCACTATGTCTGGGTTACATAACCGCTTGACTCAGCTGGGAGTTAATCTCCCGGATGATGCGGTCATTGACAGAATCCTCCAGTCGCTTCCACCAAGCTACAAGAGCTTTGTGATGAACTTCAATATGCAGGGGATGGAAAAGACCATTCCTGAAGTATTTGCTATGCTGAAATCAGCAGAGGTAGAAGTCAAGAAGGAACATCAAGTGTTGATGGTCAATAAAACCACTAAGTTCAAGAGAGGCAAGGGTAAAAAGAACTTCAAGAAGGACGGCAAGGAGGTTGCCGCGCCCGGCAAGCAAGCTGCCAGGAAGAAGCCAAAGAATGGACCCAAGCCCGAGACTGAGTGCTTTTATTGCAAGGGAAGCGGTCACTGGAAGCGGAACTGCCCTAAGTACTTAGCGGACAAGAAGGCCGGCAAAACAAAAGGTATATGTGATATACATGTAATTGATGTGTACCTTACTAGTGCCCGTAGTAGCTCCTGGGTATTTGATACCGGTGCAGTTGCTCACATTTGTAACTCAAAGCAGGGGCTGCGGAATAAGCGGAAACTGGCAAAGGACGAGGTGACGATGCGCGTCGGGAATGGTTCCAAGGTCAATGTGATCGCCGTCGGCACGCTACCTCTGCATCTCCCTTCGGGATTAGTTTTAAACCTTAATAATTGTTATTTAGTGCCAGCTTTGAGCATGAACATTGTATCAGGATCTCGTTTAATTCGAGATGGCTACTCATTTAAATCCGAGAATAATGGTTGTTCTATTTATATGAGAGATATGTTTTATGGTCATGCTCCTATGGTGAATGGTTTATTCTTTATGAATCTCGAACGTGATGCTACACATGTTCACAATGTGAGTACCAAAAGAAGTAAGGTTGATAATGATAGTCCCACATACTTGTGGCACTGCCGCCTTGGTCACATAGGTGTCAAGCGCATGAAGAAACTCCATGCAGATGGACTTTTAGAGTCTCTTGATTATGAATCATTTGACACATGTGAACCATGCCTTATGGGAAAAATGACCAAGACTCCGTTCTCAGGAACAATGGAGCGAGCAACCAACTTATTGGAAATCATACATACTGATGTGTGCGGTCCAATGAGTGTTGAGGCTCGCGGTGGCTATCGTTATGTTCTCACCCTCACTGATGATTTAAGTAGGTATGGGTATATCTACTTAATGAAACACAAGTCTAAAACCTTTGAAAAGTTCAAGGAATTTCAGAGTGAGGTTGAAAATCAACGTGACAGGAAAATCAAGTTTCTACGATCAGATCGTGGAGGAGAATACTTGAGTCATGAATTTCGTACACACTTAAGAAAATGTGGAATAGTTTCACAACTCACGCCGCCTGGAACACCTCAGCGTAATGGTGTGTCCGAACGTCGTAATCGCACTCTATTAGATATGGTGCGATCTATGATGTCTCTTACTGATTTACCATTATCTTTTTGGGGCTATGCTTTAGAGACTGCCGCATTCACTTTAAATAGGGCTCCGTCGAAATCCGTTGAGACGACACCGTATGGATTATGGTTTGGGAAGAAACCTAAGCTGTCGTTTCTAAAAGTTTGGGGATGCGATGCTTATGTCAAGAAACTTCAACCTGAAAAGCTCGAACCCAAGTCGGAAAAATGCGTCTTCATAGGATACCCAGAAGAAACTATTGGGTACACCTTCTACCTCAGATCCGAAGGCAAGATCTTTGTTGCCAAGAATGGGTCCTTTCTAGAGAAAGAGTTTCTCTCGAAAGAAGTAAGTGGGAGGAAAGTAGAGCTTGATGAAGTATTCCCTCTTGAACCGGAAAATGGCGCAACTCAAGAAAATGTTCCTGAGGTGCCTGCACCGACTAGAGAGGAAGTTAATGATGATGATCAAGATACTTCTGATCAAGCTCCTACTGAAATTCGAAGGTCCACAAGGACACGTTCCGCACCAGAGTGGTACGGCAACCCTGTCTTGGAAATCATGTTGTTAGACAACGGTGAACCTTCGAACTATGAAGAAGCGATGGCGGGCCCGGATTCCGACAAATGGCTAGAAGCCATGAAATCCGAGATAGGATCCATGGATGAGAATGAAGTATGGACTTTGACTGACTTGGCCGTAGAACGGCGAGCCATAGAAAATAAATGGATCTTTAAGAGGAAGACAGACGCGGATGGTAATGTGACCATCTATAAAGCTCGGCTTGTCGCTAAGGGTTATCGACAAGTTCAAGGGGTTGACTACGATGAGACTTTCTCACCGGTAGCGAAGCTGAAGTCCGTCCGAATCATGTTAGCAATTGCCGCATTCTACGATTATGAAATATGGCAAATGGATGTCAAAACGGCATTCCTTAATGGTTTCCTTAAGGAAGAATTGTATATGATGCAGCCGGAAGGTTTTGTCGATCCTAAGAATGCTGACAAGGTGTGCAAGCTCCAACGCTCGATTTATGGGCTGGTGCAAGCATCTCGGAGTTGGAACATTCGCTTTGATGAGATGATCAAAGCGTTTGGGTTTACACAGACTTATGGAGAAGCCTGCGTTTACAAGAAAGTGAGTGGGAGCTCTGTAGCATTTCTCATACTATATGTAGATGACATACTTTTGATGGGAAATGATATAGAACTCTTGGACAACATCAAGGCCTATTTGAATAAGAGTTTTTCAATGAAGGACCTTGGAGAAGCTGCTTATATATTAGGCATCAAAATCTATAGAGATAGATCGAGACGCCTCATAGGTCTTTCACAAAGCACATACCTTGATAATATATTGAAGAAGTTCAATATGGATCAATCCAAGAAGGGGTTCTTGCCTGTGTTACAAGGTATGAAATTGAGCTTAGCTCAATGTCCGACCACAGCAGAAGATATAGAAGAGATGAGCATCATCCCCTATGCATCAGCCATAGGTTCTATTATGTATGCCATGCTGTGTACCAGACCTGATGTAAACCTTGCCGTAAGTTTGGTAGGAAGGTACCAAAATAATCCCGGCAAGGAGCACTGGATAGCGGTCAAGAATATCCTGAAGTACCTGAAAAGGACTAAGGAAATGTTTCTCGTTTATGGAGGTGACGAAGAGCTCGTCGTAAAGGGTTACGTCGACGCTAGCTTCGACACAGATCTGGATGACTCTAAGTCACAAACCGGATGCGTGTATATTTTGAATGGTGGGGCAGTAAGCTGGTGCAGTTGCAAGCAGAGCGTCGTGGCGGGATCTACATGTGAAGCGGAGTACATGGCGGCCTCGGAGGCAGCACATGAAGCAATATGGGTGAAGGAGTTCATCACCGACCTAGGAGTCATACCCAATGCGTCGGGGCCGGTCAAGCTCTTCTATGACAACACTGGAGCTATTGCACTTGCCAAGGAGCCCAGGTTTCACAAGAAGACAAGGCACATCAAGCGTTGCTTCAACCCCATTCGTGAAAATGTTCAAGATGGAGACATAGAGATTTGTAAAATACATACGGACCTGAATGTAGCCGATCCGTTGACTAAACCTCTCCCTAGGGCAAAACATGATCAACACCAGAATTCCATGGGTGTTCGATTCATCACAATGTAACTAGATTATTGACTCTAGTGCAAGTGGGAGACTGTTGGAAATATGCCCTAGAGGCAATAATAAAAGCATTATTATTATATTTCCTTGTTCATGATAATTGTCTTTATTCATGCTATAATTGTGTTATCCGGAAATCGTAATACATGTGTGAATAACAGACACCAACATGTCCCTAGTGAGCCTCTAGTTGACTAGCTCGTTGCAATAGATAGTCATGGTTTCCTGACTATGGACATTGGATGTCATTGATAACGAGATCACATCATTAGGAGAATGATGTGATGGACAAGACCCAATCCTAAACATAGCACAAGATCGTATAGTTCGTTTGCTAGAGTTTTCCAATGTCAAAGTATCTTTTCCTTAGACCATGAGATCGTGTAACTCCCGGATATCGTAGGAGTGCTTTGGGTATACCAAACGTCACAACATAACTGGGTGACTATAAAGGTAGACTACGGGTATCTCCGAAAGTGTCTGTTGGGTTGACATGGATCAAGACTGGGATTTGTCACTCCGTATGACGGAGAGGTATCACTGGGCCCACTCGGTAATGCATCATCATAATGAGCTCAGAGTGACCAAGTGTCTGGTCACGGGATCATGCATTACGGTACGAGTAAAGTGACTTGCCGGTAACGAGATTGAACGAGGTATTGGGATACCGACGATCGAATCTCGGGCAAGTAACATATCGATTGACAAAGGGAATTGAGTACGGGGTTGATTGAATCCCCGACATCGTGGTTCATCCGATGAGATCATCGTGGAGCATGTGGGAGCCAACATGGGTATCCAGATCCCGCTGTTGGTTATTGACCTGAGAGTCGTCTCGGTCATGTCTGCTTGTCTCCCGAACCCGTAGGGTCTACACACTTAAGGTTCGGTGACGCTAGGGTTATGAAGATATGTATATGCAGAAACCCGAATGTTGTTCGGAGTCCCGGATGAGATCCCGGACGTCACGAGGAGTTCCGGAATGGTCCGGAGGTAAAGAATTATATATAGGAAATGCTGTTTCGGGCATCGGGACAAGTTTCGGTGTTATCGGTATTGTACCGGGACCACCGGAGGGGTCCCGGGGGCCCACCGGGTGGGGCCACCTGTCCCGGGGGGGCCACATGGGCTGTAGGGGGTGCGCCTTGGCCTTCATGGGCCAAGGGCACCAGCCCCTATAGGCCCATGCGCCTAGGGTTTCCACCTAGGAGGAGTCCTAGTGGTGGAAGGCACCCCTAGGTGCCTTGGGGGGGAGGGAAACCTCCCCTTGGCCGCCGCCCCCCCCTAGTAGATCTCATCTACTAGGGCCGGCGCCCCCCCATGGCACCCCTATATATAGTGGGGGAGAGGAGGGAAACATACCAGCCCCTGGCGCCTCCCTCTCACCCCGTTACGTCTCTCCCTCGGAGTCTTGGCGAAGCCCTGCTTCTGTGACGCCCTGCATCCACCACCACGCCGTCGTGCTACTGGATCTTCATCAACCTCTCCTTCCCCCCCTTGCTGGATCAAGAAGGAGGAGATGTCTCCCGTCCCGTACGTGTGTTGAACGCGGAGGTGCCGTCCGTTCGGCGCTTGGTCATCGGTGATTTGGATCACGTCGAGTACGACTACATCATCACCGTTCTTTGAACGCTTCCGTGCGCGATCTACAAAGGTATGTAGATGCATCTAATGACTCATTGCTAGATGAACTCCTAGATGATCTTGGTGAAACGAGTAGGAAAATTTTTGTTTTCTGCAACGTTCCCCAACAGCGCGCGGCGGGGGCGGCGACGATGATGGGCGGCGGGGGCGGCGACGACGACGGGCGGCGGGGGGCGCGTGGCAACGATGACGACGGGCGGCGGGGGCGGCGAGGGCGACGGCACGGCGACGCGGCGGCGGCGCCGGAGACGATAGATCGAGAGGACGACTCTCGCGCGAGAAGTGGAACGAAGTGGTCGACGAGATAACTGAATTTTCGTAAGTGCCATATATATAGGAGGGGCCTTTAGTATCGGTTGGAGCCACCAACCGGTACTAAAGGCCAATTTTGGCTAGCCCAAACGACGGGAAACGAGGGCCTTTAGTACCGGTTGGTGGCTCCAACAGG